>OX104125.1:10535049-11136453 GCA_944474755.1 Limnoperna fortunei | reverse complement strand
GAAAACCTGACCGCAAACCATATTAGTGCACCGTGTTGGGAAAAATGCCACGTTCCTCGCACGTTAAAGAACGCTGCTGTAGTATTCGCTATGAGTAGGGATTTCGATCCCGCTACAGGAGGCTAAATTGCCCGACCCTATCCATCCTCCCATTTGCCAGTGGCAATCTAAAATCCGTTACCCCTATTTTTCCTTGTGTCCCATCCCATTTTCATTCATCATCATTTCATGTTCATTTTATCATCCATTTCATGTTCATCGCCTGAATATAGCTGAAATATTGCTGCTTGGGCGTTAAACACCATTAATCAATCAATCAAAACCATACGATTGGTCAAATTTGGAGCACAGAATCCTCAAGTTTTATTACAATAAAACGTTACCATCATACCTTATTTTTGCAACCGTCCCCGCATTTACATTTTAGGCTGCAGCGCCCACCTTTTCGCATACAGCCGCATAAGAAATTTTGGCAAAATCTCTTGCATTGACAAATTTCTTTCCTTTTGTCGGATTCTTTTTTTCTGCAAATTTAATAATGTACTTTTATATATACATTAAACAGTCTGACAAAAAAGCAGTTTATAATGCAGATAACAATAACTAAAGGCTTTTACTCAAACAGGTTCCAAAATAAGAAAAAATGACATTTCCCTTGAAGAAATAGTTGCTGATGATCACTTTTCAAGATTTATAGCCCTGACTAGTAAAGATTCCAACAAACCTCTATAAGAACTTTCCCCATTTGTCATAAAAAAACCATTAAAGGCTGTGCAGGAGATGTTAAAAAGGTAACAAAATTGAAATCTGGTTCACTACCTTTTGAAGTTTCGAAAAAACAACAGTCTTTAAATTTAGTCCAACTTAATAAAATTCACGAATTAGAAATATTTTCCACTCTTCACAGAACATTAAATTCTTGTCAAGGGATCATCCATTACAGAGACGATGATCTCTTTGAACTAACTGACGACGAAATTTGTGAAGAGCTAAAACCTCAGGGGGTAATAAAGGTTAAAAGATTCGTTGCCAAGAGACAAGGTATTCAGGTAAAACTGAATAGTTTCTACTAAACTTCAATACACAATCTGTCCCTCAGTCAATCAAAATTGGATTATACAGTGTTAAAGTCAGCGCATATATTCCAAATCCTGTGCGCTGCTTTAAATGTCAGAAATTTGGTCATGGCAAGGGACAATGTAGAGGCTCCTTGGTATGCTTTAAATGTGCAGAGGTAGGGCAGGAGGGCTTTACCTGCACAAATAATCCAAAGTGTGCCAATTGTGGTGAAGCCCACAGTCCTCCTCAAAAGATTGTCATCATTTTAGAAAAGAAAAGGACATACACAAATTGAAAACGGAAAAGAACATCACCTACCCTGAGGCTCGTCGTCTGGTTAGTTCAGTTAACAATCCATCGTCTTCTGCAATGTCATATGCCAGTGTGACAAAACGCGTATATGTTACATCTGAAACGCAAACCATGATCACCTGGCCTATAGGACAAAAAGACCCTTCAAGACTACCTGTTGAAACCACTGACAAAATCATTTCATCATCTCGAAAATCTTCAGCTTCTCAAACTTCTACGCCATCGGCATCTACTATGTCTTCAACACCATCTCAATCCTCAACTAATTCTTCAAGCAACCAAACAAAAATTCAAAAAATGGTAACTCTAATGTAAATTCTACTAACTCAAATAAAAACTCAAATCAAAAAGGAGATCGTACTCCAAAACTGCTGCGGGATCCCATTAAGGTCCACAAAAGGTTTGGAAGTCTAGATCTTCTAGACACTACTATCTGGGGCGATCCCATGGATACACTACCCCCAGATACCGGATCTAAAAGTAGATCCCCCAGCAGAAACCGGCGGAATAGCCCCAAAAAACTGTCAACTATTTCCCTATTCGCAGACCATAATGGATACAATAATACAATGGAATTGTCGAGACGAGGACGATAGAGCTGCTGGCGGCTCTACCATTCTTGTAAAAGATCAACTTTTACATAGTCATGTAGATCTTAACACTGATCTTCAGGCGGTTGCTGTAAGGATATCTTTAGATAAAACGATTACTTTATGCTCTGTGTATATCATTCCCAATTCTCCATTAAATTTTAATCAGTTAAAACATCTTACTGATTAGCTTCCAGCCCCTTATATATTACTTGGGAACTTCAACGGACACAACCCTTTATGGGGCAGTAACACAATAAACGATAAAGGAAAAATTGTTGAAAGCTTAATGAATCAGGAAGATCTGTGCATTTTAATGATGGAACTAATACAAATTTACATCCTAGGAATGGATCATATTCAGCTATTGATCCCTCAATAGCAGATCCTTCTCTGTTGCCCGATTTCTCATGGAAAGTCCATGACGATCTCTGTGGCAGTGATCACTTTCCCATTATATTGGAGTCTTTGCACTCTACCAACACAGAACGAGCCGCTCGGTATAAATTTAACAAAGCCAATTGGCCTCTATTTGAACAACTCTGTATAGAGCGACTTAACTCGGACGTTTTTGAAGCTGTTTCTGATCCAATTTTAAAATTCAATGAAACACTTATTTCAATTGCTGATGAAACAATTCCTAAGACCTCGACAAATCCAAAACATCCTAGTAAACCATGATTCGATGACAGCTGTGAGGACGCTATTAAAGACCGGAAAAAGGCCGAACGACGCTTTAATAAACATCCAACTCAAAATAATCTTAACAATTTCCGAATTTTTCGAGCGAAAGCTCGCAGGGTAACGAAACAAAGACGACGCACCTCTTGGCGTAACTTTGTTTCTAAACTAAATAACCATACCCCTATGAATAAAATTTGGAACATGATTCGTAAAATTAAAGGTAAAAACAGTAAAGTAAATGTCCATCATTTAAAGGATGGACCTGACTTGTTAACATCAGAGTCAGATATATCTAACAAATTGGCCGAAACATTTGCAAAACACTCGTCCGCTGGAAATTATCATCCGGATTTTCAGCGTATCAAAACTCAAAAAGAAAATATCAAAACTTAATTTACAGTCAAAAAATTTGGAAGATTACAATACACCTTTTTAGCTCACCTGACCCGAAGGGTCAGATGAGCCATTGTTATCACTTTGCGTCCGTCGGCGTCGTCGTCGTCGTCGGCGTCTGTAAACTTTTTACATTTTAATCTTCTTCTCTGAAACCACTTGGCCAATTGAAACCAAACTTGGCCATAATGTTCATTGGATGGACCTTTACAAAGTTTGTGTTTTTTATTTTGATTGATAAACCAATATGGCCGCCACCTCAAGACTTAGTTTAACATAGGACCCTATGGGAAAAAAGTTTAAAAGGGCTTCTTCTCTGAAACCGTTAAACCAATCAAAACAAAACTTACCAGCAATATTGTTTGGATGATCCTCTATAAAGTTTGTGTGTTTGATGGCAATTGGAAATTCAAAATGGCCGCCACCGCAGGACTTAGTTTAACATAGAACCCTATGGGAAAAATTTTTAAAAGGCTTCTTCTCTGAAACTGGTTAACCAATCAAAACAAAAACTTTCTAGCAATATTGTTTAGATGGTCCTCTATAAAGTTTATGTTTTTTATGGCAATTGGAAATTCAAAATGGCCGCCACCGCCGCAGGACTTAGTTTAACATAGGACCCTATGGGCAAATAAAAAAAATCTTCTCTATACAACCGGTTAACCAATGAAACAAAGCTTTCTAGTAATATTGTTTGGATGGTCCTAATTAAAGTTTATTGAAAATTACAAGACTTACTTTAACATCAGGGAAATGCCATCTTCATTTCCTATAAAATCAGGTGAGTGATACAGGCTCTTAAGAGCCTCTGGTTCTTTGGAAGAGCTAAAAACTTCTTTGAACAAATCTCACGACACAGCATGTGGTCCAGATGACATCCATTACCAACTTCTCAAACATTTGCCACAATCATCTCTCCAATGCCTTCTGAATCTTCTTAACAACATTTGGGAAACGGGTGACTTACCATCTATATGGAAAATGGCCACTGTTGTGCCTATTCCAAAGCCAGGAAAAGATCACTCGGAAGCGTCCAACTATCGGCCTATAGCACTCACAAGCTGTCTTTGTAAAACCCTGGAAAGGATGATCAATGATCGCCTTGTCTGGTTTTAGAATCCAACAATCTACTTTCTAATATTCAGTGCGGTTTTAGACAAGGGCGAAGTACCCTAGATCATCTTGTACGTTTCGAAACGTATACAGTGAAACTTCTCTAAACCGGCTGCCACTGGGACAGAGAAAAATGACCGGTTTACAGAGGTGGTCGGTTTATGAAATTTAGTGAAATCTGCCGTGATTTTCAGTTACCGCCCTATTGGGTACAGAGTTGAGGTCTTTAATCAATTTCTACTATCCTAGCATGTTTCATTTGAGAGAAGTTAAAAAAAATTCATTTGCAATGCCGCTGAGAAAGGTTCACTTCTAACAACAACAAAAAAATCACTCGAGTTTGGTGATTCCCTACTTGCGGTAGACAAGATTTATCTCCCATTTGCAGAGTTATCTGTTCTTTAGAGCAGGTACATTATAGTACCTACTGTGGGTAAAAAGTAGTTTTTCTACAATATTTTTTTATTCACATATATTAAAGCATTCGGTAAAATTTATTATGATGTGCAATCTAATTCTGCAGTTTTTTCATTTGTACTGGAAGAGTCAGTCCACAGACATTATTTAAAAAAAAATAAAAACATGATTTTTCCCTATCTGTTCAATACTACATACCTTCTGTTATGAAAGACAACTCTTGAAAATGGGAAGTAACTCTTGTATTCTGAAAATAGGGAATTCGGCTTGTACAGTAAACCAGACCACTTTCAGCAACTGAACATTACGCGTGGTCTTCGGTGTATTAAAAGACTAAACATTGAATTTCATTGCACATTTTAGCTAAATATCAAATAATGATTATACAACTAGTATAATTGAAGAAAAATTACGTCCTGTTGTAAAAAATATTCCAGACGAAAGCTATTCATAGGTTTGCCTAAAGACCGACTGGGATGTGCGCCCCAGGTGGTTGAATGGGGTACCGCTGGCAAGCTGGGGTTGTCAGGCCATAATACGGAAAACCTGACCGCAAACTATATTAGTGCACCGTGTTGGGAAAAATGCCACGTTCCTCGCACGTTAAAGGACGCTGCTGTAGTATTCGCTATGAGTAGGGATTTCGATCCCGCTACAGGAGGCTAAATTGCCCGACCCTATCTATCCTCCCATTTGCCAGTGGCAATCTAAAATTCGTTACCCCTATTTTTCCTTGTGTCCCATCCCATTTTCATTCATCATCATTTCATGTTAATTTGATCATCCATTTTATGTTCATCGCCTGAATATAACTGCAATATTGCTGCTCGGGCGTTAAACACCATTAATCAATCAATCAATCTTGTCAAAAATATAACTGTTTCAATAATTAATATCAGACTATTATACACAAGTTAAAGAAAATAATGTAAGGCAACTCTTCATATTTTCAACATAAATAAATTTTTCACCTTTCATCAATTTGTTGTTGTAATTGATTTTCTTTGATCCTTGCTAACTTCTGAAAAACAAATAATCTAAGCATAAACTATATACTTGTATTAAAAATAGGTGCTTCGCTGGGCTTAGCCAATTGCGATTTTTTTGTGCCTAGGTTTATAGTGTTAAACGATGCATGCGCGTGTTAATTTACCGGTAATCGGTGATTGCATCATTTACGATCATACATCTGCTTCTATGGTCGTAAATACACGTGTATTGTGTAATATTCAGTGACATGTGTGTTATTTAGAGTTATTAAACGGAAATCTGCAATAAATGAATCAACAAAGTAGTCTGATGAAAAGCGGCTAAACCTGCATCAGAGTGTACTAGACATGTAATAAAGTTAATTGATGTGTTGAAATAACAAAACAAACTTATTTTTGTAGTAATATTTTCGTTATAATGTAATAAATTACAGGTATGAAAACTGACGTTGTTGTTTTTGAGCGATTTCCACATTGTATGTCCGTCTTAATTTCGTAATTAGAAAACTCTCACACATGCATAGTTCGATTTTCAGTATTTCCGGTTTATGGTTAAATCACAAGGATAGATGTTTCCAATAAATTACTGTACAATTTTGGTTTACTTCTAACAAGAAATCAATCACACATCTTTTCATGATTAAAATAAAATTATTGTACGGAATGCTGGAGACCAAACTTTTGAAAAATATCTGACAAATTCGGATTTCGTCCGACGCGACAGAATGTCTGAGCAAATGTCACACATAATGTTAAACAATTTCGCCATGTCATATACTGATCTAGTGATTTCTAATCTGGCGACACTTTTACAAAACTGGTGGCGGAAAAATGCAGTTGGCGATTTTTTTGGCGCCAGCTTTAAGAAGCAAGAGCAGCCCCTGATTAAAAACCATGCAATCATTTTAAGCATCGAAATGTAAATTAACATGTACCATAAAAAGTAAATTATACACAAGGGCTTTACTTCAAACACACATGACACCCACTTAAGGCACTTAAGATTGCATTCATTGCATTTGCTCTTTCGTTTTAGTTTAGGATTTAGTGCCATTTTCAGCAATTTTTCAGCTATATTAGACAGTGTTGACAGGCATGTGATCATTCACCACATGTGCATGTCTCGTCGTAAGCGTCATCAATGATTGTTTTTTTTTGTTTATTTGATTCGTGTTAAATTCATTAATGTTTTATAGCAATATTCAGGTATATCTATTTTGACAGGATGATGTAGTATCCATTGAGAACCCCTAACCTTCAACAAGAAATGTGGCAATCCTTGTCAATTGAGGTTAGAGTTGAGTACACCTTGCATTATGTCAGGCCCAAACTCGCAACCCTAGTGAAGAAATAGTGGAAGGTAAATTAACTGCATCACAAGGCCATTAATGCCCACCATGACTGATTTTAAATACACGAAAGTTAAATTGCTGCTATGCTTAGTCACCTTATTCTTTATGGTACAACACGTGTGTTTAGATGAGAACAACAGAAACAAAAGCTGCATTTTGATTACCCTTATTACATGTAGTGTGCACTTTTGCATCATAATTTGTCAAAATTAAAACACCAATACAGTCTCCAAATTATAGCTTATAAAGGAATGCATATTTGTTATACAACTGATAGAAAAAATTTAATATATTCCAGTCTGACTACGTTTGTTTTGAGTGGTGTTTAACGCCACTCATGGCATCCAGTTTTTGGGGGAGGAAGCCGGATTACCCAACGAAATCACCTGACCTTCGGTAGGAAAACTGGCAATCCTTGTCAAGTAAGATTGGACTCGAGTGGACCCTGCCCGCAGTGAGAATCAAACCCACAACCTCAGAGTTGACAAGCTGACTAACGTAGAAACAACTATCATTTCTTTGAACATCATGACAAGCAGATTTAACCTTTTCATGTGAGCCATCGTCTTGAACGGTGTCGTTTAAATGTTTCTTTTTGGCCATTATTCTATTTCTTTCAGTTACTATTTCTTCAAGTTGGTACTTGGCCTCTCTATTGCAAACTTTGGCTTCTATTTCGGGAACCAACCACGACTTTAAAGAAATAAAAAGTATGTTTAAGTATAGAATATAATTTGATTTGATATGATCGTACCAACAATTTTGCTGGTAAACTAAACAAACAAGTTCTTTATAAATACAGTTGAACCTCGTTGTCTCGAACTTGGTTGACTCGATACCTCGGTTATGTCGATATAATTTTTAGGTCACGGAATTTTTCCCGTATCAACAATGAATTTCTTCCTCGGATGTATCGATCTCGGTTGCTTCGATATTTGGCTTAACTCGATGGATTTTTGTAGTCCGGACAATATTTATTAGTGTAATTTTAACCTCATTGTCTCGAAGTTAATTTTGCTCTCGATATCGATGTCAAAACTAACAATTTCAATTGTATTGTTACTTAATTCGCGTCTGTTTATTTTAAACACCTGTCATAGAGTAAACACGATGTTTGATTGGCTATTACAATTTTAATTGGCAATTTAATAATGCGAATTGGTAATCTATTGATTGATTAATGGTGTTTAACGCCCGAGCAGCAATATTTCAGCTATATTCAGGCGATTCTAAGCGGAGTACCTGCATTATTAAGGTTAATTGATGATCCGCTAATTACTGTCCGAATTATTTTGTCATGTTTAATTAAAAATAATTATTGACAATTTATTTTGATCTGATCAATGATGTATGTGGTCGAGTTTCGTTTCTTTAAAGACATTCCGTTATTGTTGTTGACTTGTGTGTTGTAAATTTATATTGTTTCATTAGTTTTTTCGAACTGTAAGTTGATAAGTGTTTTCTTGAAATGTATTTCCGTGATTTCGTAATAAAGTTTATAAAATGTGATTACACTATTTATTAATTATTGTCGATTTATTTGAAAGGATACAATACTTCATATATCGCACGCTACAAATACCGAGACAAAACAAGCGATGCCGAAGTTCGAAACCAATAGACATGAAATAAATTCCCTTAGTTTTTAAAAAAAATCACATAATGAAAATGTCGTCACACCCTAAACTCGGTTGAATCGAACTTCGGATAACTCGATATATATTTTTTATGGTCCCGCAAACTTCGACTTATCGAGGTTTGACTGTACTGTAATAAAATAATCACTTGTATTTAATAACAGTAATTTTGTGTATATAATAAAATAAAATGTAGACAGCTGTTATTTTCTAGTGGACCACATAACATTCAAGGTAGCTCAATGCCTCCACCAAGTCTTAATCACTATAAAATGTATGTCACTTCCTCTGAATGGCAACACAACCTCTGGATGATAACAGGCTCTTAATCTATGCTTCCTAATAAAGCTACTTCACAAGTTCCATTAAATTCCTTTCAGTTGTTTAATAGAAATTGTGAATAGAATGAAAGTAAATGCATTTAATATGCTGCCTGCAACCCTTACTTTCTTGTTTTAATAAAGTAATAAAGCCTTATTCTGAAAAATCAATCTAAAAAACTGAATACATTAAACTGATGAAATCTATGCTTCATAATAAAAGAGTACTGTGGAAGTTTGGTTAAATTCCGTAAAAATGTTTTAAAGAAATGTATGATGTCAACACAGACAGAGATCACTATGAGTAGAACATAATAATAATAATAGTTAGCTGATTCCTAATCAGATTGTTGAAATGTTTAGAAAATAGAAGTAAACAAAGCATTTCTTTTGCAAGGTAAAATGTAGAGTTGGTAAGTTTAAACTGAAAACAAATATTTATTTGGCCTGACTTGAGCTGATTGTGTTTTGATCAAAATAACAAGTGATTCAAGAGGGGAGCATATGGAAGGATTGAGTTTTATTGATCACAGGGTTAAGGACATTCATACGTACCATGACAATATTTTGTTTATTTGTATCGTCGTCCGAAGTGTCATTGCATGACTTCTGGAAAGATATATATATATATATATATATATATCTTTCAGTTACTATTTCTTCAAGTTGGTACTTGGCCTCTCTATTGCAAACTTTGGCTTCGACGGGAAATCGAGTTAGCCCTGACTTCGATGAATCGGCATGTCACGTCTTGCCCTTTGTGAATCCTTATAATTTCAGCTACTCTATTACATTATTTTCCTTCAAACTGTTCCATGAAATGTATGTACCATTTAATAGACGGCTTCTTTACAGGATTCACAAAGGCGGTGGCTGAAGGGCAAAGCTTCCTCAGCTTTATAGAGGCGACATGTTTGCCGTGTGTTGCAACCCGTGATGGTGGAGGAAGGGATCCTGGTGGTTGAGAGATCACTCTCTGCTGCATCCATTAGTGCGGGTCAGCGGGTTTGATTTTCAATACACCACTTTGGCCCTGACTTCAACTAGACGGGAGACCGGATGGACCCGGTTCGGTCAATAGGCTGGTCTCGCCGAGCCCTTAACAAGCTTGTCGTATACCACCCTTGGAACACCTGATGCTTTCTGCTGGTGATCCGCAGAGACAAGCATCGCCCCTGTTGGCACTCCGTCGCGGGTGGGTGACAAGGGTGGTGAACCGTAATCTTTCAACATGGCTTCAGAAATAGAAATTAAAAATGGTCCAAAAAAAAGAAAAAATAACATTCCTCTTGAAGAAGTGGTTGATGATGAGCAGTGGTCAAGATTCATTGTTCTAACTAGTACTGACCAAAATAAACCTTTATCCAAAATTTCTCCATTTGTAATTGAAAAAACTATTAAGGGTTGTGCAGGAGATGTAAAAAATGTAACAAAAATGAAATCAGGCTCTTTGTTAATTGAATGTTCAAAGAAACAACAATCTTTCAATTTATTAAAATTAAATAAAATTCTTGATTTTAACATCTCTTCTTCTCCCCATAGAACTTTAAATTCCAGCCAAGGTATTATTCGTTACAGAGACCAAGATCTCTCTGAGCTTACAGATGACGAAATTTGTGAAGAACTTAAACCTCAGGGTATTACAAAAGTAAAAAGATTCGTAGCCAACAGAGAAGGTGTTCAGGTCAAACTGAATATCTTCCTTCTGCACTTTAATACTCCATCAGTCCCTTCATCAATAAAAATCGGTCTCTACAATGTTAAAGTCAGCGCATACATCTCCAACCCTGTATGCTGCTTTAAATGTCAAAAGTTCGGCCATGGGAAGGGACAATGCAGAGGTCACTTGACCTGTTTTAAGTGTGCAGAAGAAGGACATGAGGGCTTTACCTGCACCAAAACTCCAAAGTGTGCCAATTGTGGTGAAGCCCACATGTCCTCATCGAAGGATTTTCATCATTTTAAAAAGGAAAAAGAAATACAAAAGTTAAAAACTGAAAAAAACATCTCTTACCCTGAGGCTCGTCGTCTGTATAATGCAACGAATAATCCCTCGACTCCTGCATCAACGTCATACGCCAGTGTGGCCAAACGCGTTCTAACTTCAGTTGAAACGCAGACAATCATCACCTGGCCTATTGACAAACAGGAACCTTCAAAATTAACAGTTACAACAACAGACAAAATAATTAAATCTTCAAGAAAATCTTCATCTTCTCAAACTGCTACATCTTCAGCACCCTCTCAATCCTCAACCAATTCTTCAAGAAGCCCAAAAAAAAATTCAAAAAATATCAACTCCAATTTAAATTCTAACTCAAATAAAAACTCAAATCAAAAAGGAGATCGTACTCCAAAACTGCTGCGGGATCCCATTAAGGTCCACAACAGGTTTGGTAGTCTAGATCATCTAGACACTACCATCTGGGGTGATCCCATGGATACACTACCCCCAGATACTGGATCTAAAAGTATATCCCCCAGCAGAAACCGGCGGAATAGCCCCAAAAAACTTAACTATTCCCCTATTCGCAGACCATAATGGATACAATAATACAATGGAATTGTCGAGGTCTTAAGATTAATTTTCTTGAAATTACATTATTAGTTCAAGCCTTTCTTCCTGTTGCATTTTGCCTCCAAGAATCCCATCTAAAACGAAGTGATAACATATCTTTAAAGAAATTCAATTTTACGCATGGTACGAATTAATTTACATGTGTTACGTTATGGTACGATATGGCATTTCAATGGTACCAAACGGTAATTTTTGGGTACAAAATGACTGTAATTCGACCGCCTTCTCCTTTTCATTGAATAGTCATTTCTTACCAGAAGCAAATCGTACCATTGCCACAATTTCCACAATGTCTGCTAAATTCATTAAGGGAAAATTGCCCTCCAAAAAGAAAAAGACAAAAAAGAATGAATGGTTTTCTGAATCTTGTCATGATCTCAGAAACACAGTGAAAAGCTACCTCACTTTAGTGAACAAATACCCTAATAACACACAATATAGAATAAAATACTACTCTTTTCTTTCTAGATACAGAAGAACTTGTAAAAAAGAAGAAAAAAGATTTAAAAATAAAATTTGTGATAAGATCTGTTCAAATATTGACAATGACCCAAAAACATTTTGGAACCTTGTTAATAAACTTAATAAATCAACTACAAATAATGAAGAAAATATTTCAAATAAAGAAGAGTTTATCCAATTCTTTGAAAAAATCAATAAACATTCTGATCATACCCCAGACAGCAAATTTCACATATCTATAAGAGCTCAATTAAACAAGTATATGGAAAATTTAGATAAAATAGAGGAGCACAACATGAATTTATATGATGAACCCATTAATAAAGAGGAAATTACTAAAGCTATTAAAACCCTAAAAAATGGAAAATCAACAGCCAGTGATCTAATTTGTAATGAAATGCTTAAATATGGAACAAATCAATTACTTGACCCGCTTCAAAAACTGTTTAATTTAATCTTCAAAAAGGTCAATTCCCCAAACTATGGAATGAAAGTTATATATCATTAATACATAAAAAAGGTGATAAAGCTAATCCGTCAAATTATAGAGGAATTTCACTAACCTCAAATCTAGGAAAATTATTTAACAAGGTTTTATTAACAAGAATCATAAAATTCACCGACAATAATAATCTCATTTATGAAAATCAAATCGGTTTCAAAGAAAAATCCAGGACCACAGATCACATTTTCACTGTCAAATCAATCATTGACACATACAAAACCAATAAAAAGAAAGTATTTGCTGCTTTCATTGATATAAGGAAGGCTTTTGACACAGTCTGGCGTGAAGGTCTCTTTTACAAACTATCGGTAAACCATTTCCCAAAAAAGATTTTTAAAATAATACACTCAATGTATCAAGACCCTGTCTGTAGAATAAAATTCCAAAACAGTTTAAGCCGAAAATTTGTTTCAAAATATGGAGTAAAACAAGGTGACGTACTTATTCCCATACTATTTAATCTCTATGTTAATGATGTTGTTTCAAATTTGAATAATTGCCAAACAGACCCAATAACTATTGGAAACATCTCAATTAATTCTCTTCTTTATGCAGATGATATTATATTACTGTCAAGCACCGAAAAGGGTTTACAAACATCCCTTGATGCTTTGAATCAATTTTGCTCCTCTTGGAAGTTGGAGATAAATGAACAGAAGTCAAAAGTCATTATTTTTAATTCAAATGGCAAAACCCACTTAAATTCATTCAGCATTAATAATACTTTTCTTGAAACTGTAAATTCATATTGTTATCTTGGTATAACTTTAAAACATACAGGTAACATAAATCTTACAACCAAATTATTAATGGAGAAGGGACGTAAAGCATGGTTTAAAATAAAGAAAACTATAGGACTTAATAATCCATGCAACTTATTAGAAAATTTATTTGACACATTAGTCGCCCCTATAACACTCTATGGGTGTGAAGTCTGGGGGCCATATTGCAATTTGATGGATACAGACACCTTTGAACATCTACATATAAAGTTTATTAAAGAAATACTTGGAGTTCATAGCAAGGCTACAAATGTTGCATGTCTAGCTGAACTCAACAGGTATCCCTTAAGAGAAAAGATAAAACTATCAACTCTAAAATTTCTTGACCACATTTCTAACTCTAAAAACAGTTTAGCCTATAAGATTTTCAATAACCTCCCTCCAAATAATCCATGGATAACAGCCACCAAAAAATGGGTCGGAGAATTAGGTTTCAGCTATGTCATAAATAATGAAACAATTATTTCAAAAAATATAAGAAACTTCAAACAAAGAATATATGACCAAGCCTTGCAAAATAGAAATAGTTGCTTGGCAAATTGTAATAAACTGTCTTTTTACAACCATATACATAAATTTAATAAAAGACCACTCTATGTAGATATCTGTAAATTCAAATCAGACCGATCTATTATCTGTAAATACAGAATAAGTGCTCATTCTCTGTCAATAGAAAGAGGACGATATAAAAATATTCCAAAAGGTGAAAGGATATGTAAAAAATGCAATGCATCCCAAATTGAAGATGAAATGCACTTTTTTATTCACTGTCCTTCTTATAGAACTTATAGAACAGAACTGATTCAAAAGGTCAATAATATCTTGAAAAACTTTAAAGTTTTAAATGAAAATAATATAATTAATATTCTAAATAGCAACTCTAAAATAATACTGAAAGCAGTAATTGACTATATAAATAAATGTCAGGAATCTAGTTAATCCACCATACTATCATCCAATTATTACATGTATTACAAATTGTAACTAATGCCTGCGAATGCTTGACACTGTCGCCCCAAGTTTACACATATATCTGGTTTTAGTCAGTAGTCTATGAGTTTATTGTAATATTAGTTTAATATTCATATATATCTATGTAAGATGTGTATTGTTTGTGTTATAACCATTTACTGTAAATGTATTTCATTTCATTTCATTTCATTTCATTTCATTTCATTTCATTTCATTTCATTTCATATCATATCATATCATATCATATCATATCATATCATATCATATCATATCATATCATATCATTTCATTTCATTTCATTTCATTGTGCGGGATCCGGGTGGCTAAAAGAATAGACCGCAGTCGCGCTAGCTTGTCGTAAAAGGCGACTAAATAGCGCCCAGTACCCTGACCGGCGTGTCAGGTCGGTTTGCTTAAAGACCGACTGGGATGTGTGCCCCAGGTGGTTGAATGGGGTACCCCTGGCAAGCTGGGGTTGTCAGGCCATAATACGGAAAACCTGATCGCAAACCATATTAGTGCACCGTGTTGGGAAAAATGCCACGTTCCTCGCACGTTAAAGAACGCTGCTGTAGCATTCGCCACGAGTAGGGATTTCGATCCCGCTACAGGAGGCTAAATTGCCCGACCCTATCCATCCTCCCATTTGCCAGTGGCAATCTAAAATCCGTAACACCTATTTTTCCTTGTGTCTCATCCCATTTTCATTCATCATCATTTCATGTTCATTTTATCATCCATTTCATGTTCATCGCCTGAATATAGCTGAAATATTGCTGCTCGGGCGTTAAACACCATTCCATTCCTATCTTTAGCCTTTCTATGTTTTTGCTTTACTCCAGAACTGTGTCGGAGTGATATATATATATATATGTGTGTAAGAGCACTAACACAATTTTTTTTGCGTCAAGAATATACATCATACGTATAATGACAAAAACTATTTACCTGTTGATGGAATAATTTTTTTTCCAATGGGATCGTGTAAAAACACAACACAGGCAGTTCAAAATATTATATAAAAAGTCTAAAGAAAGCTAAACCAGTAAAGTATCGGATCGAGAAACATGACGATAGAAGTCTATAGTAGAAGATTATGCAACGATACAAATGACGGTGTTTCTTGTCAAATCTATAGACAGACTAGTCTGACCAACGAATGGCCTTAGTCATTGAATGTCAATATAAATAAATAACGTAAACAAGTCATAACATATTGATCTTAAACGCTCACTCTTACTGAACTCAACTTCTATACATAGCACCAACCATCCCCCACCCGGGGACGCGCTGTTACTTGGTTTTGCTCAAATATTGCAACAAAATGTTATCAAAATTACCAAGGTGACAAATTCATTACGCCAGACGCGCGTGTCGTTTATTCAAGACTTTTCTTTAGATTAATTTAAAGATGTTTAACGAATATTTACTCAGTGTAGTTGTAAAACGTATTTAGTTTTAGTCATTAAAGAAATTCAATTTTACGCATGGTACGAATTAATTTACATGTGTTACGTTATGGTACGATATGGCATTTCAATGGTACCAAACGGTAATTTTTGGGTACAAAATGACTGTAATTCGACCGCCTTCTCCTTTTCATTGAATAGTCATTTCTTACCAGAAGCAAATCGTACCATTGCCACAATTTCTGCTGTTGAAAGCTGCATATATTGTGGCATTATTCATTAATTTGTCGACGACTGTGCTGTAACATACCAGTCAACCGAGTCAAGTGATCCAATGTGTATTATTCCGAACGGAAAACAATAATTCAGTCACGGCTGCTTGCAATAGGCAGCTTTAATTATCAATCCATTACATGATATAATTTAATTGAGCAGGGCGTTGCATTGTTGTTGAAGTCGGTCTAATAAAAGCTATATTTAGAGGTATGATTTGGAGCAAAATGTATTATGTTACTCTTAGTTTCTCAGTCCGTTTATTGAAATTATGTATTTTCATCAACACACCAACACAGTACAATAGTGGACGCAGGAGGATGCAAAAAAAGAACATTGTTTATGGTCTTATTCGTTCCTCTAACGCACATTATGTATTTATCAATAAAAACACAGTGTGTGTATAATGTTAGAACAACTCGCGAATTATGCAGCTAACACTTTTATTATTATAATGAAAAACTTTAAAACGATATACAAGTGTGCCCACGGTCGGTAAGTGGTAGCAAAGCGAGAAAGCGACCGGACGTGGGTTTCTGACGATGGTGGTGATTTATACCGTCATTGTTGTGCAAGAATAATATTCTTTAGTCAGCAAAAGTATAGTTAATAATACGTCTTCATAATGTTTGAATTACTTTTACCTTCGTACATCCCACAATATATTTTCCGCGAACTCGTGTAATTTCATTGATGTCACAGCGCCGTTTCCATGTTTTGCGTAAGGATATGAATAGCAACATGTGTTAGTTTTATTGTATATTGTATCTATATAGTCATTTACCTTCAAAATAGCAGTAATTCTTTCAATTTGTCACAAAACTCTTCGGGTTACTTTATAACTGTAACATTTACCTTGACCTTCGATGACGGGAAATACATATTTTCTGTGTCGTATTTAGAAATATTGTGCGAAACGAAACTATACCCAAAAATAGTACTTTTAAAGACAGTCGTTTTTAGCCTTTGAGATTGATCAGCCGTATTCCTACATTACAGGTATTTAATCACTCACTGTTCATTCTAACTTTACTGTTCTATAATTTTACCATAAATATTGTTTATTTATGCATATTGATTAACATTTGAACTATATTTTAATATTAAAGTAATATTGTTTCTCTGAATAGTTATTTATCTTTATATCTTTGAGTTTGCGGTTAAACTCTTGCTTCACATTCATAGTGAGCACTTCAATTGGTGGCAGCGGTTAAAAAGAAAATATATATATTACACAGAGAATTAAAATATTAAAGCACTAAGAATAAATTTTATTCAAAGTGTGGAAAGTAAATTTTTATGTTGCATTTTTTTTTTAAAGACTAAGAATTATTCAAATTCAAGTGTATTTTACTGCATTTTAAAATATTGTACTAAGAATTATAGAAATTCAGTGTGTATTTATTTATGACCTATATACTATGAACACTAAGAATTATTGAAATTCAAAGTGTGTTTTATTGTATTTGCATCGATTTCGTCATCACCGGGGTATTCAGCAAAAAATTACCCTCTGGGCCGTGGTATTTGCTTAAAAATAACCCTCGCATATTATTATGCTGGAGGGGGCCTCGGTGGCCGAGTGGTCAAGGTAGTTCGTTTACTATTGATCACGTGGTCTGTCAACACTGAGATTGCGGGTTCGATTCTCACTGCAGGCACGGTGTACTCGACTCCAATCTTAATTGACAAGGATTGCCAGTTTTCCTACCGGAGGTTGGGGGTTCTCTCCGGGTACTCCGGCTTCCTCCCCCAATAAAAACTGGACGCCATGAAATAGCTGAAAAATTGCTGAAAGTGGCGTTAAAACACCATTCAAACAAACAATATTATGCTGGAAATATTCATTCGGAAGTTTTGACTTTTACCTCAAAGTAAACGTAACACGAGTAATCGATTTTGAAAAACAGAAACGTTCCGATAGTACAGAGTCAACAAACAGCACTGAGAATTGTTGAAATTCAAAGTGTGTTTTACAGCATTTAAAGAAATTGCACTGAGAATTATAGAAATTCAGAGTGTATTTACCCATTAGTATAACTATAGGCCATGAATTTAAGAAATAGATAATTACCTAATCCAGTTTTCACAAATGGGGAGGAAGCTCTTTTGGTTTAGTATTGAGCCCTGCTGTTAATTCAAATGTTGCATCAAGCAACATGATAGATGTTTCAGCTACAAATACTTATCCACATTCAAGTACAATGTACAGTTCTGCTTGTATTTCGCGTTCATACAGTCCATCATTTCATGATATAAACCCCACATCCATTGTAAATACTGGGTACTGTTTAAACTCATCAAACAGGGGTACCACAGTAAGTGCCAGTATAGGTCCTATCTATTCATTGGGTACACTATCACAACCTTTGACCCTTACTACAACTTACGCGACAAACAGCATTAAATCACCTAGAAATTCTACGAGTGACACAGCTTTATACAGACCTCATATCTATATGAATAATGAATCTGATGAATTAACAAAACTAAAACAAAAGGTATGATAGATGGAGAAAGAGAGAGATGTTTATGAAGCAGAATAATGGATCATTTTTAGAGTTCTATAACCAAAATATAGGGTATGAAAGGATAGGTCAGAAAGAATTTATCTGAAAATAATGAACAAAATGCCTTTCAAAGGAATGACTATAATACATGCATTTCAAACATTAGCTGTAAGCAAAATGTTGGACAAATGTACAGCAGGACAGCAACAAATGCAAGTCAAGACATTTACAAATCCAGACTTCCCTTTTTCAATGAAAAAAGAATGGAAAACATTTATTCTGGTTTTAAGAGATGAAGCGCTTAACTTTACTACATAGCTTGTACCAGAAGTAAGGACATCATTCCGATTATTGAATGCTGAAATGGGAAAAAGATTTGGAAGTAACAATTTCCCTGAGACCTACAGGCGAGAACTGCAGACAGTAAAGACGAAATTCAAAGAAACAACGCATAAATATGCTGCCAGAGTAGAAGGCATGATGAGAAAGGCTTTTCCTTGCATGGAAAAACAACTTTTTAATGACTTGTGCATAGAGCACATGCTGTCAGGCCTACCCGACCAGAGAATAGCATATGATGTTATGACCAAAAGGCCCAAATCAATGGAGGAAACCATTAACCTGGTTACATGGCACATGACATGTAAAATTGGAAAGAAGGGAAAACAACAAATTCGTTCAATTAAAGGTAACTGAAAATGAAGACGCAAATTATTTCTGAGATGTGGAGTGCAGGAAAGTTGGACGAAGTTACATTACTGAAGAAAGGCTTAATCAGTTTGGAAGAGATATGAAAGAATCAATGACCAAAGAAATTGTAGAATCAGTTGGAGCCATCATTGAACAAAAGGTAATCAAAATGGCCGAAGGAGTGCAAAATCATCAATACATGTACAATAAAATAAACAGTGGAACAGGGACAACCAATCAAAACCTAGAGTCAACCATAAAACCTGTTTTTCTTGTCAGCAAGAAGGACATTACAGCAGGAATTGTCCAAATAACCAAAAGACAAGACAGACAGCAGAAGAAGAAAACCATTTAAACTAATACAGGCTGGTATTGACACTAAGTGTCAGCCTGTGAGATGAAGAAGGAAGATGAGGGGAAGTGGTGTTTGTTTAAACTATAAGGGAATTAGTAGAAAACAAAAGACAGATGGAAATTAGTGATGAAATTACAAAGGAGTTAGGTCCTACCGTAATGCCATTACTTGAATTAAATTTTGGCAATACAGAAGAATGGTCTGACAAGAGACAAGAACCTTTTGTTATAACTGAGGATACTAGTAGGTCTGAAGTTGACGTTCATAGAAGTGAACAGATACACAGCGATATTCAGATTGACCGAGTACTGTCTGCTGCAATTAAAGTTCCTATCTGGGTAAATGGGCATTTGACTAAAGCAGTGTTGGATACTGGAGCAGAAGTTACCGTTTTAAACTGCCATCTGTATTTTGGTATTCCTGAGACAGAGAGACCGGAGCTTAAGAAAGCAAAACGAAACCTTTTTTGTTGCTGAGGCAAGGAAGAAAATGGAAACATATGGTATAGCTACTATGAACATCAAACTGGGGGAAAGACACTTTACATGGGATATGTATGTGGCTCCCATTGGTGACAATGTTCTTCTTGGTTGTGACGTTATCGATGAATTGGACATTACAATAAACTTCAAGAAGGGACTGTTATTGGACGGACAATTGATAACATGTGACGTGGAGAAGAAAACAGATGAAAAAACAAGTACTTATTAGTAGTGGGTGACTACTTTACTCGCTGGATGGAGGCCTGTCCTTTACTACACCAAAACGCGGACCTCGTTGCTCATAAATTGTTACAGAATTTATGATGCGATTTGGAATACCTCTTGAAGTACACAGTGACCAAGGCGCCAATTTTGAAAGTGAACTGTTTAAATCCATCTGCAAATTACTGGTTGTTACAAAAACAAGAAAAACACCATACCATCCAGCTTCTAATGGTATGGTAGAAAGGTTTAACTTGAAATGATAAAAAGCTTCATAAACAAGAATTGTACAGATTGGAATGCCTATATAAACTAACTGCTTGCAGCATATCGCAGCACTCCCCATCCAGCTACAGGTTTCTCACCTAATTGTTTAATGCTTGGAAGAGGGATTAATATACCACTCAATTAACTTCATCCAACATGTGGCATCTACAGTAATTCCAAAAAAGCACAGAATATGCATCATCACTTCAAGAGAAATTACAAGAAGTTTATGACATCGCCAAAAAACATTTAAAGATTTATGGAGAGCGACAGAAAAAAGACTTTGACACAAGACTGAACAGACATAACTATAAGACTGGATATTTAGTTTACAAGTTTGACAAAACTATCACCCTGAAATTTAAGTCTCCCTGGAGTGGACCCACCTAATAATAAAGATTTTAAGTCCAGTAGTATATGAAATCAGATATAGATCAAAGATAGAAACTGTCCACTATGATCGCTTAAAGCCGTACGTAGGTCCTGTGCTTGACTGGGTTACAAGACTCACACATAACTCTAATTAGTTCCTTTGTTATACGTGTACATTTAGTTGTCGATGCCTGTCCTTTAATGTTGTTATTATATGAATTGTTTCAGTTGTAACCATGCCGTTGATGTTCCAGTGCTCTAAATGTCCATTTAGAAGTCAGAAAATCAATGCAGTTTCTCACTATATTATTAGACATGCTCCAATAGATCAGGTACCATATCTTTGTAATATTTGCAACTTTAAAGCTGTAACAATGAGAAAATGGAAGAAGACAAATAAATGACTTACAGAATCATAGATGTATAACCAGTGTGAACCCATACATTGTGTCTATTGGACAACATTTAGATATTTATGAAATAAATCCATGTATCACAAATAATTCACAAAGTATCCAACCTTCTGGTAATGATATCATATTTGAAGAAATACTAGAAGAAATAGTGGAAATCCAACTGGATCCTCTGGAAGAAAAGATAGCTGAATTAGAGGAAAAGCTTGAGGAGATGAAATCTAGCCATCAAAAAGAACTTGAGGACATAGATGCTAAACATAGGTTTGAGTGTTTACGATTTGGTGAATTCATAAAAAGATTGGAAAAATGCAACGAAAAAATGAAAAAAGGAATTAAGCAGCAAGAGAAGAAAAAAGCAGACAGAAATTGTATCCATGAAAAAATCCGTAGTGTTGTGATAAAACCAACAAACTTTAAGTGAAATTCAGTATAAACATTTAACATTGTAATTGGAATTATAAACCCGAGTAAGGACTATACTATCAATTTTAAAATGAACATTTGTTACTCTAAATGTACTTGATATTTTTGTTAAATGCAAACAAACTGTGGTAATGCATGGCCATAAAGACATGCACCACATTATTAATTGTAAATATTATATTTTTTGTTTGATGCATGTACTTAATGAAACGAACTGTCTTATCAATTTTAAAATAGACATTTGTTTCTAGATGTGTATTTAAAATACGTTTGTTCCACGAAATCAAAATATGTTTATTATATGCAATATGGCACAAGTACATGTACATGTGAGGTCATATCAATTCTGATGACAGAATATTTTTATTTGAAGGAGGGCAGTGGTATAGTGTTGTGCAAGAATAATATTCTTTAGTCAGCAAAATCATAGTTAATAATACGTTTTCAAAATGTTTTAATTACTTTTACTTTCGTACTTCCCGCAATATATTTTCCGCGAACTCGTGTCATTTCATTGATGTCACAGCGCCGTTTCCATGTTTTGCGTAAGGATATGAATAGCAACATGTGTTAGTTTTATTGTATATTGTATCTATATAGTCATTTACCTTCAAAATATCAGTAATCCTTTCAATTTGTCACAAAACTTTTCGGGTTACTTTATAACTGCAATATTTACCTTGACCTTCGATGACGGGAAATACCTATTTTGTGTGTCGTATTTAAAAATATTGTGCGAAACGAAACTATACCCCAAAATAGTACTTTTAAAGACAGTCGTTTTTAGCCTTTGAGATTGATCAGCCGTATTCTTACATAACAGGTATTAAATCACTCACTGCTCATTCCAACTTTACTGTTCTATAATTTTACCATAAATATTGTTTATTTATGCACATTGATTAACATTTGAACTATATTTCAATATTAAAGTATATTAAAGCAACTCAAAATAATCTTAACCATTTCCGCATTTTTAGAGCGAAAGCTCGCAGGGTAACGAAACGAAGACGACGCACCTCGTGGCGTAACTTTGTTTCTAAACTAAATAACCATACCCCCATGAATAAAATTTGGAACATGATTCGTAAAATTAAAGGAAAAAATAGCAAGACAAATGTCCATCATTTAAAAAATGGTCAAGACTTATTAACATCGGAATCGAACATATCAAACAAATTGGCTGAAACTTTTGCAAAAGACTCATCAGCTGATAATTACCATCCAGATTTTCAGCGAGTCAAAATTCAAAAACAAAAATCCAAAATAAATTTTCAATCAAAAAATTTAGAATATTACAATAAACGGTTTTCTTTGGCAGAACTTAAAATTTCTCTAAGCAAATTACATGATACAGCATGTGGTCCAGATAGTATCCATTATCAACTTCTCAAACATCTTCCTCAGTCTTCTTTACAATGTTTTTTAAATCTTCTTAAAAATATTTGGGAAACGGGTGACTTGCCTTCTATTTGGAAATTGGCTACCGTTATACCTATTCCAAAACCAGGTAAGGATCACTCGGAAGCGTCGAACTATAACCTTCTATTAAATATACAGTGTGGATTCCGACAAGGACGAAGTACAATGAACCCTTTGGTACGTTTTGAAACGTTCATTCGAAACGCGTTTGCCAAAAATGAACATGTTGTGTCTATCGTCTTCGATTTAAAAAAAGCATATGACCCAACGGAAATATGGTACCTCTAAAAGATCTGTTTGAGATGGGGTTGAAAGGTAGATTTCCTACCTTTATTTAAGATTTTTTATCTAACAGAGAATTTAAAGTTCGGATAAATTCTACATTATCGGATCCTTAGTAACAAGAAATGGGTGTCCCCCAAGGAAGTATTTTATCTGTTACTTTATTTAGCATTAAAATTAATAGTCTGGCTCAAGTCTTGAAAGATAACATTGACGGTTCTCTCTATGTTGACGATTTCCTCATTTGTTATCGGGGAAAAACATGAATAATATTGAACGTCAACTACAGTTATGTTTAAATAGAATAGAGAGATGGGCAATGGAAAATTCTCCACTTCAAAAACTGTCGGTATGCATTTTTGTAACAAAAGAAACATGCATTCCGATCCCGAACTTACATTATATAACAACCCTTTTAAAATTGTAAAATTGTGAAAGAAACTACTTGTCTTGGTTTGATTTTTGACTCCAAACTCGCCTTTCTTCCCCATATCAAAATGTTGAAAACCAAGTGCCTTAAAGCCCTCGATATATTAAAAGTCGTATCCAGCACTGACTGGGGTGCGGACCGCGATGCATAACTGAATCTATATAGATCGCTGGTTCGATCGAAATTAGATTATGGTTGTTGTATTTATGGTTCAGCTCGCAAGTCATATGTCTAAATCCTTGATATCGTTCACCATCAAGGGTTGCGACTATGTATTGGAGCTTTTAGAACCACACATGTTAATAGTTTATATGTAGAAGCAAACGAGCCTTCTTTGTATCAAAGAAGAATTAAGCTCGGTTTGCAATATGCAACAAAAACTTAAGGCTTATCCTACCAATCCTGCTCATTACTGCGTTTTCAAACCGTTTTATAAACAAATTTTTGATAATCATCCAAACAAAATTAAACCGTTTGGCCTAAGAATTGAATCTCATTTGGAAAATTCTAGTATCTGTATAGATGAAATTGCCCCAACTGAAATTCCTTTTTTATTTGTAGAGAAAAATAAATGAAGTCATTGATAAATATGACATACGTAGTGTCAAGTCACTTATGTTTGGACGAGCTATTATG
The DNA here is from genome assembly GCA_944474755.1 of Limnoperna fortunei. Lineage (NCBI taxonomy): Eukaryota > Metazoa > Mollusca > Bivalvia > Mytilida > Modiolidae > Limnoperna > Limnoperna fortunei. Next base: position 11,112,099 of record OX104125.1, on the reverse strand, counting down.
GAGACAATAACCAGTTTTCCCGATCTGGGGTTTACTGCAGAGACAGAGAAAAGAATCAGAGAAAGAATCAGCAAGGTGCTTAGGTGGAGAACGTATGATAGCAATAGGTAAAATTACCTTAAACTTATTAAATTTACATTTTATTTGAAAAAATTAAAACAAAGATGTATAAAAGATTGCAATTTTTACTTCGAGTGATTGTAACATTTGTTATGTTATGTTTATATCCCTTTTTATATATTGCACTGAAAACTTTTTTTACCAAAAATTAATTGAAGACAGCAAGTTTGCATTTTCACATAATGCAAACTACCAAATATAAATGACCATTAGCATAAATTTTCTTTTCATGTTAATCTAAAACATGGAGAAATTGTGTTTAAATTGTTTGTATTACCTTTATTATCCTGTCTGCAAGATTTCGAGTTAGTCAATATAGTTGCTTTATTGCAGACGCAGTAAACATGTGACCGATGCAGGTTTAGCCACATCCTCAGAGATTGCCATTGAGGAAACAACATCCTCTTTTATACTACCAGCTGCAGCTTATGAGTAAGTTTTTTTCTAATTAATTAACTAAATGTGGAGGGGAAAGTATATATATCTGTCACAGGTTACATCGTTCACTGAAAGTTTCTTTTTTTGAATAACACCCGTGTCTCACAAGAGAAAGTTATTAGTGTTCCTTCTGAAAATTGATATCGATATTGTTATATTGTTATATTTATATTATATTGCATGCAACAATATGAAATATAAATTACAAATATAAAATTTAAACTATTTTTTTTTTCAGCTACATGGACTCGGATGATGATGACATTTTGTTAAGCTGTGTCAAACAGAATCAACACGAGAGGAAAAAGAATGAAATGTGCCAACAAAACAATAAAATTGTGTACATATTTTCACGTGTAATTTAAATTTATTGAAGAATAATTCTGTTAAATTTTAATGTTTTGCTTAATGTATGTAGATTTTGTTGTGCATGTTATGAAGAAGAGCTCATTGTTATTGTCCAAGACTTTGCAACATGCCTTTAAATAAAATTTTGTAGTTTTCACTCTTTGCCTTTTATTTATTTACCTGGTCTATCATTAAATGTGTGATAGTGGAAATTTTCTGGTATTTTAACTAAAACTTTTCAGTTATCAGACACAAAATACTATAAAAAAGGATGCCTGAACACCAGGTCTTTTATGTTCATGATGTTTAATTATTGTCACTTAAATAAAATTCTCACAACCTGTGGCAATTATGGTGAATGTATCCTTGTTTAATGGCTTCATTTAGTTTTTATTTGTATATACATGTACATTTATACATATAAACCAAAAATTTAGTAAAAATAAGAAATTAATTAAAAACAAGTACAAGTCCAAAAGAAATATAATTTGGAGGAAATTTACTGCAAATCACATAGATAAAAATGGGTGCATACATACACTATATTTAAATGATTTAAACAGATCAGCTCCGAAAATTATAAGACGCTAGAAATATCAAAATCTATATATTTAAATCGTGTTTCCCCGATTGCTATAACAACTATAGCATTATTAATAAAATGTTTGTTTACCTGCATGTTAAAGCTACTTTTAGCACCCGGTCAAACCCATCAGTGTATATGAGAATGTAAATTTTCATTTAAGGCTTACAATTTTTACACAAATTTTAAAATAGGCAAATTTTATTTGTGATTTGTGACACCGGAACTGCCGTACACATGAATATTTTCTCTACATTGACTGCTTAACTTCAACTGTTGCTCCGGAGAGATCTTAGTTAGCATTACAGCAATTTCATTTTCAGATATTCGTCTCACAGTTTAATTTTTAATCACATATATTCAAACATAAATTATTGTTTGCAAAGTTACTTTTTGCATAACATTTGTATTCGTAAAGTGTACACGTACATACAATTTACAAAATCTTTGTTTTGTTCAATGCCGAAAATTTTCGAAATAAATTTTAAAATAAAAAAAAAAAATTATATTACTTTGAATAAATAAACATATTAATTACCCAGCGTTGTGACAGTCAAAATTTGTCTGATACAACGGTAAAATGTCTGTGACAGACACAACGAAATCACCGTTGTAACAGACAAATTTCGACTGATACAACGGAGAAAATGTCTGTGACAGACATTTTTTGACTGCTACAACGGAAACACCGTTGTAACAGACACATTTCGACTGAGCCAACGGAGAAAATGTCTGTGACAGGCATTTTTTGACTGCTACAACGGAAACACCGTTGTAACAGACGAATTTAGACTGAGTCAACGGAGAAAATGTCTGTGACAGACAAAAAGTGTCTTTAACAGACCGAAAATGACTGTCACAGTAAAAAAATATGTCTGATACAACGTTTTCAGTCTTTTACAGACAATTTTGCAGTCATTTGCAGTCAATCTCAGTCAGAGACAGACAGAAAACGACTGCAACTGGTATTTACAGTCATTTTTTTAGCCAGTAGTGATATCAATAACACTACCATGGTTGGCCCAAGTTACATTGTTTGTCAATCAATTGAATCATCGTGCAAACACCCTCACCAAATATGGTAACAGTACTGATTGTACCTTACGAACCTACCACGATCGCTGGTTGACATTATTTATATTACAGATAGTTTTTGGAATTAAAACTTGTCAATAAGGCTCTAATTAGATAATGTGTTCAAAATACTATCAAGCCAGAGTACAAACTTTTAACGCAATGCACTTTAAAGATAAACTTCATACAATTACAGATAAAATATGTTAAAAATAGTTAAAATATAATATATAATTAATGAATTAAATATTGAAAAATTATTTTAAAATGTTAACGACTTCCGGGTTTGAAACCCATAGTGTTACACACCTCCCATAACAAAAAAGGAAATATGCAAATATTTCCTAAAGACTCTAAATATAATTAGTAACACTATTACAATTATAAAATAGTAGACAAATCAAGCTAATATGACATATAAACGAATATATTTAACATGCAAGTTCAAAGTTCAAAGTTTGAAGAATACACATCTATGTACAGTACAAGTTTCTTTCCACGACGTTTCACCATCGGGTTGCACGGATATGTAACGCACACAACATCAGGTATAAAACGGAATATAAGAAATGTTAATGTTTATGTCCTCATTTCCTCACTTCTTCACAACTTCGGAACACCACTTGTCTTCTATATCACGTGTTCTATGTACACAAAGCATTGTCATTGTAACGAGATTCGACTGACTATCATTATTACATGTAGAACAACTTCTTCGTATATATCGAATGTCAATATTCTGAGTTCATTCAGTGTTCGTTTATGTACATGACGGCACTGTTTATCTTCTGAACCAATTTGTAATCTCGGATAAAGTTGTTTTACAGTGAAATGTCCTTCTTCACTATTGGCTTTCCCATTCTTTGATGACAGAGCCGAGGCAGCGTTTTGCTCATCTCGGTTGACGGGTTCATCGTCATCCAGTTTTACTGGTATCATCACCATTTGGTTAACTGCTTGAAGTTCGTGTTGACAGTTTTGGTCCCCAGATATAGGAGAAGACTCCGTTTCCTCGTTTCCACTCTTGACTAACTTTATAATTTTGAAGTGATGACAGCAAATAATTAAATTTAAAAACAACAACAGAAGTTCTCAAATTAGATTGAATATAATATCTAAATAGAAGTAGTTAACATAGGCTCTATCTCTGTATTTACCTAATTAAAATATTTAGTAAAGAATGAATTTCTATAACCTCCCGTACGTTGGGTAATATATTTATTTATATTCACATTATGAGACTATTATAAATAATTTATTATATTCTCCTTTATCGTTTGTCTTATTTTCTTAATCTTTAAATATCAAATTTTAACCCATCTGAAAGGTTATAAAAGTTTCACTCACGCTAATTTTAGCCGTATGGAAATACCTTTCAGAATCAATTATAATTTATTTTATTCCCACGCTAATTTCATTCATGTTTTACATGTTTACTACAAGGTCATCAAGTTTACTATGTGCCATAAAACTCCCGACAAAACAATAAAACTATTTGACCTTAACACACTGATAATGAGAACACTGCTGTGGCAATTACGCACCAAATTTATGCAATCGTTGACATAATTTATGTCTACACATATTTTGGAATAATTATGAGAGGATAAAACGAAATAAAAGATGTAAGTAACATTATTATTTATATTTTGTTTGAAATTGTGTTATAATGTTACACAGAATGACTAAATTAATTTCGCAATTGTTGCAAATAGTACTTTTAAACTATCGTTACTATTATTTTGTTCGTCAGTGAAGCCTTTCTTTTTATTTCTGTTTCTTTAATTTCTTGGGCCTTTTGTCTTAACCTTTTCTTTAATTCAAACAAGGGTATGTCTTCTTCGAAAGACCAGTCGTCTCTTTCTTTTTTATAATGTTTAGTGATTCGAGACAGAGGAATATTGTCATCTGAGGATTCGTCTAATGAATCATGTTCTTCAGATGATTCTTGAGGAACAACATAAGTAGTTTTTCTTAAAGGGCGAGCTAATTTCTCCTTAGGGAGATCCCATTAAGGAATTTGTGCTGGTCTTATGTGTCTAGCATGTGCCTTGGTAGACTCACCTGTTTAATTCGTAATAATAAAACTAACTGGTGACCTTTGTTCTACTATCCTGTAATAAGGTGTCCACTTACTATCTAATTTACCTGTTCTGTGATGGTTTTTAAGGTAAACGGCATCACCTACCTTTAAATCAACTTCTTGACTATCCTTATTTGCATATTTATTTTGCCTTTTCTTTGCTTGTTTCAAATGCTTACGAACCAAAGGAAAAGCTCTATGCTGTTCTTGTAATGCAATCTTTTGAAATTCCTCACCTGTATATATTTCCTCCTTGGTTTCAAAATATTGTCTAAGGGAAGGACTGGATCCCGGTTGTACAAGAGATAAAATGGCGAAAAACCTGTGGATTCATTAACATGAAACCTGTACGCTGCTAATGTTTGATTGAGGAAAATATCCCAAGACGATGTGTCTTGCTTTATTTTCTTAGAAATAATATCATGCATTGTCTTGTGAAACCTTTCAACCTTTCCAATTCCCTGGGGGCTGTAATATGAAGTAGTAACATGGTGAATGTTAAGTGCCTCAAGAGTTTCTTTTACTGCCTTATTAACTTGTTCGCTTCCGTTGTCAGTTAAAATTTGTAATGGCGAACAATGTACTGGAAAAATTTCATCAATAACTAATTGAACGATGTTTTCTGCCGATTTATCAGGTACAGCGAATGCTTCCGGCCAACCTGAGTACAAGTCAACGAAAGAGACAATATATTTATTACCCGACATTGTTACAGGGTAAGGACCAGATAGGTCAAGTCCTATTTTAGCAAAAGGGTATGGAGGTATATCAGTCTCTAGTAGTGGTGGTTTCAATTTTCGTGCACTTCTGGTTTGACATGTAATGCATTTTTCTATGTATTCATTGAGCTCTTTATACATGTTGGGAAAATAGTACTTTATCCTCATAGTGTCATATGTCTTGTCAAGCGCCATGTGACCTAAGTGATCATGATATTGTTTGATCACAACAGGTTTAAGCGTTTCAGGTACATACAGTCTTAACATGGGATCAGCATCTGCATTTGACAAGAAATAAACAATGTCATCAAGAATAATACATTTCTGATTCTCGGTTTTTGTAGCAGTTCCCCCTTTTAATCTTAGCTTTAGTTCATGTATAGCCTTATCTTCGTCTTGTTCTTTACTTAAATTGATTTCTTCAGGTAAATTTAACTCTGGTTTACAAAGGTCATCGTAAGTGTCAATATCGCAGCTTGCAAATTTTCTGGGATTAAATAGATTTGAGTTCAACGTACTTATTTCAAAGGTTCTTTCATCTATGTCTACGTTTTCGTCAGAGGTCCCTTCGTCCAACTCCTTATTACTTTCCACATTCGGAATTCTAGACAATAAGTCTGCACAGGAGTTTGCTGTCCCTGCAATGTAATCGACTTTGCAGTTATAACCAGCAATTCCGAGGGCCCATAACTGGATTTTCTTGTTCTGCATCGGAGTGTCTAAAATATATTTCAGAGGCTTATGATCAGTTTTAATAATAAACTCTACATTATGCAAGTAGTGATCTAACTTTTGTAATGCATAATGTATTGCAAAAGCCTCTTTTTCAATCGTTGACCATTTGACCTGCGATTTACTCAACTTATGAGATAGAAAATAAAGTGGTTTTTCTTCTGTTTCGACTGTCTGAGTTAAACAAGCTCCTTTACATGTGTCACTGGCGTCAGTATAAAGGATGTACGGCTTGTTTGGGTCAGGATAGGACAACAATGGAACTACTGTTAAGCTATTCTTAAGAAAATCAAAAGCACTTGACAGCATCATTCCATTTGAACCGTGCATGCTTTCTTGTCAACAAAATCAGTGGTTCCGCTATTTTTGAAAAATTAGGGATAAATCGCCTGTATTAGCTACACATTCCCATAAAACTTCTAACCTCCCTGACATTTTTGGGACTTGGTAATGTCTTAATTGCTTCTATTTTCTTAGGATCTTGTTTAATTCCGTCTTGATTAATAACAAATCCAAGATATTCAGTCTCACTTTGAAAGAAACTACATTTCTTTAATTTCGCTTTTAGGCCATGTTGCCTAAGTCTGTCAAAAACTTCTTGAATATGAATTAAATGTTCCTCATAAGTTTTTGAAAAAATTATAATATCATCAAGATAAGCTGTTGCAAAGTTACACCCTTCTAAAACAATATTTGCCAGTTCCTGAAAAATACTAGGTGCGGTACTTATTCCGAATGGCATAACGTTAAAGTGGGACAACCCCTTGTGACAGGCGAACGCTGTCCTTTCCTTATCTTTCTCATCAATCAATACCTGCCAATAACCGGACTTTAGATCGATCTTTCCAAAGAATTTTGAATTTCCTAGCAAAGATAAAATATCTTCAATCAGCGGGAGTGGGAAAGAAATTGGTTTTAGGATTTTGTTCAATGGTCGAAAGTCTACACAAATTCTCTTTGTTCCGTCCTTTTTGTCAACTACCACAAGACCAAAACTGTAGGGACTACGCGACCTTTCAATAATCTTTGCTGATAACATTTCATCTAATGCATCATCTACAATTTTACGTATATTTAACGGAATTCTGTATGGTCTTCTTTTGATTGGGGGATGATCACCCGTGTCTATTGTAAGTTTAACAGTATCAGTATGACCCAATTCAGAATCTTTCTTAGCAAACACATCTTGATTTGCACTTAATAACCTATCTATGTCTGCCTTATATTCTTCAGGCACACTAGGATCTGATAAAAACTCTTGTTTATCTTCTATTGTAATTTAATTTACACTTTTAACATCATGACGTTTCAATTTCTCACCTTTTCCGATAACTGTGCCTCTCTTCAATCTAAAACATCTGTTGGTATGATTTATTATCATGACTGGTATTCGTCTAGGATTTCTTACCTTTTTAACTGACCTGCATAAAATTACGCCTGGTTCTGCACCTAAATAACTATTTTCAAGGTCAGATATTTCTAATGCATCTAACTCATCAAGGTTGAAGCCTTTGTTTAATTTTACTGTACAAATTGTAGTAGTTTGGGGTTTCAATAATGTTTTCTTAGTTAATCTTAGAATTGAAGAAATATGAATATCCTCCTCTAGCCTAATATATGTTTTATTAATTCGTAAATAACCAAGATCAAAATATAATCGAATTCCATTTTGTTTCAACCAATCAAATCCTAAAATTAAATTTCTGTCTATACCATCGACAATAAAAAAATTTATGTTTTAACAAGAAATTCCCAATTTTAAAGGAAATATCAGCACAACCTATGTAACACGCCATTTATTTTCGGGTTTCTCAATGTTTTTCATGTAGTACTGATAACGTTTTTCCTGAAACACCCTGAATTAAAGGACGCAAACGCGTCACTTTAGGTTTATCTTTCAAATTGTCAAATATTTTTCTGTGAATTAAAGATATTTCTGCTCCTGTATCAACCAATGCCCGAAATCGTTGTTTGCCACTTTGTAAAATTCAAGAATTTGGTTTACCTGCCAAAGAAATTTTAAACTTTTTAAAATTAAACTTTTCATTATTTCTCTCTCCGACGGCTTCATTTCGAAGAGAGTTCCTTAGTTTCCCTGCCAGACATCAGACTTCACTGATTCCCGATTGGGACATTCATTTTTCCAGTGACCTTCTTCACCACACCCCCAACACACACTTTCTACCTTTTAATTGGTTTTGAGAGGAGTTTTATGTGTATCATGATTTGTACGCCCAAAACGTGGTTGTTGGAGTACTTCAATTGTATGTATAGGTTTAACTTTACAATCTTTTCCCCAATGACCTATTCTTTTACATTTATAGCAACGTTTTGGTCTGAAATGGTCGCACTCCATAGGAGCTTCATCGCTAGGAGGAGTTTTCAGATGATGATTATTATTATACTTTTTGGGCTCAATTTCTTGTCGCAGAGAAAAACGTTTCCATTAATGTTTTGTTCATGGGCGGCAATTTGTACGGCCTCGTCAAAAGTTTGTGGGTCTTCTCTTAAAATTTTAATTTTTAAATAGTCATGAAATAACCCATCTAAAAAATATGTTTATCATTTGTTGTTCTACAACTGGCATATCGCCTGGTTGAGGGTAAGAATCTTCGGCAACATTTAATAATCGTTCAGCGTACAACTGAACACTTTCATTTGGTCTCTGTTTAGATTTTCTTAAAACCGCAAATGCCTGATGTGGATCAGTTATATCCGCGAATCTAGTTGTGAGGTTTCTTTTTAGTATGTCCCAACTGGGATTTTCCCTTTTATTTTCTTGTTCTGTTAAATACCTTCTCACAAAATCTGCTACAGGTCCCGAGCAACTTTGATACGCGACCCTGGGGACATCTTTATCATTTAGATTAGTTAATTTTGCATATTTTTCTATGCTTTTCACCCATTCCTTAAACTGTTTTGGATCCCTTTCAAAAGTACTTACTATTTGAGAGACGCTTTGAGTATATACAGCAGATGTGAGCCCTGTTAACTGTGAAGAAATAGTTTCAAAATTTTGACCTAAAATTTGAGCCTGTTGTTCAGCAATTCGCTGTTGAAAAAGGAAAATGTTTTCGTCGAAGTTAGCCATAAAGAGAGGTACTTGAGAAAAACGAAACTCCTACCTTTGTTTGACTGTCTGAAACTTCTCAATCTCTTTTGTCTATGCTGGCCTAAGGTCGATCCTGGTCACGGCACCAAAACGAATCACGTGTAGACCTACGGTACAGGACAGGGCTGGCCTTCCAATAACTTCGCGTTGTGTGTTTCTTTGGTTGTAGGAACACGTAACTGTTATACTGGTATACCAACACTGGCCGTAATTGACTAACTCAGTTGTTTTAAAGAAATGTATTATCAGCAAAGCGTCAATACAGAACAATAAAGTTAATTTAACAAGGTTGCCACATCCAAATATAATTTCAACAGTTTTCGTAACAGGGTTTAAGAGCAGGCTGAATAGGGTTGGAAATTGCACTGCTTATATAGACCCAGTAAAAATACGACGCAATTTCCATCACTTGCAGCCAGGTCATACGAGGTTACAGTCGCAGAGACACAATGTCTGGCTCTGCACCTGCAGTCTCGAATACACAAAAGCAAATAACTATTTTGAAAAATAAAACAATAAGAAATGTGACAAATACATATCAATAACACTACCATGGTTGGCCCAAGTTACATTGTTTGTCAATCAATTGAATCGTCGTGCAAACACCCTCACCCAATATGGTAACAGTACTGATTGTACCTTACGGACCTACCACGATCGCTGGTTGACATTATTTATATTACAGATAGTTTTTTGGAATTTAAACTTGTCAATAAGGCCCTAATTAGATAATTTGTTCAAAATACTATCAAGCCAGAGTACAAACTTTTAACGCAATGCACTTTAAAGATCAACTTCATACAATTACAGATAAAATATGTTAAAAATAGTTAAAATATAATATTTAATTAATGAATTAAATATTGCAAAATTATTTTAAAATGTTAACGACTTCCGGGTTGGAAACCCATAGTGTTACACAGTAAAAAAATCAAGAAAGTGTTAAGGACTTATAGAAGTAAAAATATCCTCCTAATTCAACGAAAATTACCACAACTATGTAATGATAAATCAGAAATATACTAAAGGTATTCAACCATGAGACTGACATTATTACAACTACGTGCAGTTTCAAAAAAAATCTGTGAAGCCATTTTGAAGACACCGTGCGACATGTGGATGTTGAATGGACAGACATTTTTACATCCTTCACAGACAGTAGTATAAAAACTGTAATCAATGGTACAGCTGAAAAATTGCTGAAAGTGCATCAACCCCATTCAGGAGAAACAGAACATTTTCAAAACTACAAAGCCTAACCTGCAATATCGTTGCAGGATTAAAGTATAATAGATCGTTATTCAAAGGCTCCTAAATTTATGGCCACCCTAAGGAATCCTATATTCTAAACGTGCTGGTATTTTATAAATCTTTGAAAATACAAACTCCAAATAGTGTCATTTTGTAGGAGTATGCACGAGAGAGGGCCATTTAAATATTTCCCGATTTCTTCAAAAATCATATTGTGCACTTGAAGCATGAATACATTTTTCCTAAACAGTAATGTTTTTTATTATGGTTATAAGGAAGTCAGATTTGATTATATATTATACATTATTATAGTAATAAAAATAACACTAATTTCTTCATCCTATTATAATCAGCCTAGAATAAACCCAACAAAGTGGTTTAAGGCATCTGGATATTTGTTGCAGATCTTCAAAATATCCAGCCCCTAAATGTCCATGGATCCATAAAATAAACTGTCTGTAGGCAGCATTCATGTTGCTTGATGTAAGTCATTAGCATGTGGCTGGACAAGCATGTCCTTCCGTAACCTCCTAGCTACCTCCAACACCAGTTCATCAAAGACTATGGTTTCAAAGTCCTGAAAAGTACATAAGACAAAAATAAAATTTACCTCTGATTGAACTTTATTTTTAAGTTTTATATTTCAAATAAAAAGATGATCATGTATTCATCTGTTGTACATATTTGTATACAACTTGCAAAGTGTAACTAGTGTACCAGTATTAATGATATAAATACAGCTAAACAGATGTATATTGCATATGTCAATGAAACAAGATGTATACATTCAACATGAATTACTTAAAACATAGGAACATGCTTTTATTGTTGTTCTTCATAATGAAGTTTCAGCAAGATGCAAATGTTATACTGTATAATGCTTTAAACAGTACCTCCTAACAGCAAATTTAAAGTTATCACATGTTTGAATGCACAGAATTCTACAGTATTCTTACCCTTAGCTTAAGAGTGGCATTTCTTAGGTCTCTGTTGACAACAGACATTTTCTCCCGATGTGGCCAAAGTTCTGCAATGCGTGCAAATGCACCAATCTAAAAAAATATCTGCATTTGGAGGCTCATCTCTAGATTGGCCTTGACTTACAGAAGGCAAGTTAATGATGTCCAATACAAATGATGGTTGCCGACGATATATTTGAAGGCGACAATTATGTTGAGTTATCCGCGTTTTTCAAGAAAAAAAGTACAAATTTACATTTTTTCTATGCACTATAAAGAAGAGAAATCACCTATTTATAGACCGATTATCAAAAACAAAACAATATTTCATGTTCAAAAATATTATATGTATTAAAGAAGTTAACGATCTGCAAATATTTTCAACCTCTTGCTGATTAAGATCTACGACGAATAGATTCATTCGTTGTTTACTAGCCTATATTTACATTCATATTACACTCTTGAATTAATTCGATAACAAGGCATTACATAAAAATGATCATGATCTGGTAAGAGACAACGGTTCCAGAAAAATATCTATCGTAAATTTACAAAACTTATGTTTTTTATCGCCACACAATAAAACCCCTTATCGTGTCCCTATAGTAATATAATCTCCTTTCTTCCCGAATTTCAACACGATTTGTTAACAGTTTTCTGACAGAATAAGCCGGAATGCTTACAATTAAGTTTATGTTTTCTCAAATTCATCTTGGTTAACATTTTTAATACATATTTAACGTAAAATCAATCAAGAATGAAAACGTGCAAATGCTTACCTTAGAATCAATGTTCTAATATGACGTCCTGCTTTTGCTCTGTAAATAAAGCCCTGTTAAAATTCAAATAAATATAGTTCGAACATGTGTAGCTGTGTTTTTGTAAATGTAAAAAAATCCAGTTTGTTATATGTTATCCATAATTATCGTTATAGTTAATGATGCAGTTATTTTTAGTCTGAGATATATATAATTTAACATACTCTGGAAACATTATTAGGTTTGAACTACTCTACATTCAAATTAATGGGACGTCACAATTAGAATTTCGACGTCATAATCCGCTCAACTTGAGATTTAAAACTGGTGCAATGCAATTTCGTTAATATTTCACAATTTTTTGTGTGTAAAAGGTACGTCTATATTCAATTAATTGACGAGCATATATGTTTGTGTCAATTTATTTGCTTTAACATACTGTTTGGATGTATCTTATTAGTTTGAAAAGAATTATATCACAATTTTAGTGTCCTCTTAGAGCCAATTCAAGATTTTAAAACATTTATTAGACATATTAAAATCGAAATAGATTATTGCAAGCGGTCTCTTGTTCGGTATAAAATATTGACAAATATAATGTCTGACCATGTTCAAATTCGCATAGCCCGCATGCAATAATCTATTTCTTAATTTGTTTAACATGTGACAAGGTCACATGGTTAGCTCGTTCTCATCTCGTTTATCTCCGGAGGCTATGCCGATGGTTACTGAGATGGCGGTCTCATAAATTACACTTAGTTGTTACATAACTTTTTTCTTACAAGCTGCGATTACAAGTTGCAGTACGACAGGTTTTATTACAGTTTTCGATCAATATAACATGTAATTAACAATGTTTGGTAAAAGATCTGAGGTTAAGGGGATATGATTTTTGCAGATAATGCCCCTTTAAAAGAAAAACACAAAAGAATAATTCCTTTCAGGTAATTGCTTTGGTTACTTTACATTGGCGCCAATGCTTTGATAATAGTATTGTGTCCTTTAATCTGCATCAAATTGATAATTCTTAGAAAATGTATTCAAGCTGTACATGTAGATTCATCATATCCAAAACATTTGAAAAATCCATAAAAAGCCACTTTGCTACATATTATTTACATCAATATAAACTCCGTTATTTACTAAATAGCTAAATTAAAATTATTACAAGTCTTCAGCAGAACTGCTAAGAACTTGACCTGCTTGCCTCTAACAAACTACAAAGGATCTCTCAAAGATAGGAGGCTCATACCTAACTATATCGGTCATAATTAGGTTAGATAACTCTGTTTACACTCGATAAATGGTGTCTGAATTTACCTTTGACTATTCCCACATAATTACAGGGATATAACGAAAAAAAGTAGACTTTTCTTTTTCCTTCGTATGTAAAAGAAAACATTTTAATTTAGGGTATTGCCAACTTTATGACTTTTCTTTTCTTTTGTTTTGTGAGCATGTAGTTATGATCACAATTACTGTAAATGCAAACAAAAATGTTGATTGCAAGGATGTCCCTGTCAAAACAATTTCAAAGTAAAGTAGAATTTGGCATTTCAAAATTATTCCTGAAAGAGTAAGGTTGTGAATAATTTTAAGACAATAATTCATTTGTAAGAAAATCTATGTTTTTTTTTAATTTTGAGTTTGATTCTTTCCATATTAATTTGTAAATTATATAATAATTACAGGGATATAACGAAAATAGTAGACATTTATTTTTCCTTCGTATGTAAAAGAAAACGATAAGTTTATTAGCTGATGTGAACACTAACAAAAAATAAAGGAATAAGAAATCTAATATTGAATCCGAGACCCGATGAATAGATTGTATAGTAAACTTCCAAGAAAAAGAAGTAACTGAGCATATGCGTCAGGCTGCTAGCGAAAATGCAAGATATACGATTGATATTTTATGTGTAAAACTGCGATCACTATCAAGAATACAGACATTCGTAGATGTAAAAGTAAAGTAAACTATCTTATCTTTATATGCAAGTGTACGATATTTTGCGAATATACTTTCAGAGGCTTATTTTACATGGCACTAGCTGCGAGTTTCTACATTGTTTGGACCTATACAAAATACCTTTAAACACCCCATAGGAATATTAGAACAGCCCTTCTATGTGATTTTACATTATTTTATATGTAAATACATGTATAACAATTAAAGGAAAATTTACACAATATTAAAATTAAATAACTGATTATATTATACATTTGAATATTATTATTGTGAACTAAATTTTACAGTTAATGCAAAGATCTGACAGTTTATTCCCTTGTATTTGTTCTTTCTGGTATTTGTTTTTTCGTCACTTTTTGTGTTCTTCTGTCTTTAAGAGATTAACCAAATTTGTTTATTCCCTCAAGATATAAGTATTGTCAAATCACGTTGCGAGTCAAGTACTTCCTTTCTCAAATCATTACCACCACTCATCTGTTCCAGTAGGAATTTTAATGCACATTGTGCCTCAACCATTGTGTGTACATTCTTCCACAAAGAGTCTCCCTTACATTCTGAAAAATGTTCAAATGTAACTTAATATATGTTTTTCCCGTCTGACTTAAATGTTCATACTTATAATGAACAAATTTCCTTCTACTGGGACCATACTGGGAGGGTTCCCAGTGCTCGACCCACACAGCAGCTCAGCGCGTCCCCGATTGGCGGATAGAGGAGACCCTCTTGTGGTGGGCGTTTGTCAGTTCATAATACGGAAAACCTGAATGCGGACCGTAGTGGGTAACGTGTTTGGAGAATGCCACGCTCCTTGCACGCTTAAGACCCCTTTAGTAGATTTAGAAAAAAAGTAGGCTCATTGTAGCCGCGTAACAAAGGCTAAATTTTTCCGCCCCAACCCAAAACTCCAAACTTTCCCAGTGACAGTCAAAATTGTATTCCCTGTGACCCATCCCACCCCCATTTTCCGTTGATTTATTGTTTGTTAACTTGTTCCTGTCCTGACTATAGCTGAAATACTGCTCGCTGGACGTAAAGCAGACATCTAATCAATAAATCAATCAATCAAATTTCCTTCTAAGATTTATGCTCTCGTTTCAACTAGTAGAATTTACTGAAAAATGAAACGACTGTCTACATTAAGTGACCATTGTGGATGGAGCACATTGCTAATAAAATTTCAATTGGGAACCTTCTGATGATGATCCAGATAAAAAAAATGCCCCATTGGTTCTTTTTTTAATGTAAAATTTGCCAACTGATTATTATTTAAAATATTTCTCCTCTTCAAGGGACTACATGTTTAAATTTTTAGCTGTTATGCTAAAAATTCCACTGATTTAACCAATTAAAGAATTGTCTGTAATGATTAAGTTTTTATTCAATCTTCCTCGTCACTTTAATGAGAAACATGAATAAATCCATAATAAATATTCTGTAGTTTTAAACGACTTGAATTTAAGTGATGGAAAATATTAGAACGAATAATCGTACCCTCACTTTTATTTGTTTTTCGCGAGGGTACGAACTTGGTCCCATTGCTCGTTATAGAGCAGAATCACTCCCAGCACTTTGATGTCCAAAAGAAGTTCAATATATAATCAGACGTGGTCAATCTTGATATTTGTACACAGTGTAACCATTTTTTTTATCAATTTCGTGTTTAAAATCGACTATTACTGATACGTGATGATTGATTGATTAATGGTGTTTAACGCCCGAGCAGCAATATTTCAACTATATTCAGGCGATGAACATGAAATGGATGATAAAATGAACATGAAATGATGAATGAAAATGGGATGGGACACAAGGAAAAAAGTAGTAACGGATTTTAGATTGCCACTGGCAAATAGGAGGATGGATAGGGTCGGGCAATTTAGCATCCTGTAGCGGGATCGAAATCCCTACTCAAGCGGGATCGAAATCCCTACTCATAGCGAATACTTCCCAACACGGTGCACTAATATGGTTTGCGGTCAGGTTTTCCGTATTATGGCCTGACAACCCTAGCTTGCCAGGGATACCCCATTCAACCACCTGGGGCACACATCCCAGTCGGTCTTTAGGCAAACCGACCTGACCCGCCGGTCAGGGTACTGGGCGCTATTTAGTCGCCTTTTACGACAACCTAGCGCGACTGCGGTCTATTCTTTTAGCCACCCGGATCCCGCACGGGGCGATACGTGATGATAGTTATTGCTGCTTTTAATAACCCGCTGTGCATTGTGTATTAATTGACATTTGTGTCTCTTTATCATTACGTTTACTACATGAAAAACATTGAGAAACCCGAAATGTAATGGCGTGTTGCATCTTGGGAAAAAATGTGAATATGGTAGTTGTTCCAATTTCATACCGAGACGAAATAAATTGACAGATAACTTTCTTAAATTAAGGAAAACACCAATTAATAACAGCACCTTTTCACCAGCTCCTTGAAAAGCGCTACTGGTCGCAAACGAGCCAACTATTTTGGAACCAAGAAGTGTGAGCGACCTTAGTGTTCCACCTGGCAATTTACTTGGGAGACTGACGAAGTTAAGGGCACAAGTAACACGTTTACCCTTAGGAGCGGATTTACCTGCATATCCGAAAATTTAATTCATGCCATTCAGTGCAAAAGATGTTCGATGTTGTATATCGGTGAGACCTACCGTAGACTGGGTGACCGTTTTGCGGAGCACATTAGGAGTGTCCGGAAGTATGGTGACTGTCCAGTGGGTCGCCACTTTAGACAGCTAGACCATCATATTTCGGATATGCATGTCACCGCTCTTATGGAAACTAGCATGGGGGAAAAACAACGACAACTTTGGATCAGAGGATTATTAAGTTCCTGGGATCTAGCCATTCGTTTGGGAATGTAAAAACACTTTTTTATAAGTGTCCACTTTTCAGTAGGACAGCAAAGGCCCCGATTTGACAGATAAAGGTCAATTTAACGCCGTAAAAGTTACCCGTATGTAAACCAAAAATTTCTTAACAGCGCCACCTATAAAAATTGTTTAGGTCAGGAGAAATTGGCGAGGTTATGTTTTTCTTAAATTAAATCGTTAAATTAAATGTAACAATTTATACGTAATACAGGAATCGATCAAGGGTATATTTTGATGCATGACTGTATGTATGCGACACAGATATAATCAACAGATTGCGTAAGATCTATGATACAAAATCGTCATTTTTTTACGTAAACATGGCGCGGGCCGTTTGTTTACAAATTTATTCAAAAGTAAAAGCTGACACAATTTTATTCCCGGCCCTTTTTATGTATTTTTACAACTGTTTATTCTTTATTAACCAATAGTTTTTCTCGTT
Organism: Limnoperna fortunei; assembly: GCA_944474755.1. Taxonomy (NCBI): domain Eukaryota; kingdom Metazoa; phylum Mollusca; class Bivalvia; order Mytilida; family Modiolidae; genus Limnoperna; species Limnoperna fortunei. Next base: position 11,094,635 of record OX104125.1, on the reverse strand, counting down.
ATACCAGTCGAAATGTGTCACCATCTCTGGTAAAAAGCCACGAGGTTGTTACCAACATGACCAAAACACGTGCGAGTTTTCAAATGTTGACGAACACATATCATGTTTAATCCACGAAGCTGTTGTTTTGAAGAAGAAATGTTTGTTTAAATTTGACATTAAGCATGACTCGTTAAAAGTCTAGTATATAACGAATTCCCAAGAATTATTTTGTGCCAAACACGGTGCAATTTGACAGGAATTGAGGAAAGCTCCATGTGCCTTCGTGTTTGTAGTGAATTTGTACACACAGCGTACGTAAGTCGTATAATAGTTTCAAATATGCTGTTTGTTGATAATTTAATGTTGATATATGTTTTTGGCATTTAATAGCGTATATTACAGGTAGAGTGACATAGCCCCTACACCCCCCCCTTTTCACACACACACAACCACCCACACTTTTAAAGAGGGTGAACCTTTAAGGAATGGAAAATTAATATATTTATAATGTCATAATGTTCATATTGAATTCCAACAATCACACAGTTTAATGATGCCTATAAAATTCTATAACCAACATGTCATATACTGTGGCCTCCACAACTTCTAGTTGAATTAAGATTTTTCAGCTGGCCCATACATGTAGGTTACTTTTTACAACCGATGAAGTTAAAATACCATACTGCTTGCACCAAAATAACTAGTTAATATTTCTGACATTTATTGCTGTCATTATTTTGCAACTTATTGCTGTTTAAAACAAGTGGGGGTCTTTATTATTTATAACTGAAACTGTTTTACATGTATATATGCATTTTGACTACCATATTAAGTCAAATGTAGCATTATGCAGTTTAAAACAAAGAATTTATTTAATGTTAGAATTTAAAGGAATTGCTTAAATTTATTTATATGGAGAAATTTATTTACATGTGGAGTATTTTATAAATAGGCTTTGCTATTTTATGTCTGAACAAAGTAAGCTTGGGAGATTAAATCTTGAGCAGTAAATAAATTTTTTGGACTGCATTGTGATAGTATAAATTCCATTTTTTACAAACATTATTGAGTTAGCTATTAGGTACAAAATTTATCTAATGATGGTTTCTGCACTTGGTATAGATTTGCTTCTATGATATTCATTGAATGTGAAGCTGATATTGAATGGCATAATAAACATTTCTTGATAAACCAATTAGTAAACTTAAGCATCCTTTCCAAAAACTTTAGACTTTAAATAAACACTTAAATCAAACTGGTATTGTTTAATATTATTTTATAGTTTACAAAAATGTGATATTAAAATTTATGGAAACTTATCTCCAGCAAGAAGTAAGATTTTAAAAACTGGCAGCTATTAACATAATTTTAAAATCTGTGATCATACCTTAACAAAAGAAAAAGGGAAATAAAATGTGAATTAAGTTCTGTGTATAAAAGGAACATTTTTAAAAGAAATTTATAAAAATAATAGTGTCAGTAGATCTATTTTATAGACAGATATATAGTATTAAATCCTAAAAACGAGTCGTTGGCCCTAGCATGTGAGTTTATAAAGCAATCTAAATCACAGGCATTTGGGGTCAGTATAATTTGTTTCTATGGAATAAAATGCCAGTAAATGAGTTTTATAACATGTATTCACTCATTCGATAAGTTAATATCAGTCTGACATGTCTCAATGCAATATATTGCCCTCAGAAAAATGATAAATTTCTCATTGAAGTATAGACTAATTATGAGAAATTCATGCGAAGAGAAAAAAATTATAAACAGGGAGCTAATAACGCAATTTTGTGCTATCTTCTGTTAATTAAAACTGGATGTAAAAAGAAAATACCAAGACAACAAAGTCTCTGTAAATTATGATATGTCTTAAAAGATGAATATAACTCTTCCTTAATTGTTCATGTTATTATAACTTAAGTTTTTTTGATAAAATTAAGATGGTCAGAAACTTTTGGATTACTAAAATTTGTATTATATTGTATTTCTGTTATTTCCATTTTTTAAAATATAATTTTGTATTTTACTGGATCCATAGTTGTTATTATGCCTGAATAAATTAATATAAATTTAATGTTTTGCAAATAATATGTTTAAATCTTTTATAGTTTTATGTAGTTTATGGAGTTTTTTCACTATTTATACTGACTGAAATAAGTGTCGTGTAATTGAATAAAAAAAGAAACATTGTTTCCATTCTGCTTATGAGTCACTAATGTTCACTGTATCTTGCATTGTGTCTACTTAGTCAATCTTAGTGGACTTTAAAACTCTTGCAAGGAAAATTTGCGACATTGAGAATTTTAAGGGTAGCATATCGACTGATGTGTTAAGCTAGGACAAGGAGTGCAACTTTCCTTGTCTGTACAAACCCTACAAGCTGTTGTCAGTGTAAAAAGCGTAGGGTCTTTCATGCTACAAGAAAAAGGCATTTTTTGTCCTTTACTTTTACATTGTTTTCCAATGGCAGACAAAATTATTTGTCTACATGGTTTCCTGAATTGAAGGTTTAAAAATTTGTTCAGCTTGAATATATACATGTATATATTGAACAATCATGTTGATTTGGGATTTCTATAATATATTTTAATGATTGTTATGATTATACCACACTTTTTTTTCTCTAATGCACACACAGCTCCAAAAATTTACCATTACATTGCAAATGTATTTCAGCCTCCCCCTTTTTGTAGAAAAAGCTGACACAAATTTGTTCAAAGAGGCTTTGAGACCCACAAATTACACAAAAGACGTAATACTATTATATATTATATATTTAATAAGTACTGATATGTTATCTATTCTACTTTGGCAGACAGATGCTAAATATTTTTCGAAGCGGACATCGAGTTGCTTCCAACACCCCCCTTTTCGGCATTTTGTCACCGAAAAAGCTGACACAAATTTGTTCCCGGGGGGTTTGAAAGCTGAAAATTGGATCGAAGACGTAATATTATAATTGATTTAATAATTTATAGGTCGCGATTTGTCACCATTACTATTTATATTTTTAATTTAGAGTTTTCTGTACGGCGAGTGCCGAGTTCAGATCAAAACATGCCACTTCAAAGGGCATTTTAACCTAGTAAATTAAAACTATACAGTACAAAATTTCTGTAAATGACAGGTAATTGTCTTAGGACTTAGCTGTATTTTATTTTATTGATGTATGTTACGACAGTGCTACGTACGATAACGAAAACTGAGACACTATCACGCTTACAAAAAACCGACAAAAAGTTGACCTTTAGTCACGTGACTGAAGTCGTTAAAAATCGGCCATTACAGGCGTTTGCTTTCCTACTGTTTGTTTTTTGGAATTACTAATGAATGTAATTGAGAAAGTTCAAGATCTTTTGTTAGGTCAAGTACAACAAAAAAGAAATTTTTCTGGTTATGTCTATGTGTGTGACCGATCACAGCTATCTGCCATTTGTCATTTAGTCTACTCTCTTTCCTTGTCCTTTACGGTTGTGTTTTTTCTTTGTCTCACTCTTTCTAGCCCTAAAGAAGGTCTTTGGACCGAAAGCTCGGGGCCCTTTTTATTGTTGTTGGAGTTTTTATTTTTATTTTTCGTTTCGATTTTACCTTTTAACCTTGTGGCGTACATGACCTTTTAAGTACTCGTATCATTTATTTCTCCATCGCACAACTTTCATTATTAATAATTAATAACACTTTTTAGTTTCTCTGGTTTTTTTTATTTTATTTAATTTTTTTGCATTTCACTTCAGATACAGTACTCATGATTTGTGTAGTTATGCAATTCAAATTTGTAATTTTATTACTTTGAGGTAATTATTTCTCCTTCAAAAGTAAACACCCCGTGTGGGACCCGGGGCACAGGAGAATAGGCCCACGGCTTCCTCAGCCTGCAGTAAGAGTCTGCTAACAGAGGCAACACTTGCCGTGTGTTGCGACCCGTGTCGATTACAGGACGGGATTTCAGTAGGCCGGGTAAACGGTCCCGATAACTTACTGAACCCTTACTTTTTCTAGACGGGAAATCGAGTTAGCCCTGACTTCGATGAATCGGCATGTCACGTCTTGCCCTTTGTGAATCCTTATCATTTAAGCTACTCTATTACATTATTTTCCTTCAAACTGATCCATGAAATATATATACAATTTGATAGACGGCTTCCTTACAGGATTTGCAAAGAAGGCGGTGGCTGAAGGGCAAAGCTTCCTCAGCTTTAAAGAGGCGACATGTTTGCCGTGTGTTGCAACCCGTGATGGTGGAGGAAGGGATCCTGGTGGTTGAGAGATCACTCTCTGCTGCATCCATTAGTGCGGGTCAGCGGGTTTTGATTTTCAATACACCACTTTGGCCCCGACTTCAACTAGACGGGAGACCGAATGGACCCGGTTCGGTCAATCGGCTGGTCACGCCGAGCCCTTAACAAGCTTGTCGTCGTTATTCTTACCATTTGATTACATCTTGTAAGGTTTAATTCCAAAGTTGTTCAGTTACAAGCTGTTAAGAAGGCGGTGGCTCATGGGTCAATCGAGTAGATAGAGTTTCGAACGGTTGTTTCGCCAGTTAATTCTGGCACGAAGCTTGCGTTCGTGAAGAAATTCATCTATTTGAGTATACCACCCTTGGAACACCTGATGCTTTCTGCTGGTGATCCGCAGAGACCAAGCATCGTCCCTGTTGGCACTCCGTGGCGGGTAGGTGACAAGGGTGGTGAACTGCATTTCTTCAACATGGCTTCCGATACACCTTTAGTGCAAACAAGTTCCAAAAAAAGAAAAAATGACATTCCGCTTGAAGACATAGTTGATGATGAACACTGGACAAGATTCATTGTATTAACTAGCAAGGATCCTAACAAACCTTTATGTAAAGTTTCTCCATTTGTCATAGAAAAAACCATCAAGAGTTGTGCAGGAGACGTTAAAAACGTCACTAAAATGAAATCTGGCTCTTTACTCATTGAAGTTTCTAAAAAACAGCAATCCGTAAATTTATTACAATTACATAAAATTTTAGATTTGGAAATTACATCAACGCCTCACAGAACATTAAATTCCTGTCAGGGTATTATTCATTACAGAGACGATGATCTCTCTGAACTGACAGATGAAGAAATTTGTCTTGAACTGAAACCTCAGGGTGTTACAAAAGTAAAAAGATTTATTGCAAAAAGACAAAATCAACAAATTAAACTTAATACCTTTCTTTTAAATTTCAATACTCCATCTGTCCCTAAATCAATCAAAATTGGACTGTACAATATTAAAGTCAGCGCATACATTCCAAATCCTGTGCGCTGCTTTAAATGTCAGAAATTTGGCCACGGAAAAGGACAATGTAGAGGCTCCTTGGTATAAAAAATGGTCCAAAAAAAAGAAAAAATGACTTATCGCTTGAAGAGATGGTTGAGGAAGACTTCTGGTCAAGATTTATTGTATTATCCAGCAAAGATCCCAGTAAACCAATCACTAAAGTTTCTCCATTTGTTATTGAAAAAGTGATAAAAGGTTGTGCAGGAGATGTCAAGAACGTCACCAAGATGAAATCTGGTGGTCTTCTCATTGAATGCAACAAAAAACACCAATCCTTGAACTTACTTAAATTAACCAAAATTATAGATTTAGAAATTTCGGCCTCCCCTCATAGGACATTAAACTCAAGTCAAGGAATCATCCATTATCGTGACGATGATCTCGCCGAACTTACTGACGAGGAAATTTGCACGGAATTGCAACCTCAGGGAATTACAAAAGTTAAAAGATTTATTGCCAACAGACAAGGTGTTCAGGTTAAACTGAACACCTTCCTTCTGAATTTCAACACCCCAACTGTCCCCCAATCTATCAAAATCGGTCTCCAAAACATTAAAGTCAGCGCATACATTCCCAACCCTGTGCGCTGCTTTAAATGTCAGAAATTCGGACACGGAAAAGGACAGTGTAGGGGATCACTCATATGTTTTAAATGTGCAGAGCCAGGGCATGAGGGCTTTACCTGCACTAAAACTCAAAAATGTGCTAACTGTGGTGAAGCCCACATGTCCTCCTCAAAAGACTGTCAACACTTTAGAAAAGAAAAGGACATTCAAAAATTAAAAATCGAAAAAAACATCAGCTACCCTGAGGCTCGTCGTCAGTACAGTTCGGCGAGTAATCCATCATCTTCTGCCACATCATACGCCAGTGTGACCAAACGCGTTTATGTAACATCAGAAACGCAAACTATGATCACCTGGCCTATAGATCAAAAAGACCCAACAAGACTACCGGCTCAAACTACTGATAAAATAATTACATCATCTCGAAAAACTTCGGCATCTCAAACTTCTACGCCTTCGGCATCTACTACGTCTTCAACACCCTCTCAATCCTCAACTAATTCTTCAAGCAGCCCAAAAAAAAATTCAAATATGACGTCCAATTCAAATACAAAATCTTCTAACTCCAATTCAAATAAAAACTCAAATCAAAAAGGAGATCGTACTCCAAAACTGCTGAGGGATCCCATTAAGGTCCACAACAGGTTTGGAAGTCTAGATCATCTAGACACTACTATCTGGGGCGATCCCATGGATACACTACCCCCAGATACCGGATCTAAAAGTAGGTCCCCCAGCAGAAACCGGCGGAATAGCCCCAAAAAATCTGTCAACTATTCCCCTATTCGCAAACCATAATGGGTACAATAATACAATGGAATTGTCGAGGTCTTAAGATTAATTTTCTGGAAATTACATTATTAGTTCAAGCCTTTCTTCCTGTTGCATTTTGCCTCCAAGAGTCCCACCTAAAACGAAGTGATAATATATCTTTAAAAAACTACTCTATATACAGCACATATGTAGACGAGAATGATAGAGCTGCTGGTGGCTCTACCATTCTTGTAAAAGATCAAGTTCTACATAGCCCTGTAGATCTCAACACTGATCTTCAGGCGGTTGCTGTTAGAATATCTTTAGACAAAACAATTACTTTATGTTCTGTGTATATCCCTCCGAATTCTTCATTGAATTTGAGTCGGTTGAAACATCTTACTGATCAGCTTCCGGCCCCTTATATATTACTTGGGGACTTCAACGGACACAACCCTTTATGGGGCAGTAACACGATAAACGATAAAGGTAAAATTATTGAAGGCTTAATGAATCAGGAAGATCTGTGTATTTTTAATGATGGATCAAATACATATTTACATCCTGGGAATGGATCATATTCGGCTATTGATCTTACAATAGCAGATCCTTCTCTGTTGCCCGATTTCTCATGGAAAGTCCATGACGATCTCTGTGGCAGTGATCATTTTCCCATTATATTGGAATCTTTGCACTCTTCCAACACAGAACGAGCCGCTCGGTACAAATTTAACAAAGCCAATTGGCCTCTATTTGAACAACTCTGTATAGAGCGACTTAACTCCGACACTTTTGAAGCTATTTCTGATCCCATTTTAAAATTCAATGAAACACTTATTTCAATTGCTGATGAAACAATTCCTAAGACCTCGACAAATCCAAAACATCCTAGTAAACCCTGGTTCGATGACAGCTGTGAGGACGCTATTAAAGACCGGAAAAAGGCCGAACGACGCTTTAATAAACACCCAACTCAATATAATCTTAACCAATTCCGAATTTTTCGAGCGAAAGCTCGCAGGGTAACGAAACAAAGACGACGTACCTCTTGGCGTAACTTTGTTTCTAAACTCAATAACCATACCCCTATGAATAAAATTTGGAACACGATCCGTAAAATTAAAGGTAAAAACAGTAAAGCAAATGTCCATCATTTAAAGGATGGACAAGACTTGTTAACATCAGAGTCAGACATATCAAATAAATTGGCCGAAACATTTGCAACACACTCCTCTGCTGAAAATTATCATCCCAATTTTCAGCGGATCAAAATTCAAAAAGAAAAATCAAAACTTACTTTCCAGTCAAAAAATCTAGAAGATTACAATACACCTTTTTCTTTGGAAGAGCTAAAAACTTCATTGAACAAATCTCACGATACAGCATGTGGTCCAGATGACATCCATTATCAACTTCTCAAACATCTGCCACAATCTTCTCTCCAATGTCTTCTCAATCTTCTTAACAACATTTGGGAAACGGGTGACTTACCATCTATTTGGAAAATGGCCACTGTTGTGCCTATTCCAAAACCAGGAAAAGATCACTCGGAAGCGTCCAACTATCGGCCTATAGCACTCACAAGCTGTCTTTGTAAAACCATGGAAAGGATGATCAATGATCGCCTTGTCTGGTTTTTAGAATCTAACAATCTAATATCAAATATCCAATGTGGATTCAGGCAAGGGCGAAGTACCCTAGATCATCTTGTACGTTTCGAAACGTATATTCGAAACGCTTTTGCCAAGAATGAACATGTTGTGTCTATCTTTTTCGATTTAGAAAAAGCATATGACACAACATGGAAATATGGTATTTTAAAAGATCTTTTTGATATGGGGTTGAAAGGTAGACTTCCTACCTTTATTTCAAACTTTTTATCTGACAGAGAATTTAAAGTTAGGGTCAATTCTACTTTATCTAACCCCTTTGAACAGGAAATGGGTGTTCCTCAGGGGAGTATCCTTTCTGTCACTTTATTCAGTATCAAAATTAATAGCCTTGCTCAAGTTTTAAAAGATAATATTGATGGTTCTCTATATGTTGACGACTTCCTCATATGTTACCGAGGAAAAAACATGAATAATATTGAACGTCAACTGCAGTTATGTTTAAATAGAATAGAGAAATGGGCAATGGAGAATGGTTTTAAATTCTCCACTGCAAAAACCGTTGGGATGCATTTTTGTAATAAACGAAAGATGCATCCTGATCCCGAATTAAAATTACATAATAATCCTATCAAAATTGTAAAAGAAACTACTTTTCTTGGTCTCATATTTGATTCAAGGCTAACCTTTCTACCCCATATCAAAATGTTAAAAAATAAATGCCTTAAAGCATTAGATATTTTAAAAGTCGTATCCAGCACCGACTGGGGTGCTGAGTGCGATGTTTTACTGAATCTTTATAGATCGCTGGTTCGATCGAAATTGGATTACGGTTGCTTTATTTATGGTTCTGCTCGCAAGTCATATGTCAAAATCCTTGATACTATACACCATCAGGGATTGCGACTATGTCTTGGAGCTTTTAGAACCACACCTGTAAATAGTTTGTATGTAGAAGCAAACGAGCCTTCTTTGTATCAAAGAAGAATTAAGCTCGCTTTGCAATATGCAACCAAATTGAAGGCGTATCCTGGCAACCCGGCACACGACTGTGTTTTCAAACCTCTTTACGAAAATATTTTTGAAAAACATCCAAATAAAATTCAACCTTTTGGTATCAGAATAAAACCTCATTTGAAGAACTCTGGTATAAATTTAGATGAAATTGCTGCTATTGAAATTCCACATAACCCACCATGGTTAAATCCAAAACCGGTATTTATTTTTGATCTTAGAAACCATAAAAAGTCTGACACAAATCCTTTAATTATTCAACAACACTTTGCAGAAATAAAATCTCACTATCCTGGCCATTCTGCAATTTATACAGATGGATCGAAGGACGGCGATAAAGTTGCATCGGCCGCTGTCTTTGGAGAGCGTGTTGAAACTCGCCGTCTTCCTTCCGTTTCTTCTGTATTTAGTGCAGAAGCACAAGCTATCCTTCTTGCACTAAAAATTATTGCTTCGTCAGATGAGAGTAAATTTATTATCTGCTCCGATTCTTTGTCATGTCTTCAGGCAATTGAAAATTGTAAAATAAAGAATGCATTTATTTTAAAAATCATCCAAATTTACAAATCCTTGAAAACATTGGGTAAAGAGGTTGTATTTTTCTGGATTCCCAGCCATGTGGGAATCCATGGAAACACAGTCGTGGACAGGGAGGCTAAGGCTGCCTTAGAAAATGATATTATTAACTGTAAAATTCCTTTTACTGATTTTAAATTATATATTTTTAAATACATTTCTAATCTATGGCAGCGTGGTTGGGATCTCGAAGTTCATAATAAACTGCATGAGATCCAACCACTTCTGCACATGCATAATTTGAAATCTTGTAGAGGTCGTAGGGACCAAGTGGTTTTAACCAGGTGTCGTCTTGGGCATACCAGGACAACACATAGTTATATTTTAAACAATGAACCAAGACCCGAGTGTGTGCCATGCAACTGTCCATATACCATCAAGCATGTCTTGATGGACTGTGTTGACGTGGCACACATTCGGGAACGTTTTTATTCTGTTAATTCTTATAAGACTTTATTTACAGCTGTCGCTGGCGACACAATTTTACAGTTTTTAAAGGAAATTAACTTGTACAGAAAAATTTAATTGGATTTTAAATTGTGATATTAAATACTTTTTAGTGTTTTAGTTTTCTTTTTATCTGTATATATGCTCATATTATTATATTAGACCACGTTTTATAAAGGATGGATATTCTTTAAATAATTAAAATTCTTATTTTCACGTCCTGAATATAGCTGAAATATTGCTTGCTGGACGTAAAACATCAAACAATCAATCACATGTCCTCATCCAAGGATTGCGCTCACTTCAAAAAAGAAAAAGAAATTCAAAAATTAAAAACCGAAAAAAATATCACATACCCTGAGGCACGTCGCCTCTTCAATTCAAATAATCTCTCGTCTCCTGCATCAACATCATACGCCAGTGTGGCCAAACGCGTTCTCACTACAGCTGAAACGCAGACAATTATCACCTGGCCTATTGACAAAAAAGAACCTTTCAAATTAGCAGTTCAAACAACAGACAAAATAATTCAATCTTCCAGGAAATCTTCATCCTCTCAAACTGCTACATCTTCGGCACCATCTACATCATCAACTAATTCTTCAAGCAGCCCAAAAAAAAATTCAAAAAATACTATTTCCAATTCAAATTCTTCAAATTCTAATAAAAACTTGAATCAAAAAGGAGATCGTACTCCAAAACTGCTGCGGGATCCCATTAAGGTCCACAACAGATTTGGAAGTCTAGATCATCTAGACACCACTATCTGGGGAGATCCCATGGATACACTACCCCCAGATACTGGATCTAAGGGTAGATCCCCCAGCAGAAACCGGCGGAATAGCCCCAAAAAATCTGTCAACTATTCCCCTATTCGCAAACCATAATGGGTACAATAATACAATGGAATTGTCGAGGTCTTAAGATTAATTTTCTTGAAATTACTTTATTAGTTCAAGCCTTTCTTCCTGTTGCATTTTGCCTCCAAGAGTCCCACCTAAAACGAAGTGATAATATATCTTTAAAAAACTACTCTATATACAGCACATATGTAGACGAGAATGATAGAGCTGCTGGCGGTTCTACCATTCTTGTAAAAGACCAAGTTCTACATAGCCCTGTAGATCTCAACACTGATCTTCAGGCGGTTGCTGTTAGAATTTCTTTAGACAAAACAATTACTTTATGCTCTGTGTATATCCCTCCGAATTCTTCATTAAATTTAAATAAGTTGAAACATCTTACTGATCAGCTTCCAGCCCCTTACATATTACTTGGGGACTTCAACGGACATAACCCTTTATGGGGCAGTAACACAATAAGCGATAAAGGTAAAATTATTGAAAGCTTAATGAATCAGGAAGATCTGTGCATTTTTAATGATGGAACTAATACATATTTACATCCTGGGAATGGATCATACTCGGCTATTGATCTAACAATAGCAGATCCGTCTTTGTTGCCCGATTTCTCATGGAAAGTCCATGACGATCTCTGTGGCAGTGATCACTTTCCCATTATCTTGCAATCTTTACACTCGTCAAACACAGAACGAGTCGCTAGGTATAAATTTGGCAAGGCCAATTGGCCTCTATTCGAACAACTCTGTATAGAGCGACTTAACTCGGATGCTTTTGAAGCTATTTCTGATCCAATTTTAAAATTCAATGAAACACTTATTTCAATTGCTGATGAAACAATTCCTAAGACCTCGACAAATCCAAAACATCCTAGTAAACCATGGTTCGATGACAGCTGTGAGGAAGCTATTAAAGACCGGAAAAAAGCCGAACGACGCTTTAATAAACACCCAACTCAAAATAATCTTAACCATTTCCGAATTTTTCGAGCGAAAGCTCGCAGGGTAACGAAACAAAGACGACGCACTTCTTGGCGTAACTTTGTTTCTAAACTGAATAACCATACCCCCATGAATAAAATTTGGAATATGATTCGTAAAATTAAAGGTAAAAACAGTAAAGCAAATGTCCATCATTTAAAGGATGGACAAGACTTGTTAACATCAGAGTCGGAAATATCTAACAAATTGGCCGAAACATTTGCAAAACACTCATCCGCTGAAAATTATCATCCCGATTTTCAGCGTATCAAAACTCAAAAAGAAAAATCAAAACTTAATTTCCAGTCAAAAAATCTGGAAGATTACAATACACCTTTTTCTTTGGAAGAGCTAAAAACTTCTTTGAACAAATCTCACGACACAGCATGTGGTCCAGATGACATCCATTATCAACTTCTCAAACATCTGCCACAATCCTCTCTCCAATGCCTTTTGAATCTTCTTAACAACATTTGGGAAACGGGTGACTTACCTTCTATTTGGAAAATGGCTACCGTTGTACCTATTCCAAAACCAGGTAAGGATCACTCAGAAGCGTCGAACTATCGGCCTATAGCCCTTACAAGTTGCGTCTGTAAGACCATGGAACGGATGATTAATGATCGCCTTGTCTGGTTTCTTGAATCCAATAACCTTCTATCAAATATACAGTGTGGATTCCGACAAGGACGAAGTACCATGGACCATTTGGTACGTTTTGAAACTTTTATTCGAAACGCCTTTGCCAAAAATGAACATGTTGTGTCTATCTTTTTCGATTTAGAAAAAGCATATGACACAACATGGAAATATGGTATTTTAAAGGATCTTTTTGATATGGGGTTGAAAGGTAGACTTCCTACCTTTATTTCAAACTTTTTATCTGACAGAGAATTTAAAGTTAGGGTAAATTCTACTCTATCTGACCCTTTTGAACAGGAAATGGGTGTTCCCCAGGGCAGCATCCTTTCTGTCACTTTATTTAGTATCAAAATTAATAGCCTTGCTAAAGTTTTAAAAGATAATATTGATGGTTCTCTATATGTTGACGACTTCCTCATATGTTACCGTGGAAAAAACATGAATAATATTGAACGTCAACTGCAGTTATGTTTAAATAGAATAGAGAAATGGGCAATGGAGAATGGTTTTAAATTCTCCACTGCAAAAACAGTGGGGATGCACTTTTGTAATAAGAGAAAGATGCATCCTGATCCCGAATTAAAATTACATAATAATCCTATAAAAATTGTAAAGGAAACTACTTTTCTTGGTCTCATATTTGATTCAAGGCTAACCTTTCTACCCCATATCAAAATGTTAAAAAATAAATGCATTAAAGCATTAGATATTTTAAAAGTTGTATCTAGTACCGACTGGGGTGCTGAGTGCGATGTTTTACTTAATCTATATAGATCGCTGGTTCGATCTAAATTGGATTACGGTTGCTTTATTTATGGTTCTGCTCGCAAGTCATATGTCAAAATCCTTGATACTATACACCATCAAGGATTGCGACTATGCCTTGGAGCTTTCAGAACCACACCTGTTGAGAGTTTATATGTAGAAGCAGGCGAGCCTTCTTTGTATCAAAGAAGAATAAAGCTTGCTTTGCAATATGCAACCAAATTAAAGGCATATCCTGGCAACCCTGCCCACGACTGTGTTTTCAAACCTCTATATCAAAACATTTTCGAAAAACATCCAAACAAAATTCAACCTTTTGGCCTCCGAATTAAATCTCATTTGGAAAATTCTGGTATAAATTTAGATGAAATTGCTGCAATCGAAATTCCGCATAATCCCCCGTGGTTAAACCCCAAACCGATATTTATTTATGATCTTAGAAAACATAAAAAGTCCGACACAAACCATTTAATAATACAACAACATTATGCAGAAATTAAATCTTGTTACCCTGACCATAGTACTATTTACACAGACGGGTCAAAAGACGGTGATAAAGTCGCCTCGGCCGCTGTCTTCGGAGAGCGTGTTGAAACTCGCCGCCTTCCGTCTGCCTCATCTGTATTTACAGCAGAGGCGCAAGCTATTCTTCTTGCGATGAAAATAGTTGCTTCGTCAGACGAATGCAAATTTATTGTCTGCTCCGATTCCCTGTCTTGTCTACTGGCTATTGAAAATTTCAAAATTAAAAATCCTTACATTTTAAAAATTATTCAAATCTACAAATCTCTTGTTGCTTTGGGAAAAGAAATTATCTTCTTCTGGATTCCCAGTCATGTAGGAATCCGTGGAAACACAGTCGTGGATCAGGAGGCTAAAAATGCTCTAAAGAATAATGTCATTAAATGTAATATTCCTTTTACTGATTTTAAACCGTTGATTTTTAAATATATTTCTAGTTTGTGGCAGAGTGGTTGGGATCTCCAAGTTCATAATAAACTTCATGAGATCCAGCCACTACTGCACACAAATATTTTTAAATGTTTTAGAGCTCGAAGAGACCAAGTTGTTTTAACAAGATGTCGTCTTGGTCATACCAGGACGACACATAGTTATATTTTAAACAATGAGCCACGACCCGAATGTGTGCCATGCAACAGTCCATACACCATTAAGCATGTCTTGATGGACTGTGTGGACGTGGCCCACATTCGGGAACGTTTCTATAGTGTAGATACATATTTTAATTTATATAAAACTGTCGCAGGCGACACAATTTTAAAGTTTTTAAAAGAAATTAATTTATTTAATAAAATTTAATTTCACTATTAAGTGTGATGCTTCATATTTTATTGTTTTAAGTCCCATTTTTATCTGTATATACTCTCATATTATTGTATGAGATTACGTTTTAGTATAAAAGGGGAGGCATGACATACTAATAAGTTAAAATCTACAATTTTCACGTCCTGAATATAGCTGAAATATTGCTTGCTGGACGTTAAACAACAACCAATCAATCAATCAATCAATCAAAAGTAAACTTCCAAATAAAAGAAGTAACTGAGCATATGCATCAGCCTGCTTGCGAAAATGCAAAGATATACGATTGCTAATTTACGTGTAAAACTGCCCTCACTATCGAGAATACAGACAATCGTAAATGAAAAAGTAAGTTACAACTACATTGTGTAATTTCCCTTCGGTAGGTAGGGGTTACAGGGTTCACCCTGGGGCAATGTGTCAGTGCAATGTTACCTGATCGATATGATGGTACGGCTGATTAGAACAATGGCGTCTCTTCTTCTCATTACGTCACAGCTTCTTGTGGTGGCTTGAAACCTCTCGTGTCTCTCGGCCTTCTACGCTCCACCAATGGTTGGTCTCTGGAACACCCCCGAGATGGCCCGGACAAGAGATCGGGTCTGAACAATCACCCAGTAACAGGGAAGTGCCTAATGTCACCACACCCCCCTCCGTTTTCTTAGGGACGGGACCCCTGTTCCGTTTAACCGAGAACACCTAGCCTACTACTCCCCGTAACCATGGGACTGAACTAGGCGAATCTTCACCTCACATAATATGTAAAATACACTGAGGCCATCTCCTTCCTCACTACCCAACAGCCGACACCAACCAACTCCTCGCCACAAGAACAGAAAACATGTCCAACACTCTGGCACAACGACACCGCGAAAACACCACAAGAACCAAGACTAATAAATTCATTCCCATGAAAATCACATGGAACCAATTCATTACCCTTCTCCTAATTTCTAATTCTCTACGCTACTATGTACAAAAAGTTCATGTTGGAAAAAACCCAACAGAGGATGGGACACAGCAGGACGCTCCTCCCTGGAGTTGAACATATATACATCCATCCTGCTGGTGACGGCCAATGGTGTAAAAATCCCGCATTCTAGCTGGGTATGCGATCAGCGCTGTCCTGGGTCCTTCACACCCATTGTGCCTTCCAGGTCTTAATAACCTCCCTCTTCTCGGCAGGCATCCTTGACAGGAGGACCATCATGACCCGGCCCCGTGCGGGATCCGGGTGGCTAAAAGAATAGACCGCAGTCGCGCTAGCTTGTCGTAAAAGGCGACTAAATAGCGCCCAGTACCCTGACCGGCGTGTCAGGTCGGTTTGCCTAAAGACCGACTGGGATGTGTGCCCTAGGTGGTTGAATGGGGTACCCCTGGCAAGCTGGGGTTGTCAGGCCATAATACGGAAAACCTGACCGCAAACCATATTAGTGCACCGTGTTGGGAAAAATGCCACGTTCCTCGCACGTCAAAGAACGCTGCTGTAGTATTCGCTATGAGTAGGGATTTCGATCCCGCTACAGGAGGCTAAATTGCCCGACCCTATCCATCCTCCCATTTGCCAGTGGCAATCTAAAATCCGTTACCCCTATTTTTCCTTGTGTCCCATCCCATTTTCATTCATCATCATTTCATGTTCATTTTATCATCCATTTCATGTTCATCGCCTGAATATAGCTGAAATATTGCTGCCGGGCGTTAAACACCATTAATCAATCAACCATCATGACCCGCCAGTGGGACAGGGTCGCCTCACAGTTGATGGGGTGCAGGGTAAAATTCCCTGGCACCTTCCATCCCATCTCCCTGCAAAGGGTCCCGAGTTTGGGCACATCGTCCTCGTTGATCTTGCTGGCGTCCGGAATGCGCCCATATCCATTCACCAACTCCACCAGGTCAGAGGTCACGCCCTGGTCACCACAGAAGAACTGGGTGATGTACTGGAGGAGACACTCTATCTCCCTCTGGAACACCCTCGACTTAAGTTGGGCCTCACTGGGTTTATCCGTGAGGAGATTGGGCAGGTGCTCACA
This sequence comes from Limnoperna fortunei, assembly GCA_944474755.1. Lineage (NCBI taxonomy): Eukaryota > Metazoa > Mollusca > Bivalvia > Mytilida > Modiolidae > Limnoperna > Limnoperna fortunei. The sequence continues at coordinate 11,077,783 of OX104125.1, read as the reverse complement.
CACTACGTGGCGCCGCAGTCCCCTGGTGCGGAGCCCGCACCCCGGAATCAAACAGGGGGAACTATCATGGTTGTTGTACCCCCTTGGTCTGGGTACAACCGACAACACTGGAGCAGGGCTCTTGACCACCACCTGCCCCAGTTGGTAGGTGGCTGACTTCCCCTGCCTTCCCGTCTGCGCAGGGGACCTCATCTGGGGGGCTGGCTTCTCCTGCCTCCCAGTCTGTGCTGGGGCCTCATCTGGCACGATGCCCAGCACCACCTCCTCATACTCCGGCTCCCCAGGTGTCTCCGTCTGGGTGGCCACCTCTTTGGGCCCGTCCGTCTGGGTAGCCCTGGCCACCATCCAATCATCTGGGGTCTGAGTCCCCACGCTCCTTGTGTCCTGGGAAACGAGAACCCTCCTTGGTGAGGGAGGGGAGATTGTGACCCCTCTCCCTCTCGTCGCTCTTAACTCCTCCCCTCGGCCCATGCCCATATACAAGGTATTCCTTACAACGCCTCCTCTGCATCTGTACATCCTGCAACATAAAAGGAGACCATAAGAGACCTTCAAACAATAAAAAACTGTCCGTGACAACTGACTAACCCCTCAGTGGTGGTGCCACGCCCCGACCACCGAGTCCCTAACACTGCTGAACTTGTTCTCCTGTCTCCCCCCTCTTTCCTCGAGGGGGGGTCCTCCCGACCACTTGACAGTTGGGACACTTGTATGTGTCCAATTCCTCGGCCTCCAATGCCGACAAGTTCACACATGTTAAATGGTACCACTCCTTACAAGTGTAACACTGTACCATTGTTTCTCCAGTGTCCGGACCTCTACAAATACAGTACTTTTTTTCTTTCTTAGTCTGAGAAGTCTCCTCTGTTAAAATGTTTTCTCCTTGTAGGAGTCGCTGTTGAGCTTTCTCCAGCCATGCAGGGATTTTCCTGTCCCTACACGCTTTTAATCTGTCGTGATTCGTATTAAACACCACTCTTTGGAGTTTAACTTTGTACACATACGGTGTGATCACCTCTACTACTATCCCAGGTCCCTTCCACGGACTAATGAGTTTCTTGTTTTTCCCTACTATTTGTGCTGTATCTAGCGCATAAACTAAATCTCCAATCTTATATTGGTGTTCCAAGATTTTAATGTCATAATCTTGTTTCATCCTGTTCTGGGTCGTATTGAGAGTATTCCTCGCAATTTCGTGAGATTTACGGATAGCAGTTTCCAAACTTGCTATGTATTGATCACCTCCTGTGTATTGTTTTTCTTGTCCATGGGAAAACAAGTTCTGCTGGTTGATTTGTTTCCCTGCCTAACATGAGCCTGTTAGGTGTAAATCCTGTGTTCCTGTTCACAGATGAACGTAAAGCTCCTGCTAATTGAGCAATGTGCTCGTCCCAATTGTCCTGGGAACCGTCCACAAAACATCGAACGGCGTCCATGAGAACCTGACCATTCGCTGATGGTCTGTAAGGCGTTGTCCTAGCCTTGTGTATTCTCAGGAGTTCACACACTGATTTGAATAGTGAACTTTCCAAGTTTCTCCCTTGATCTGTGAAGATCTGAAATGGATACCCAAACCGGGTCCCATGAAATCTAAGTGTACACGTTCCATCGGTGCACCCGCATGATACGGTGTCATTTTACACTTAGCATGTCTATTTGGTTTCTTATTCTTGCTACATATATCGCATGTTACTACAAAGTTTCTAATTTCCTTTGACATATTGTACATATGGTATTTGTCTTTTATTCTGGCCATTGTACGCTCTGTTCCTTGGTGACCAGCTGACGGTAACTCGTGACAAAGAGTTGGTACTTCCTCCCTCAGGCTAGCAGGGACAACTAACCTAGTTCCTGCTCCCTCCTTCTTGGGAATGTTTCTCAATATCCCCTGGTCATCTAAGTAGAACATTGATCTGTTTATATAGTAGTTTTTAGCTGCTGGTGATGCTAAGAATAAGATGTTCCCTGCTGGTTCTTTGCTGTCTCTTTACCAGTTTAGAATGATTGTCAAATCCGGGTCCTCAGACTGAGCATGTTTTATTTCTTCACTTGTGAATCCACTTATTAACAATCCTCCTTCCTGTGACACGGCTGTCACTGTACAATAATTGTCACTCTCTGTCAATATCACTGGTCGGGTACCAGAGCATATGTCCATGCTTGTAGTGAACAATATATTGTCCACAGTACAATCCTGTGTAGTGTCACTTTTCAATGGTGTGCTTGATTGTTCATCAACACTGAATAATTTTATCATTGCAACGGCAATGTCCTGAATGGGCTTATCCCTGCATTTCCTGTATCTAGTCAGGGATACTGCCTCATCAACTTCATACATAAATTTGTTCCAGGTACGGTGTGCTTTCTCACACTTTGTACAACCTCCGCAAGGTAAATCCGATAACTCCAGTTCGGCCTGGAAACCTGGGCATGGTACCTCACTCTCTCCTATCCGTGAAAGTCCATCCGCATTTTCCGTGGAGTCTACCTGGACGATGCTTGATGTTCATGTCATACTGGCTGAGTTCTTCCATCCACCTTGCCAGTTGACCTTGCGGTTCTTTAAAACCTAATAACCAGGTTAAACTGCTATGGTCCGTTCTGACCGTGAAATTCCTGCCAAGCAGATAATGTCTAAACTGCCTGGTGAACCTGATTACCGCTAGTAATTCTTTCCTAGTCGTTCAATAACGACGTTGCTCTGGGGTCAGAGCAAAGCTTTCATAAGCTATGACCCTTTCCCTTCCATTCTGCACTTGGATTAGTTCCGCTCCGATAGCCTTGTCGGAGGCATCCGTATCCAGGATGAAATTGTCATGTTTCGTTGGTAGTGCCAAAACTGGCGCTGAAGTCAATTTCAACTTAATTTGGTCAAATGAGTTCTGTTGACTCTCAGTCCATTTAAACTGTTGTTTTCCGGTGATGTCATGCAATGATCCTGCAATTTTTGAATAATCCTTGATGAAACTGCGATGATAATTCGCAAATCCAAGGAATTGTTCCACTTCCTTGGTGCAGGTCGGTACAGACCAGCTCATTACAGGTTCAATGTGCTGTTGACCTATCTGAATACCATTGCTGGTGATTTTTCGTCCTAAAAATTCCACTGAAGTCTTGAATAATTCACATTTCCGGGGTTTCAGTTTAAGTTCATATTTCCTGAAACGTTTGAACACTTGTTTCAAGTTTTCTAAGTGATCATCAAAGTCTGATCCTAAGACTAGGATATCATCTAGGAAAGCTAACACCGTTTTCCATGTGAGCCCACTTAAAACTAAGTTCATGACTCTGGCATATGTACTTGCATAGTCCAAAGCTCATTTTCACACATTCAAATAGTCCGTACTTTGTGACGAATGCCGTCTTCTTGCGGTCTTCTGGTTTGATGCTGATTTGCCAGTATACGCTGTTGGCATCAAGTTTCGAGTACCACTTGTTTCCCGCAAGTGTATCCAAACATTCCTCTATAAGCGGCAATGGGTACACATCCTTTACTGTGACTGCATTCAAGGCCCTATAATCTAAGCACCATCTCACACCGCCATCCCGTTTCCGGATTAATACTGGGGCGGAGGCCCATTCCGATGTAGAGGGTTGTATAACTCCAGCATCTAGCATTTTCTTGAGATGCTGCTCCTCCTCGTCCACAAAGCATGATGGAGTACGACGCATTCTCTGCTTAACAGGTCTTGCTGTGCCTGTACCAATTTCGTGCTCAATCTCTGTAAAATTCCCGAGATCATAGTCATCTTTCGCAAATACATCTCTATAGTCATATAAGAGTTGTTTCAATTTAACTTTCTGTCCTTCTGTCAACTCTTCAGTTGATTTCTCAAATAATGGTTGTAAATATACCGGTAACCTGACATTAGCTTTGTCCTGGTATTGTATGGTGTTCACCTGGCCCACCACGGGGTAATAATTGAGATTTTCTCAGCATTTGCTATACAAAATACCCTTAAACACCCCATAGGAATATTAGAACAGCCCTTCTTAGCGATTTTACATTATTTTATATGTATATATTACAATTGAAGGAAAATTGACACATAATGAAAATTAAAGAACTGATTTTATTATACATTTGAACCTCATTATTGGGAACTAAATTTTCTTGTTAATGCAAAGATCTGACAGTTTATTCCCTTGTATTTGTTCTTTCTGGTATTTGTTTTTTCGTCACTTTTCGTGTTCTTGTTTTTAAGTGATTCACAAAATAAAATAATATTAATATAATAATTATAATCAATCAATCAATCAAATCAAGTCGAGTCAAGTGCATCCTTTCTCAAATCAGGTTTTTAGTCAAGTGCACCCCGGGGCACAGGAGAATAAGCCCACGGCTTCCTCAGCCATGGATTGTAATTTACAAATCAGGTTTTTAGTCAAGTGCACCCCGTGTAAGACCCGGGGCACAGGAGAATAGGCCCACGGCTTCCTCAGCCTGCAGTAAGTGTCTGCTAACAGAGGCAACACTTGCCGTGTGTTGCGACCCGTGTCGATTAAAGGACGGGATTTCAGTAGGCCGGGTAAACGGTCCCGATAACTTACTGAACCCTTACTTTTTCTAGACGGGAAATCGAGTTAGCCCTGACTTCGATGAATCGGCATGTCACGTCTTGCCCTTTGTGAATCTTTCTCATTTAAGCTACTCTATTACATTATTTTCCTTCAAACTGTTCCATGAAGACAGCTTCCTTACAGGATTTGCAAAGAAGGCGGTGGCTGAAGGGCAAAGCTTCCTCAGCTTTATAGAGGCTACATGTTTGCCGTGTGTTGCAACCCGTGATGGTGGAGGAAGGGATCCTGGTGGTTGAGAGATCACTCTCTGCTGCATCCATTAGTGCGGGTCAGCGGGTTTGATTTTCAATACACCACTTTGGCCCTGACTTCAACTAGACGGGAGGCCGGATGGACCCGGTTCGGTCAATCGGCTGGTCACGCCGAGCACTTAACAAGCTTGTCTTCATTCTTCTTTTCACTTGATTATATCGTATGTATCTTAGTAGCAAAGTTGTACAGTTAAGTGTGGCCATACATGCAGGAATAAAAACCTGCATGCTACACAAAAACAATCCCAGAAAATTGCAATTTTATATTCATACATACTTTAATGACCCACCAACTAAAGTAGTGGGACATTTCTATCCTTTCTACCTTTCACTCCTTTGTCTGTTCTTCTGTTCCACTTCAGGTTTAGCTTAAGGCTGAAGCTTTTTTAATGAAGATGACTTCACATCTTCATAAAAGACGGCATTTTTATACACGGCATCACACTTAGAATTTAAAACAATTAAATTGATTATTTTATCGAACTATGGAGGAAGTGTAACCTGTCTATATAGATTCAGAGTCCATGGAATCATGGTATCTGATAGTAAGTAAAAATGAAACTAAACCTGTGTAAATATGTAAATTATTGATAACAAAAGTAGATAAAATAAGGATAAAACAAGAAAAAATAACCAAAACAACAATAAAAACTGTAAATATGTAAATTATTGATCACACAATTTAAACAAATTTAAAAACACATAAACAAAAAATGCGTAATATTAAAAAAACTTGCTAGAACATAAATATGATCACAGGAATTTCTTTCTGTATAGCTTCAGTACTGAATTCCTAAATTTAAATTGTCAATAAATAAAATGGTTATGACATTGTTTTATCTTTATTAAACATTTAAGTGTCGGACAATTTTGTCACACATGAAGGAGCATTTGCACATCTGTTTTCCTGGAATGTCTGAATGTTGGATGTGTGTCCCAGGGTGTAGGTAATAGATAAGGCGCAGTGGCGTTTACCTTGTCATATCATTGTTTGTGCTCCTAACACCTAGAAGGTAATCTAGGGCCTGGGTTGGACTCGACGTTTCCTATAAGAAGGATGTATGTAAGAATGACAATACCATATTGTATGTTTTTAGAATACATAATAAATACTAATACTTTCATTTAAAATGGTCCTTCTGTGCATGATTTCCAAACAGGTTAACCTCCTCGTATTGTATTAAATAAACAATATAATTTGCATAGCTCAGTCATTTATATTAAAGATAAACATCATTATGCTGGGTATTGCCATCTTTAAAAAATAAAGGATATAAATTAGCATTGACCTAAAGTGCCCTATTGTAACGGAGAATAGCTTATGCTACCATTTAGTTAGTGAAAGTACTCCTTTTGTTGAATATTACATTCATACGATTCGTTTTATTTGATGTATTTATAGCGCATCTGTTTACAATCTATTAATAGAACAAACACGTACAGAAAATCAATAATATAATACACACCCCTGCAGTTACATAGATATCGAATAAATAAACTGTTCCAGTTTAATAGAACCGTCCTGAATGTTGACCACCCCTCGAATTACATTACTTTTTGTTATACACTTAAACTCTCCCTGCTGACGTCAAGGAATTTCGGTATAAAAAGCCGTAAAACCCTGTGTTTTGTGTCATTCTGTTCTTGACCACCGATCTTTGCGGATCGACTGATTCAGAGTTACAGTGTTGAAGCTGTACAGCCTAAACAAGTAATTCTGAATAGCTCTCAGTGATTAAGTGCAATAGGCGATAGTGCTTAGGTGACGTTCGAGTACCAGTGCTATTTGACTGTGTCTTTTAGCAAGGTTATTCGAATAAGATCGTTAAGAGGTTTAGTTGCCTTTGAAGTGGTTAGAAGGCAAAGGTGCTATTTGACTATGTGTCATTTAGCAGGGTGTTATTTGACTAGGGTTGTTTAGGAGATTTTGTTGATTTTAAAAGAGGTTAGAAGCAAGGGTGCTGTTCAAGCTCAAGCCTTGTGCTATTTAACAAGTAGCGTTTATAAGTTGTTGATTTTAAATTTAAATTGTTGAAAAGCGGAAGTGTTGTTTTGGATCGCATATCAAACAGGATTCCACAGATCAATCTGACTTACATCAGATTCGTACCCAAGGGTTACATACAATGGCCCAAGTATCAGCTCGGTTACACGTTACACTATCAGTGTCTTTACAACAAATGACAATAACAGGTATAAAGTTTTGCCATTATACGTATGATGCATACGTTTCTTATAAATAACGAGAAAAGTTTTTTCTTAGTGCTATTAGACGTATGTACAGGTGTATAACTAAGTAGTACCAGTGAAAGGTGCGATAATAAGGTACATTATGGGCTGCTCTGTGGGTTATATATATATATTTTTTGGGAGGGAGACTTTGTATAATAATGTGGTTGGTCTCTGGAACACCCCCCAGATACCCCGGACAAGAGATCGGGTCTGAACAATCGCCCATTAACAGGGAAGTGCCTAATTTCACCACAACTATCTTGTCTTTTTATGCAAGCGTAAATTTACGATATGTTGAGAATATACTTTCAGAGGCTAATTTTATATGGGATTAGCTGCAAGTTTCTGCATTGTTTGGACCTATACAAAATACCCTTAAACACCCCATAGGAATATTAGAACAGCCCTTCTTAGCGATTTTACATTATTTTATATGTATATATTACAATTGAAGGAAAATTGACACATAATGAAAATTAAAGAACTGATTTTATTATACATTTGAACCTCATTATTGGGAACTAAATTTTCTTGTTAATGCAAAGATCTGACAGTTTATTCCCTTGTATTTGTTCTTTCTGGTATTTGTTTTTTCGTCACTTTTCGTGTTCTTGTTTTTAAGTGATTCACAAAATAAAATAATATTAATATAATAATTATAATCAATCAATCAATCAAATCAAGTCGAGTCAAGTGCATCCTTTCTCAAATCAGGTTTTTAGTCAAGTGCACCCCGGGGCACAGGAGAATAAGCCCACGGCTTCCTCAGCCATGGATTGTAATTTACAAATCAGGTTTTTAGTCAAGTGCACCCCGTGTAAGACCCGGGGCACAGGAGAATAGGCCCACGGCTTCCTCAGCCTGCAGTAAGTGTCTGCTAACAGAGGCAACACTTGCCGTGTGTTGCGACCCGTGTCGATTAAAGGACGGGATTTCAGTAGGCCGGGTAAACGGTCCCGATAACTTACTGAACCCTTACTTTTTCTAGACGGGAAATCGAGTTAGCCCTGACTTCGATGAATCGGCATGTCACGTCTTGCCCTTTGTGAATCTTTCTCATTTAAGCTACTCTATTACATTATTTTCCTTCAAACTGTTCCATGAAGACAGCTTCCTTACAGGATTTGCAAAGAAGGCGGTGGCTGAAGGGCAAAGCTTCCTCAGCTTTATAGAGGCTACATGTTTGCCGTGTGTTGCAACCCGTGATGGTGGAGGAAGGGATCCTGGTGGTTGAGAGATCACTCTCTGCTGCATCCATTAGTGCCGGTCAGCGGGTTTGATTTTCAATACACCACTTTGGCCCTGACTTCAACTAGACGGGAGGCCGGATGGACCCGGTTCGGTCAATCGGCTGGTCACGCCGAGCACTTAACAAGCTTGTCTTCATTCTTCTTTTCACTTGATTATATCGTATGTATCTTAGTAGCAAAGTTGTACAGTTAAGTGTGGCCATACATGCAGGAATAAAAACCTGCATGCTACACAAAAACAATCCCAGAAAATTGCAATTTTATATTCATACATACTTTAATGACCCACCAACTAAAGTAGTGGGACATTTCTATCCTTTCTACCTTTCACTCCTTTGTCTGTTCTTCTGTTCCACTTCAGGTTTAGCTTAAGGCTGAAGCTTTTTTAATGAAGATGACTTCACATCTTCATAAAAGACGGCATTTTTATACACGGCATCACACTTAGAATTTAAAACAATTAAATTGATTATTTTATCGAACTATGGAGGAAGTGTAACCTGTCTATATAGATTCAGAGTCCATGGAATCATGGTATCTGATAGTAAGTAAAAATGAAACTAAACCTGTGTAAATATGTAAATTATTGATAACAAAAGTAGATAAAATAAGGATAAAACAAGAAAAAATAACCAAAACAACAATAAAAACTGTAAATATGTAAATTATTGATCACACAATTTAAACAAATTTAAAAACACATAAACAAAAAATGCGTAATATTAAAAAAAATTGCTAGAACATAAATATGATCACAGGAATTTCTTTCTGTATAGCTTCAGTACTGAATTCCTAAATTTAAATTGTCAATAAATAAAATGGTTATGACATTGTTTTATCTTTATTAAACATTTAAGTGTCGGACAATTTTGTCACACATGAAGGAGCATTTGCACATCTGTTTTCCTGGAATGTCTGAATGTTGGATGTGTGTCCCAGGGTGTAGGTAATAGATAAGGCGCAGTGGCGTTTACCTTGTCATATCATTGTTTGTGCTCCTAACACCTAGAAGGTAATCTAGGGCCTGGGTTGGACTCGACGTTTCCTATAAGAAGGATGTATGTAAGAATGACAATACCATATTGTATGTTTTTAGAATACATAATAAATACTAATACTTTCATTTAAAATGGTCCTTCTGTGCATGATTTCCAAACAGGTTAACCTCCTCGTATTGTATTAAATAAACAATATAATTTGCATAGCTCAGTCATTTATATTAAAGATAAACATCATTATGCTGGGTATTGCCATCTTTAAAAAATAAAGGATATAAATTAGCATTGACCTAAAGTGCCCTATTGTAACGGAGAATAGCTTATGCTACCATTTAGTTAGTGAAAGTACTCCTTTTGTTGAATATTACATTCATACGATTCGTTTTATTTGATGTATTTATAGCGCATCTGTTTACAATCTATTAATAGAACAAACACGTACAGAAAATCAATAATATAATACACACCCCTGCAGTTACATAGATATCGAATAAATAAACTGTTCCAGTTTAATAGAACCGTCCTGAATGTTGACCACCCCTCGAATTACATTACTTTTTGTTATACACTTAAACTCTCCCTGCTGACGTCAAGGAATTTCGGTATAAAAAGCCGTAAAACCCTGTGTTTTGTGTCATTCTGTTCTTGACCACCGATCTTTGCGGATCGACTGATTCAGAGTTACAGTGTTGAAGCTGTACAGCCTAAACAAGTAATTCTGAATAGCTCTCAGTGATTAAGTGCAATAGGCGATAGTGCTTAGGTGACGTTCGAGTACCAGTGCTATTTGACTGTGTCTTTTAGCAAGGTTATTCGAATAAGATCGTTAAGAGGTTTAGTTGCCTTTGAAGTGGTTAGAAGGCAAAGGTGCTATTTGACTGTGTGTCATTTAGCAGGGTGTTATTTGACTAGGGTTGTTTAGGAGATTTTGTTGATTTTAAAAGAGGTTAGAAGCAAGGGTGCTGTTCAAGCTCAAGCCTTGTGCTATTTAACAAGTAGCGTTTATAAGTTGTTGATTTTAAATTTAAATTGTTGAAAAGCGGAAGTGTTGTTTTGGATCGCATATCAAACAGGATTCCACAGATCAATCTGACTTACATCAGATTCGTACCCAAGGGTTACATACAATGGCCCAAGTATCAGCTCGGTTACACGTTACACTATCAGTGTCTTTACAACAAATGACAATAACAGGTATAAAGTTTTGCCATTATACGTATGATGCATACGTTTCTTATAAATAACGAGAAAAGTTTTTTCTTAGTGCTATTAGACGTATGTACAGGTGTATAACTAAGTAGTACCAGTGAAAGGTGCGATAATAAGGTACATTATGGGCTGCTCTGTGGGTTATATATATATATTTTTTGGGAGGGAGACTTTGTATAATAATGTGGTTGGTCTCTGGAACACCCCCGAGATACCCCGGACAAGAGATCGGGTCTGAACAATCGCCCATTAACAGGGAAGTGCCTAATTTCACCACAACTATCTTGTCTTTTTATGCAAGCGTAAATTTACGATATGTTGAGAATATACTTTCAGAGGCTAATTTTATATGGGATTAGCTGCAAGTTTCTGCATTGTTTGGACCTATACAAAATACCCTTAAACACCCCATAGGAATATTAGAACAGCCCTTCTTAGCGATTTTACATTATTTTATATGTATATATTACAATTGAAGGAAAATTGACACATAATGAAAATTAAAGAACTGATTTTATTATACATTTGAACCTCATTATTGGGAACTAAATTTTCTTGTTAATGCAAAGATCTGACAGTTTATTCCCTTGTATTTGTTCTTTCTGGTATTTGTTTTTTCGTCACTTTTCGTGTTCTTGTTTTTAAGTGATTCACAAAATAAAATAATATTAATATAATAATTATAATCAATCAATCAATCAAATCAAGTCGATTCAAGTGCATCCTTTCTCAAATCAGGTTTTTAGTCAAGTGCACCCCGGGGCACAGGAGAATAAGCCCACGCCTTCCTCACAGCCATGGATTGTAATTTACAAATCAGGTTTTTAGTCAAGTGCACCCCGTGTAAGACCCGGGGCACAGGAGAATAGGCCCACGGCTTCCTCAGCCTGCAGTAAGTGTCTGCTAACAGAGGCAACACTTGCCGTGTGTTGCGACCCGTGTCGATTAAAGGACAGGATTTCAGTAGGCCGGGTAAACGGTCCCGATAACTTACTGAACCCTTACTTTTTCTAGACGGGAAATCGAGTTAGCCCTGACTTCGATGAATCGGCATGTCACGTCTTGCCCTTTGTGAATCTTTCTCATTTAAGCTACTCTATTACATTATTTTCCTTCAAACTGTTCCATGAAGACAGCTTCCTTACAGGATTTGCAAAGAAGGCGGTGGCTGAAGGGCAAAGCTTCCTCAGCTTTATAGAGGCTACATGTTTGCCGTGTGTTGCAACCCGTGATGGTGGAGGAAGGGATCCTGGTGGTTGAGAGATCACTCTCTGCTGCATCCATTAGTGCCGGTCAGCGGGTTTGATTTTCAATACACCACTTTGGCCCTGACTTCAACTAGACGGGAGGCCGGATGGACCCGGTTCGGTCAATCGGCTGGTCACGCCGAGCACTTAACAAGCTTGTCTTCATTCTTCTTTTCACTTGATTATATCGTATGTATCTTAGTAGCAAAGTTGTACAGTTAAGTGTGGCCATACATGCAGGAATAAAAACCTGCATGCTACACAAAAACAATCCCAGAAAATTGCAATTTTATATTCATACATACTTTAATGACCCACCAACTAAAGTAGTGGGACATTTCTATCCTTTCTACCTTTCACTCCTTTGTCTGTTCTTCTGTTCCACTTCAGGTTTAGCTTAAGGCTGAAGCTTTTTTAATGAAGATGACTTCACATCTTCATAAAAGACGGCATTTTTATACACGGCATCACACTTAGAATTTAAAACAATTAAATTGATTATTTTATCGAACTATGGAGGAAGTGTAACCTGTCTATATAGATTCAGAGTCCATGGAATCATGGTATCTGATAGTAAGTAAAAATGAAACTAAACCTGTGTAAATATGTAAATTATTGATAACAAAAGTAGATAAAATAAGGATAAAACAAGAAAAAATAACCAAAACAACAATAAAAACTGTAAATATGTAAATTATTGATCACACAATTTAAACAAATTTAAAAACACATAAACAAAAAATGCGTAATATTAAAAAAAATTGCTAGAACATAAATATGATCACAGGAATTTCTTTTGGCAAAATCTCTTGCATTGACAAATTTCTTTCCTTTTGTCGGATTCTTTTTTTCTGCAAATTTAATAATGTACTTTTATATATACATTAAACAGTCTGACAAAAAAGCAGTTTATAATGCAGATAACAATAACTAAAGGCTTTTACTCAAACAGGTTCCAAAATAAGAAAAAATGACATTTCCCTTGAAGAAATAGTTGCTGATGATCACTTTTCAAGATTTATAGCCCTGACTAGTAAAGATTCCAACAAACCTCTATCAGAACTTTCCCCATTTGTCATAAAAAAACCATTAAAGGCTGTGCAGGAGATGTTAAAAAGGTAACAAAATTGAAATCTGGTTCACTACCTTTTGAAGTTTCGAAAAAACAACAGTCTTTAAATTTAGTCCAACTTAATAAAATTCACGAATTAGAAATATTTTCCACTCTTCACAGAACATTAAATTCTTGTCAAGGGATCATCCATTACAGAGACGATGATCTCTTTGAACTAACTGACGACGAAATTTGTGAAGAGCTAAAACCTCAGGGGGTAATAAAGGTTAAAAGATTCGTTGCCAAGAGACAAGGTATTCAGGTAAAACTGAATAGTTTCTACTAAACTTCAATACACAATCTGTCCCTCAGTCAATCAAAATTGGATTATACAGTGTTAAAGTCAGCGCATATATTCCAAATCCTGTGCGCTGCTTTAAATGTCAGAAATTTGGTCATGGCAAGGGACAATGTAGAGGCTCCTTGGTATGCTTTAAATGTGCAGAGGTAGGGCAGGAGGGCTTTACCTGCACAAATAATCCAAAGTGTGCCAATTGTGGTGAAGCCCACAGTCCTCCTCAAAAGATTGTCATCATTTTAGAAAAGAAAAGGACATACACAAATTGAAAACGGAAAAGAACATCACCTACCCTGAGGCTCGTCGTCTGGTTAGTTCAGTTAACAATCCATCGTCTTCTGCAATGTCATATGCCAGTGTGACAAAACGCGTATATGTTACATCTGAAACGCAAACCATGATCACCTGGCCTATAGGACAAAAAGACCCTTCAAGACTACCTGTTGAAACCACTGACAAAATCATTTCATCATCTCGAAAATCTTCAGCTTCTCAAACTTCTACGCCATCGGCATCTACTATGTCTTCAACACCATCTCAATCCTCAACTAATTCTTCAAGCAACCAAACAAAAATTCAAAAAATGGTAACTCTAATGTAAATTCTACTAACTCAAATAAAAACTCAAATCAAAAAGGAGATCGTACTCCAAAACTGCTGCGGGATCCCATTAAGGTCCACAAAAGGTTTGGAAGTCTAGATCTTCTAGACACTACTATCTGGGGCGATCCCATGGATACACTACCCCCAGATACCGGATCTAAAAGTAGATCCCCCAGCAGAAACCGGCGGAATAGCCCCAAAAAACTGTCAACTATTTCCCTATTCGCAGACCATAATGGATACAATAATACAATGGAATTGTCGAGACGAGGACGATAGAGCTGCTGGCGGCTCTACCATTCTTGTAAAAGATCAACTTTTACATAGTCATGTAGATCTTAACACTGATCTTCAGGCGGTTGCTGTAAGGATATCTTTAGATAAAACGATTACTTTATGCTCTGTGTATATCATTCCCAATTCTCCATTAAATTTTAATCAGTTAAAACATCTTACTGATTAGCTTCCAGCCCCTTATATATTACTTGGGAACTTCAACGGACACAACCCTTTATGGGGCAGTAACACAATAAACGATAAAGGAAAAATTGTTGAAAGCTTAATGAATCAGGAAGATCTGTGCATTTTAATGATGGAACTAATACAAATTTACATCCTAGGAATGGATCATATTCAGCTATTGATCCCTCAATAGCAGATCCTTCTCTGTTGCCCGATTTCTCATGGAAAGTCCATGACGATCTCTGTGGCAGTGATCACTTTCCCATTATATTGGAGTCTTTGCACTCTACCAACACAGAACGAGCCGCTCGGTATAAATTTAACAAAGCCAATTGGCCTCTATTTGAACAACTCTGTATAAAGCGACTTAACTCGGACGTTTTTGAAGCTGTTTCTGATCCAATTTTAAAATTCAATGAAACACTTATTTCAATTGCTGATGAAACAATTCCTAAGACCTCGACAAATCCAAAACATCCTAGTAAACCATGATTCGATGACAGCTGTGAGGACGCTATTAAAGACCGGAAAAAGGCCGAACGACGCTTTAATAAACATCCAACTCAAAATAATCTTAACAATTTCCGAATTTTTCGAGCGAAAGCTCGCAGGGTAACGAAACAAAGACGACGCACCTCTTGGCGTAACTTTGTTTCTAAACTAAATAACCATACCCCTATGAATAAAATTTGGAACATGATTCGTAAAATTAAAGGTAAAAACAGTAAAGTAAATGTCCATCATTTAAAGGATGGACCTGACTTGTTAACATCAGAGTCAGATATATCTAACAAATTGGCCGAAACATTTGCAAAACACTCGTCCGCTGGAAATTATCATCCGGATTTTCAGCGTATCAAAACTCAAAAAGAAAATATCAAAACTTAATTTACAGTCAAAAAATTTGGAAGATTACAATACACCTAGGTGAGCCATTGTTATCACTTTGCGTCCGTCGGCGTCGTCGTCGTCGTCGGCGTCTGTAAACTTTTTACATTTTAATCTTCTTCTCTGAAACCACTTGGCCAATTGAAACCAAACTTGGCCATAATGTTCATTGGATGGACCTTTACAAAGTTTGTGTTTTTTATTTTGATTGATAAACCAATATGGCCGCCACCTCAAGACTTAGTTTAACATAGGACCCTATGGGAAAAAAGTTTAAAAGGGCTTCTTCTCTGAAACCGTTAAACCAATCAAAACAAAACTTACCAGCAATATTGTTTGGATGATCCTCTATAAAGTTTGTGTGTTTGATGGCAATTGGAAATTCAAAATGGCCGCCACCGCAGGACTTAGTTTAACATAGAACCCTATGGGAAAAATTTTTAAAAGGCTTCTTCTCTGAAACTGGTTAACCAATCAAAACAAAAACTTTCTAGCAATATTGTTTAGATGGTCCTCTATAAAGTTTATGTTTTTTATGGCAATTGGAAATTCAAAATGGCCGCCACCACCGCAGGACTTAGTTTAACATAGGACCCTATGGGCAAATAAAAAAAATCTTCTCTATACAACCGGTTAACCAATGAAACAAAGCTTTCTAGTAATATTGTTTGGATGGTCCTAATTAAAGTTTATTGAAAATTACAAGACTTACTTTAACATCAGGGAAATGCCATCTTCATTTCCTATAAAATCAGGTGAGTGATACAGGCTCTTAAGAGCCTCTGGTTCTTTGGAAGAGCTAAAAACTTCTTTGAACAAATCTCACGACACAGCATGTGGTCCAGATGACATCCATTACCAACTTCTCAAACATTTGCCACAATCATCTCTCCAATGCCTTCTGAATCTTCTTAACAACCTTTGGGAAACGGGTGACTTACCATCTATATGGAAAATGGCCACTGTTGTGCCTATTCCAAAGCCAGGAAAAGATCACTCGGAAGCGTCCAACTATCGGCCTATAGCACTCACAAGCTGTCTTTGTAAAACCCTGGAAAGGATGATCAATGATCGCCTTGTCTGGTTTTAGAATCCAACAATCTACTTTCTAATATTCAGTGCGGTTTTAGACAAGGGCGAAGTACCCTAGATCATCTTGTACGTTTCGAAACGTATACAGTGAAACTTCTCTAAACCGGCTGCCACTGGGACAGAGAAAAATGACCGGTTTACAGAGGTG
Organism: Limnoperna fortunei; assembly: GCA_944474755.1. Lineage (NCBI taxonomy): Eukaryota > Metazoa > Mollusca > Bivalvia > Mytilida > Modiolidae > Limnoperna > Limnoperna fortunei. The sequence goes on along the minus strand of OX104125.1, from coordinate 11,061,410 downwards.
GCCGGTTTATGAAATTTAGTGAAATCTGCCGTGATTTTCAGTTACCGCCCTATTGGGTACAGAGTTGAGGTCTTTAATCAATTTCTACTATCCTAGCATGTTTCATTTGAGAGAAGTTAAAAAAAATTCATTTGCAATGCCGCTGAGAAAGGTTCACTTCTAACAACAACAAAAAAATCACTCGAGTTTGGTGATTCCCTACTTGCGGTAGACAAGATTTATCTCCCATTTGCAGAGTTATCTGTTCTTTAGAGCAGGTACATTATAGTACCTACTGTGGGTAAAAAGTAGTTTTTCTACAATATTTTTTTATTCACATATATTAAAGCATTCGGTAAAATTTATTATGATGTGCAATCTAATTCTGCAGTTTTTTCATTTGTACTGGAAGAGTCAGTCCACAGACATTATTTAAAAAAAAATAAAAACATGATTTTTCCCTATCTGTTCAATACTACATACCTTCTGTTATGAAAGACAACTCTTGAAAATGGGAAGTAACTCTTGTATTCTGAAAATAGGGAATTCGGCTTGTACAGTAAACCAGACCACTTTCAGCAACTGAACATTACGCGTGGTCTTCGGTGTATTAAAAGACTAAACATTGAATTTCATTGCACATTTTAGCTAAATATCAAATAATGATTATACAACTAGTATAATTGAAGAAAAATTACGTCCTGTTGTAAAAAATATTCCAGACGAAAGCTATTCATAGGTTTGCCTAAAGACCGACTGGGATGTGCGCCCCAGGTGGTTGAATGGGGTACCGCTGGCAAGCTGGGGTTGTCAGGCCATAATACGGAAAACCTGACCGCAAACTATATTAGTGCACCGTGTTGGGAAAAATGCCACGTTCCTCGCACGTTAAAGGACGCTGCTGTAGTATTCGCTATGAGTAGGGATTTCGATCCCGCTACAGGAGGCTAAATTGCCCGACCCTATCTATCCTCCCATTTGCCAGTGGCAATCTAAAATTCGTTACCCCTATTTTTCCTTGTGTCCCATCCCATTTTCATTCATCATCATTTCATGTTAATTTGATCATCCATTTTATGTTCATCGCCTGAATATAACTGCAATATTGCTGCTCGGGCGTTAAACACCATTAATCAATCAATCAATCTTGTCAAAAATATAACTGTTTCAATAATTAATATCAGACTATTATACACAAGTTAAAGAAAATAATGTAAGGCAACTCTTCATATTTTCAACATAAATAAATTTTTCACCTTTCATCAATTTGTTGTTGTAATTGATTTTCTTTGATCCTTGCTAACTTCTGAAAAACAAATAATCTAAGCATAAACTATATACTTGTATTAAAAATAGGTGCTTCGCTGGGCTTAGCCAATTGCGATTTTTTTGTGCCTAGGTTTATAGTGTTAAACGATGCATGCGCGTGTTAATTTACCGGTAATCGGTGATTGCATCATTTACGATCATACATCTGCTTCTATGGTCGTAAATACACGTGTATTGTGTAATATTCAGTGACATGTGTGTTATTTAGAGTTATTAAACGGAAATCTGCAATAAATGAATCAACAAAGTAGTCTGATGAAAAGCGGCTAAACCTGCATCAGAGTGTACTAGACATGTAATAAAGTTAATTGATGTGTTGAAATAACAAAACAAACTTATTTTTGTAGTAATATTTTCGTTATAATGTAATAAATTACAGGTATGAAAACTGACGTTGTTGTTTTTGAGCGATTTCCACATTGTATGTCCGTCTTAATTTCGTAATTAGAAAACTCTCACACATGCATAGTTCGATTTTCAGTATTTCCGGTTTATGGTTAAATCACAAGGATAGATGTTTCCAATAAATTACTGTACAATTTTGGTTTACTTCTAACAAGAAATCAATCACACATCTTTTCATGATTAAAATAAAATTATTGTACGGAATGCTGGAGACCAAACTTTTGAAAAATATCTGACAAATTCGGATTTCGTCCGACGCGACAGAATGTCTGAGCAAATGTCACACATAATGTTAAACAATTTCGCCATGTCATATACTGATCTAGTGATTTCTAATCTGGCGACACTTTTACAAAACTGGTGGCGGAAAAATGCAGTTGGCGATTTTTTTGGCGCCAGCTTTAAGAAGCAAGAGCAGCCCCTGATTAAAAACCATGCAATCATTTTAAGCATCGAAATGTAAATTAACATGTACCATAAAAAGTAAATTATACACAAGGGCTTTACTTCAAACACACATGACACCCACTTAAGGCACTTAAGATTGCATTCATTGCATTTGCTCTTTCGTTTTAGTTTAGGATTTAGTGCCATTTTCAGCAATTTTTCAGCTATATTAGACAGTGTTGACAGGCATGTGATCATTCACCACATGTGCATGTCTCGTCGTAAGCGTCATCAATGATTGTTTTTTTTTTTGTTTATTTGATTCGTGTTAAATTCATTAATGTTTTATAGCAATATTCAGGTATATCTATTTTGACAGGATGATGTAGTATCCATTGAGAACCCCTAACCTTCAACAAGAAATGTGGCAATCCTTGTCAATTGAGGTTAGAGTTGAGTACACCTTGCATTATGTCAGGCCCAAACTCGCAACCCTAGTGAAGAAATAGTGGAAGGTAAATTAACTGCATCACAAGGCCATTAATGCCCACCATGACTGATTTTAAATACACGAAAGTTAAATTGCTGCTATGCTTAGTCACCTTATTCTTTATGGTACAACACGTGTGTTTAGATGAGAACAACAGAAACAAAAGCTGCATTTTGATTACCCTTATTACATGTAGTGTGCACTTTTGCATCATAATTTGTCAAAATTAAAACACCAATACAGTCTCCAAATTATAGCTTATAAAGGAATGCATATTTGTTATACAACTGATAGAAAAAATTTAATATATTCCAGTCTGACTACGTTTGTTTTGAGTGGTGTTTAACGCCACTCATGGCATCCAGTTTTTGGGGGAGGAAGCCGGATTACCCAACGAAATCACCTGACCTTCGGTAGGAAAACTGGCAATCCTTGTCAAGTAAGATTGGACTCGAGTGGACCCTGCCCGCAGTGAGAATCAAACCCACAACCTCAGAGTTGACAAGCTGACTAACGTAGAAACAACTATCATTTCTTTGAACATCATGACAAGCAGATTTAACCTTTTCATGTGAGCCATCGTCTTGAACGGTGTCGTTTAAATGTTTCTTTTTGGCCATTATTCTATTTCTTTCAGTTACTATTTCTTCAAGTTGGTACTTGGCCTCTCTATTGCAAACTTTGGCTTCTATTTCGGGAACCAACCACGACTTTAAAGAAATAAAAAGTATGTTTAAGTATAGAATATAATTTGATTTGATATGATCGTACCAACAATTTTGCTGGTAAACTAAACAAACAAGTTCTTTATAAATACAGTTGAACCTCGTTGTCTCGAACTTGGTTGACTCGATACCTCGGTTATGTCGATATAATTTTTAGGTCACGGAATTTTTCCCGTATCAACAATGAATTTCTTCCTCGGATGTATCGATCTCGGTTGCTTCGATATTTGGCTTAACTCGATGGATTTTTGTAGTCCGGACAATATTTATTAGTGTAATTTTAACCTCATTGTCTCGAAGTTAATTTTGCTCTCGATATCGATGTCAAAACTAACAATTTCAATTGTATTGTTACTTAATTCGCGTCTGTTTATTTTAAACACCTGTCATAGAGTAAACACGATGTTTGATTGGCTATTACAATTTTAATTGGCAATTTAATAATGCGAATTGGTAATCTATTGATTGATTAATGGTGTTTAACGCCCGAGCAGCAATATTTCAGCTATATTCAGGCGATTCTAAGCGGAGTACCTGCATTATTAAGGTTAATTGATGATCCGCTAATTACTGTCCGAATTATTTTGTCATGTTTAATTAAAAATAATTATTGACAATTTATTTTGATCTGATCAATGATGTATGTGGTCGAGTTTCGTTTCTTTAAAGACATTCCGTTATTGTTGTTGACTTGTGTGTTGTAAATTTATATTGTTTCATTAGTTTTTTCGAACTGTAAGTTGATAAGTGTTTTCTTGAAATGTATTTCCGTGATTTCGTAATAAAGTTTATAAAATGTGATTACACTATTTATTAATTATTGTCGATTTATTTGAAAGGATACAATACTTCATATATCGCACGCTACAAATACCGAGACAAAACAAGCGATGCCGAAGTTCGAAACCAATAGACATGAAATAAATTCCCTTAGTTTTTAAAAAAAATCACATAATGAAAATGTCGTCACACCCTAAACTCGGTTGAATCGAACTTCGGATAACTCGATATATATTTTTTATGGTCCCGCAAACTTCGACTTATCGAGGTTTGACTGTACTGTAATAAAATAATCACTTGTATTTAATAACAGTAATTTTGTGTATATAATAAAATAAAATGTAGACAGCTGTTATTTTCTAGTGGACCACATAACATTCAAGGTAGCTCAATGCCTCCACCAAGTCTTAATCACTATAAAATGTATGTCACTTCCTCTGAATGGCAACACAACCTCTGGATGATAAAGAATTATTTTGTGCCAAACACGGTGCAATTTGACAGGAATTGAGGAAAGCTCCATGTGCCTTCGTGTTTGTAGTGAATTTGTACACACAGCGTACGTAAGTCGTATAATAGTTTCAAATATGCTGTTTGTTGATAATTTAATGTTGATATATGTTTTTGGCATTTAATAGCGTATATTACAGGTAGAGTGACATAGCCCCTACACCCCCCCCCTTTTCACACACACACAACCACCCACACTTTTAAAGAGGGTGAACCTTTAAGGAATGGAAAATTAATATATTTATAATGTCATAATGTTCATATTGAATTCCAACAATCACACAGTTTAATGATGCCTATAAAATTCTATAACCAACATGTCATATACTGTGGCCTCCACAACTTCTAGTTGAATTAAGATTTTTCAGCTGGCCCATACATGTAGGTTACTTTTTACAACCGATGAAGTTAAAATACCATACTGCTTGCACCAAAATAACTAGTTAATATTTCTGACATTTATTGCTGTCATTATTTTGCAACTTATTGCTGTTTAAAACAAGTGGGGGTCTTTATTATTTATAACTGAAACTGTTTTACATGTATATATGCATTTTGACTACCATATTAAGTCAAATGTAGCATTATGCAGTTTAAAACAAAGAATTTATTTAATGTTAGAATTTAAAGGAATTGCTTAAATTTATTTATATGGAGAAATTTATTTACATGTGGAGTATTTTATAAATAGGCTTTGCTATTTTATGTCTGAACAAAGTAAGCTTGGGAGATTAAATCTTGAGCAGTAAATAAATTTTTTGGACTGCATTGTGATAGTATAAATTCCATTTTTTACAAACATTATTGAGTTAGCTATTAGGTACAAAATTTATCTAATGATGGTTTCTGCACTTGGTATAGATTTGCTTCTATGATATTCATTGAATGTGAAGCTGATATTGAATGGCATAATAAACATTTCTTGATAAACCAATTAGTAAACTTAAGCATCCTTTCCAAAAACTTTAGACTTTAAATAAACACTTAAATCAAACTGGTATTGTTTAATATTATTTTATAGTTTACAAAAATGTGATATTAAAATTTATGGAAACTTATCTCCAGCAAGAAGTAAGATTTTAAAAACTGGCAGCTATTAACATAATTTTAAAATCTGTGATCATACCTTAACAAAAGAAAAAGGGAAATAAAATGTGAATTAAGTTCTGTGTATAAAAGGAACATTTTTAAAAGAAATTTATAAAAATAATAGTGTCAGTAGATCTATTTTATAGACAGATATATAGTATTAAATCCTAAAAACGAGTCGTTGGCCCTAGCATGTGAGTTTATAAAGCAATCTAAATCACAGGCATTTGGGGTCAGTATAATTTGTTTCTATGGAATAAAATGCCAGTAAATGAGTTTTATAACATGTATTCACTCATTCGATAAGTTAATATCAGTCTGACATGTCTCAATGCAATATATTGCCCTCAGAAAAATGATAAATTTCTCATTGAAGTATAGACTAATTATGAGAAATTCATGCGAAGAGAAAAAAATTATAAACAGGGAGCTAATAACGCAATTTTGTGCTATCTTCTGTTAATTAAAACTGGATGTAAAAAGAAAATACCAAGACAACAAAGTCTCTGTAAATTATGATATGTCTTAAAAGATGAATAAAACTCTTCCTTAATTGTTCATGTTATTATAACTTAAGTTTTTTTGATAAAATTAAGATGGTCAGAAACTTTTGGATTACTAAAATTTGTATTATATTGTATTTCTGTTATTTCCATTTTTTAAAATATAATTTTGTATTTTACTGGATCCATAGTTGTTATTATGCCTGAATAAATTAATATAAATTTAATGTTTTGCAAATAATATGTTTAAATCTTTTATAGTTTTATGTAGTTTATGGAGTTTTTTCACTATTTATACTGACTGAAATAAGTGTCGTGTAATTGAATAAAAAAAGAAACATTGTTTCCATTCTGCTTATGAGTCACTAATGTTCACTGTATCTTGCATTGTGTCTACTTAGTCAATCTTAGTGGACTTTAAAACTCTTGCAAGGAAAATTTGCGACATTGAGAATTTTAAGGGTAGCATATCGACTGATGTGTTAAGCTAGGACAAGGAGTGCAACTTTCCTTGTCTGTACAAACCCTACAAGCTGTTGTCAGTGTAAAAAGCGTAGGGTCTTTCATGCTACAAGAAAAAGGCATTTTTTGTCCTTTACTTTTACATTGTTTTCCAATGGCAGACAAAATTATTTGTCTACATGGTTTCCTGAATTGAAGGTTTAAAAATTTGTTCAGCTTGAATATATACATGTATATATTGAACAATCATGTTGATTTGGGATTTCTATAATATATTTTAATGATTGTTATGATTATACCACACTTTTTTTTCTCTAATGCACACACAGCTCCAAAAATTTACCATTACATTGCAAATGTATTTCAGCCTCCCCCTTTTTGTAGAAAAAGCTGACACAAATTTGTTCAAAGAGGCTTTGAGACCCACAAATTACACAAAAGACGTAATACTATTATATATTATATATTTAATAAGTACTGATATGTTATCTATTCTACTTTGGCAGACAGATGCTAAATATTTTTCGAAGCGGACATCGAGTTGCTTCCAACACCCCCTTTTCGGCATTTTGTCACCGAAAAAGCTGACACAATTTTGTTCCCGGGGGGTTTGAAAGCAGAACATTGGATCGAAGACGTAATATTATAATTGATTTAATAATTTATAGGTCGCGATTTGTCACCATTACTATTTATATTTTTAATTTAGAGTTTTCTGTACGGCGAGTGCCGAGTTCAGATCAAAACATGTCACTTCAAAGGGCATTTTAACCTAGTAAATTAAAACTATACAGTACAAAATTTCTGTAAATGACAGGTAATTGTCTTAGGACTTAGCTGTATTTTATTTTATTGATGTATGTTACGACAGTGCTACGTACGATAACGAAAACTGAGACACTATCACGCTTACAAAAAACCGACAAAAAGTTGACCTTTAGTCACGTGACTGAAGTCGTTAAAAATCGGCCATTACAGGCGTTTGCTTTCCTACTGTTTGTTTTTTGGAATTACTAATGAATGTAATTGAGAAAGTTCAAGATCTTTTGTTAGGTCAAGTACAACAAAAAAGAAATTTTTCTGGTTATGTCTATGTGTGTGACCGATCACAGCTATCTGCCATTTGTCATTTAGTCTACTCTCTTTCCTTGTCCTTTACGGTTGTGTTTTTTCTTTGTCTCACTCTTTCTAGCCCTAAAGAAGGTCTTTGGACCGAAAGCTCGGGGCCCTTTTTATTGTTGTTGGAGTTTTTATTTTTATTTTTCGTTTCGATTTTACCTTTTAACCTTGTGGCGTACATGACCTTTTAAGTACTCGTATCATTTATTTCTCCATCGCACAACTTTCATTATTAATAATTAATAACACTTTTTAGTTTCTCTGGTTTTTTTTATTTTATTTAATTTTTTTGCATTTCACTTCAGATACAGTACTCATGATTTGTGTAGTTATGCAATTCAAATTTGTAATTTTATTACTTTGAGGTAATTATTTCTCCTTCAAAAGTAAACTTCCAAATAAAAGAAGTAACTGAGCATATGCATCAGCCTGCTTGCGAAAATGCAAAGATATACGATTGCTAATTTACGTGTAAAACTGCCCTCACTATCGAGAATACAGACAATCGTAAATGAAAAAGTAAGTTACAACTACATTGTGTAATTTCCCTTCGGTAGGTAGGGGTTACAGGGTTCACCCTGGGGCAATGTGTCAGTGCAATGTTACCTGATCGATATGATGGTACGGCTGATTAGAACAATGGCGTCTCTTCTTCTCATTACGTCACAGCTTCTTGTGGTGGCTTGAAACCTCTCGTGTCTCTCGGCCTTCTACGCTCCACCAATGGTTGGTCTCTGGAACACCCCCGAGATGCCCCGGACAAGAGATCGGGTCTGAACAATCACCCAGTAACAGGGAAGTGCCTAATGTCACCACACCCCCCTCCGTTTTCTTAGGGACGGGACCCCTGTTCCGTTTAACCGAGAACACCTAGCCTACTACTCCCCGTAACCATGGGACTGAACTAGGCGAATCTTCACCTCACATAATATGTAAAATACACTGAGGCCATCTCCTTCCTCACTACCCAACAGCCGACACCAACCAACTCCTCGCCACAAGAACAGAAAACATGTCCAACACTCTGGCACAACGACACCGCGAAAACACCACAAGAACCAAGACTAATAAATTCATTCCCATGAAAATCACATGGAACCAATTCATTACCCTTCTCCTAATTTCTAATTCTCTACGCTACTATGTACAAAAAGTTCATGTTGGAAAAAACCCAACAGAGGATGGGACACAGCAGGACGCTCCTCCCTGGAGTTGAACATATATACATCCATCCTGCTGGTGACGGCCAATGGTGTAAAAATCCCGCATTCTAGCTGGGTATGCGATCAGCGCTGTCCTGGGTCCTTCACACCCATTGTGCCTTCCAGGTCTTAATAACCTCCCTCTTCTCGGCAGGCATCCTTGACAGGAGGACCATCATGACCCGGCCCCGTGCGGGATCCGGGTGGCTAAAAGAATAGACCGCAGTCGCGCTAGCTTGTCGTAAAAGGCGACTAAATAGCGCCCAGTACCCTGACCGGCGTGTCAGGTCGGTTTGCCTAAAGACCGACTGGGATGTGTGCCCTAGCTGGTTGAATGGGGTACCCCTGGCAAGCTGGGGTTGTCAGGCCATAATACGGAAAACCTGACCGCAAACCATATTAGTGCACCGTGTTGGGAAAAATGCCACGTTCCTCGCACGTCAAAGAACGCTGCTGTAGTATTCGCTATGAGTAGGGATTTCGATCCCGCTACAGGAGGCTAAAATCTAAAATCCGTTACCCCTATTTTTCCTTGTGTCCCATCCCATTTTCATTCATCATCATTTCATGTTCATTTTATCATCCATTTCATGTTCATCGCCTGAATATAGCTGAAATATTGCTGCTCGGGCGTTAAACACCATTAATCAATCAACCATCATGACCCGCCAGTGGGACAGGGTCGCCTCACAGTTGATGGGGTGCAGGGTAAAATTCCCTGGCACCTTCCATCCCATCTCCCTGCAAAGGGTCCCGAGTTTGGGCACATCGTCCTCGTTGATCTTGCTGGCGTCCGGAATGCGCCCATATCCATTCACCAACTCCACCAGGTCAGAGGTCACGCCCTGGTCACCACAGAAGAACTGGGTGATGTACTGGAGGAGACACCCTATCTCCCTCTGGAACACCCTCGACTTAAGTTGGGCCTCACTGGGTTTATCCGTGAGGAGATTGGGCAGGTGCTCACACACTACGTGGCGCCGCAGTCCCCTGGTGCGGAGCCCGCACCCCGGAATCAAACAGGGGGAACTATCATGGTTGTTGTACCCCCTTGGTCTGGGTACAACCGACAACACTGGAGCAGGGCTCTTGACCACCACCTGCCCCAGTTGGTAGGTGGCTGACTTCCCCTGCCTTCCCGTCTGCGCAGGGGACCTCATCTGGGGGGCTGGCTTCTCCTGCCTCCCAGTCTGTGCTGGGGCCTCATCTGGCACGATGCCCAGCACCACCTCCTCATACTCCGGCTCCCCAGGTGTCTCCGTCTGGGTGGCCACCTCTTTGGGCCCGTCCGTCTGGGTAGCCCTGGCCACCATCCAATCATCTGGGGTCTGAGTCCCCACGCTCCTTGTGTCCTGGGAAACGAGAACCCTCCTTGGTGAGGGAGGGGAGATTGTGACCCCTCTCCCTCTCGTCGCTCTTAACTCCTCCCCTCGGCCCATGCCCATATACAAGGTATTCCTTACAACGCCTCCTCTGCATCTGTACATCCTGCAACATAAAAGGAGACCATAAGAGACCTTCAAACAATAAAAAACTGTCCGTGACAACTGACTAACCCCTCAGTGGTGGTGCCACGCCCCGACCACCGAGTCCCTAACACTGCTGAACTTGTTCTCCTGTCTCCCCCCCTCTTTCCTCGAGGGGAGGTCCTCCCGACCACTTGACAGTTGGGACACTTGTATGTGTCCAATTCCTCGGCCTCCAATGCCGACAAGTTCACACATGTTAAATGGTACCACTCCTTACAAGTGTAACACTGTACCATTGTTTCTCCAGTGTCCGGACCTCTACAAATACAGTACTTTTTTTCTTTCTTAGTCTGAGAAGTCTCCTCTGTTAAAATGTTTTCTCCTTGTAGGAGTCGCTGTTGAGCTTTCTCCAGCCATGCAGGGATTTTCCTGTCCCTACACGCTTTTAATCTGTCGTGATTCGTATTAAACACCACTCTTTGGAGTTTAACTTTGTACACATACGGTGTGATCACCTCTACTACTATCCCAGGTCCCTTCCACGGACTAATGAGTTTCTTGTTTTTCCCTACTATTTGTGCTGTATCTAGCGCATAAACTAAATCTCCAATCTTATATTGGTGTTCCAAGATTTTAATGTCATAATCTTGTTTCATCCTGTTCTGGGTCGTATTGAGAGTATTCCTCGCAATTTCGTGAGATTTACGGATAGCAGTTTCCAAACTTGCTATGTATTGATCACCTCCTGTGTATTGTTTTTCTTGTCCATGGGAAAACAAGTTCTGCTGGTTGATTTGTTTCCCTGCCTAACATGAGCCTGTTAGGTGTAAATCCTGTGTTCCTGTTCACAGATGAACGTAAAGCTCCTGCTAATTGAGCAATGTGCTCGTCCCAATTGTCCTGGGAACCGTCCACAAAACATCGAACGGCGTCCATGAGAACTCTGTTTTTCCTTTCAACCTGACCATTCGCTGATGGTCTGTAAGGCGTTGTCCTAGCCTTGTGTATTCTCAGGAGTTCACACACTGATTTGAATAGTGAACTTTCCAAGTTTCTCCCTTGATCTGTGAAGATCTGAAATGGATACCCAAACCGGGTCCCATGAAATCTAAGTGTACACGTTCCATCGGTGCACCCGCATGATACGGTGTCATTTTACACTTAGCATGTCTATTTGGTTTCTTATTCTTGCTACATATATCGCATGTTACTACAAAGTTTCTAATTTCCTTTGACATATTGTACATATGGTATTTGTCTTTTATTCTGGCCATTGTACGCTCTGTTCCTTGGTGACCAGCTGACGGTAACTCGTGACAAAGAGTTGGTACTTCCTCCCTCAGGCTAGCAGGGACAACTAACCTAGTTCCTGCTCCCTCCTTCTTGGGAATGTTTCTCAATATCCCCTGGTCATCTAAGTAGAACATTGATCTGTTTATATAGTAGTTTTTAGCTGCTGGTGATGCTAAGAATAAGATGTTCCCTGCTGGTTCTTTGCTGTCTCTTTACCAGTTTAGAATGATTGTCAAATCCGGGTCCTCAGACTGAGCATGTTTTATTTCTTCACTTGTGAATCCACTTATTAACAATCCTCCTTCCTGTGACACGGCTGTCACTGTACAATAATTGTCACTCTCTGTCAATATCACTGGTCGGGTACCAGAGCATATGTCCATGCTTGTAGTGAACAATATATTGTCCACAGTACAATCCTGTGTAGTGTCACTTTTCAATGGTGTGCTTGATTGTTCATCAACACTGAATAATTTTATCATTGCAACGGCAATGTCCTGAATGGGCTTATCCCTGCATTTCCTGTATCTAGTCAGGGATACTGCCTCATCAACTTCATACATAAATTTGTTACAGGTACGGTGTGCTTTCTCACACTTTGTACAACCTCCGCAAGGTAAATCCGATAACTCCAGTTCAGCCTGGAAACCTGGGCATGGTACCTCACTCTCTCCTATCCGTGAAAGTCCATCCGCATTTTCCGTGGAGTCTACCTGGACGATGCTTGATGTTCATGTCATACTGGCTGAGTTCTTCCATCCACCTTGCCAGTTGACCTTGCGGTTCTTTAAAACCTAATAACCAGGTTAAACTGCTATGGTCCGTTCTGACCGTGAAATTCCTGCCAAGCAGATAATGTCTAAACTGCCTGGTGAACCTGATTACCGCTAGTAATTCTTTCCTAGTCGTTCAATAACGACGTTGCTCTGGGGTCAGAGCAAAGCTTTCATAAGCTATGACCCTTTCCCTTCCATTCTGCACTTGGATTAGTTCCGCTCCGATAGCCTTGTCGGAGGCATCCGTATCCAGGATGAAATTGTCATGTTTCGTTGGTAGTGCCAAAACTGGCGCTGAAGTCAATTTCAACTTAATTTGGTCAAATGAGTTCTGTTGACTCTCAGTCCATTTAAACTGTTGTTTTCCGGTGATGTCATGCAATGATCCTGCAATTTTTGAATAATCCTTGATGAAACTGCGATGATAATTCGCAAATCCAAGGAATTGTTCCACTTCCTTGGTGCAGGTCGGTACAGACCAGCTCATTACAGGTTCAATGTGCTGTTGACCTATCTGAATACCATTGCTGGTGATTTTTCGTCCTAAAAATTCCACTGAAGTCTTGAATAATTCACATTTCCGGGGTTTCAGTTTAAGTTCATATTTCCTGAAACGTTTGAACACTTGTTTCAAGTTTTCTAAGTGATCATCAAAGTCTGATCCTAAGACTAGGATATCATCTAGGAAAGCTAACACCGTTTTCCATGTGAGCCCACTTAAAACTAAGTTCATGACTCTGGCATATGTACTTGCATAGTCCAAAGCTCATTTTCACACATTCAAATAGTCCGTACTTTGTGACGAATGCCGTCTTCTTGCGGTCTTCTGGTTTGATGCTGATTTGCCAGTATACGCTGTTGGCATCAAGTTTCGAGTACCACTTGTTTCCCGCAAGTGTATCCAAACATTCCTCTATAAGCGGCAATGGGTACACATCCTTTACTGTGACTGCATTCAAGGCCCTATAATCTAAGCACCATCTCACACCGCCATCCCGTTTCCGGATTAATACTGGGGCGGAGGCCCATTCCGATGTAGAGGGTTGTATAACTCCAGCATCTAGCATTTTCTTGAGATGCTGCTCCTCCTCGTCCACAAAGCATGATGGAGTACGACGCATTCTCTGCTTAACAGGTCTTGCTGTGCCTGTACCAATTTCGTGCTCAATCTCTGTAAAATTCCCGAGATCATAGTCATCTTTCGCAAATACATCTCTATAGTCATATAAGAGTTGTTTCAATTTAACTTTCTGTCCTTCTGTCAACTCTTCAGTTGATTTCTCAAATAATGGTTGTAAATATACCGGTAACCTGACATTAGCTTTGTCCTGGTATTGTATGGTGTTCACCTGGCCCACCACGGGGTAATAATTGAGATTTTCTCAGCATTTGCTATACAAAATACCCTTAAACACCCCATAGGAATATTAGAACAGCCCTTCTTAGCGATTTTACATTATTTTATATGTATATATTACAATTGAAGGAAAATTGACACATAATGAAAATTAAAGAACTGATTTTATTATACATTTGAACCTCATTATTGGGAACTAAATTTTCTTGTTAATGCAAAGATCTGACAGTTTATTCCCTTGTATTTGTTCTTTCTGGTATTTGTTTTTTCGTCACTTTTCGTGTTCTTGTTTTTAAGTGATTCACAAAATAAAATAATATTAATATAATAATTATAATCAATCAATCAATCAAGTCGAGTCAAGTGCATCCTTTCTCAAATCAGGTTTTTAGTCAAGTGCACCCCGGGGCACAGGAGAATAAGCCCACGGCTTCCTCAGCCATGGATTGTAATTTACAAATCAGGTTTTTAGTCAAGTGCACCCCGTGTAAGACCCGGGGCACAGGAGAATAGGCCCACGGCTTCCTCAGCCTGCAGTAAGTGTCTGCTAACAGAGGCAACACTTGCCGTGTGTTGCGACCCGTGTCGATTAAAGGACGGGATTTCAGTAGGCCGGGTAAACGGTCCCGATAACTTACTGAACCCTTACTTTTTCTAGACGGGAAATCGAGTTAGCCCTGACTTCGATGAATCGGCATGTCACGTCTTGCCCTTTGTGAATCTTTCTCATTTAAGCTACTCTATTACATTATTTTCCTTCAAACTGTTCCATGAAGACAGCTTCCTTACAGGATTTGCAAAGAAGGCGGTGGCTGAAGGGCAAAGCTTCCTCAGCTTTATAGAGGCTACATGTTTGCCGTGTGTTGCAACCCGTGATGGTGGAGGAAGGGATCCTGGTGGTTGAGAGATCACTCTCTGCTGCATCCATTAGTGCGGGTCAGCGGGTTTGATTTTCAATACACCACTTTGGCCCTGACTTCAACTAGACGGGAGGCCGGATGGACCCGGTTCGGTCAATCGGCTGGTCACGCCGAGCACTTAACAAGCTTGTCTTCATTCTTCTTTTCACTTGATTATATCGTATGTATCTTAGTAGCAAAGTTGTACAGTTAAGTGTGGCCATACATGCAGGAATAAAAACCTGCATGCTACACAAAAACAATCCCAGAAAATTGCAATTTTATATTCATACATACTTTAATGACCCACCAACTAAAGTAGTGGGACATTTCTATCCTTTCTACCTTTCACTCCTTTGTCTGTTCTTCTGTTCCACTTCAGGTTTAGCTTAAGGCTGAAGCTTTTTTAATGAAGATGACTTCAAATCTTCATAAAAGACGGCATTTTTATACACGGCATCACACTTAGAATTTAAAACAATTAAATTGATTATTTTATCGAACTATGGAGGAAGTGTAACCTGTCTATATAGATTCAGAGTCCATGGAATCATGGTATCTGATAGTAAGTAAAAAGGAAACTAAACCTGTGTAAATATGTAAATTATTGATAACAAAAGTAGATAAAATAAGGATAAAACAAGAAAAAATAACCAAAACAACAATAAAAACTGTAAATATGTAAATTATTGATCACACAATTTAAACAAATTTAAAAACACATAAACAAAAAATGCGTAATATTAAAAAAAATTGCTAGAACATAAATATGATCACAGGAATTTCTTTCTGTATAGCTTCAGTACTGAATTCCTAAATTTAAATTGTCAATAAATAAAATGGTTATGACATTGTTTTATCTTTATTAAACATTTAAGTGTCGGACAATTTTGTCACACATGAAGGAGCATTTGCACATCTGTTTTCCTGGAATGTCTGAATGTTGGATGTGTGTCCCAGGGTGTAGGTAATAGATAAGGCGCAGTGGCGTTTACCTTGTCATATCATTGTTTGTGCTCCTAACACCTAGAAGGTAATCTAGGGCCTGGGTTGGACTCGACGTTTCCTATAAGAAGGATGTATGTAAGAATGACAATACCATATTGTATGTTTTTAGAATACATAATAAATACTAATACTTTCATTTAAAATGGTCCTTCTGTGCATGATTTCCAAACAGGTTAACCTCCTCGTATTGTATTAAATAAACAATATAATTTGCATAGCTCAGTCATTTATATTAAAGATAAACATCATTATGCTGGGTATTGCCATCTTTAAAAAATAAAGGATATAAATTAGCATTGACCTAAAGTGCCCTATTGTAACGGAGAATAGCTTATGCTACCATTTAGTTAGTGAAAGTACTCCTTTTGTTGAATATAACATTCATACGATTCGTTTTATTTGATGTATTTATAGCGCATCTGTTTACAATCTATTAATAGAACAAACACGTACAGAAAATCAATAATATAATACACACCCCTGCAGTTACATAGATATCGAATAAATAAACTGTTCCAGTTTAATAGAACCGTCCTGAATGTTGACCACCCCTCGAATTACATTACTTTTTGTTATACACTTAAACTCTCCCTGCTGACGTCAAGGAATTTCGGTATAAAAAGCCGTAAAACCCTGTGTTTTGTGTCATTCTGTTCTTGACCACCGATCTTTGCGGATCGACTGATTCAGAGTTACAGTGTTGAAGCTGTACAGCCTAAACAAGTAATTCTGAATAGCTCTCAGTGATTAAGTGCAATAGGCGATAGTGCTTAGGTGACGTTCGAGTACCAGTGCTATTTGACTGTGTCTTTTAGCAAGGTTATTCGAATAAGATCGTTAAGAGGTTTAGTTGCCTTTGAAGTGGTTAGAAGGCAAAGGTGCTATTTGACTGTGTGTCATTTAGCAGGGTGTTATTTGACTAGGGTTGTTTAGGAGATTTTGTTGATTTTAAAAGAGGTTAGAAGCAAGGGTGCTGTTCAAGCTCAAGCCTTGTGCTATTTAACAAGTAGCGTTTATAAGTTGTTGATTTTAAATTTAAATTGTTGAAAAGCGGAAGTGTTGTTTTGGATCGCATATCAAACAGGATTCCACAGATCAATCTGACTTACATCAGATTCGTACCCAAGGGTTACATACAATGGCCCAAGTATCAGCTCGGTTACACGTTACACTATCAGTGTCTTTACAACAAATGACAATAACAGGTATAAAGTTTTGCCATTATACGTATGATGCATACGTTTCTTATAAATAACGAGAAAAGTTTTTTCTTAGTGCTATTAGACGTATGTACAGGTGTATAACTAAGTAGTACCAGTGAAAGGTGCGATAATAAGGTACATTATGGGCTGCTCTGTGGGTTATATATATATATTTTTTGGGAGGGAGACTTTGTATAATAATGTGGTTGGTCTCTGGAACACCCCCGAGATACCCCGGACAAGAGATCGGGTCTGAACAATCGCCCATTAACAGGGAAGTGCCTAATTTCACCACAACTATCTTGTCTTTTTATGCAAGCGTAAATTTACGATATGTTGAGAATATACTTTCAGAGGCTAATTTTATATGGGATTAGCTGCAAGTTTCTGCATTGTTTGGACCTATACAAAATACCCTTAAACACCCCATAGGAATATTAGAACAGCCCTTCTTAGCGATTTTACATTATTTTATATGTATATATTACAATTGAAGGAAAATTGACACATAATGAAAATTAAAGAACTGATTTTATTATACATTTGAACCTCATTATTGGGAACTAAATTTTCTTGTTAATGCAAAGATCTGACAGTTTATTCCCTTGTATTTGTTCTTTCTGGTATTTGTTTTTTCGTCACTTTTCGTGTTCTTGTTTTTAAGTGATTCACAAAATAAAATAATATTAATATAATAATTATAATCAATCAATCAATCAAATCAAGTCGAGTCAAGTGCATCCTTTCTCAAATCAGGTTTTTAGTCAAGTGCACCCCGGGGCACAGGAGAATAAGCCCACGGCTTCCTCAGCCATGGATTGTTATTTACAAATCAGGTTTTTAGTCAAGTGCACCCCGTGTAAGACCCGGGGCACAGGAGAATAGGCCCACGGCTTCCTCAGCCTGCAGTAAGTGTCTGCTAACAGAGGCAACACTTGCCGTGTGTTGCGACCCGTGTCGATTAAAGGACGGGATTTCAGTAGGCCGGGTAAACGGTCCCGATAACTTACTGAACCCTTACTTTTTCTAGACGGGAAATCGAGTTAGCCCTGACTTCGATGAATCGGCATGTCACGTCTTGCCCTTTGTGAATCTTTCTCATTTAAGCTACTCTATTACATTATTTTCCTTCAAACTGTTCCATGAAGACAGCTTCCTTACAGGATTTGCAAAGAAGGCGGTGGCTGAAGGGCAAAGCTTCCTCAGCTTTATAGAGGCTACATGTTTGCCGTGTGTTGCAACCCGTGATGGTGGAGGAAGGGATCCTGGTGGTTGAGAGATCACTCTCTGCTGCATCCATTAGTGCGGGTCAGCGGGTTTGATTTTCAATACACCACTTTGGCCCTGACTTCAACTAGACGGGAGGCCGGATGGACCCGGTTCGGTCAATCGGCTGGTCACGCCGAGCACTTAACAAGCTTGTCTTCATTCTTCTTTTCACTTGATTATATCGTATGTATCTTAGTAGCAAAGTTGTACAGTTAAGTGTGGCCATACATGCAGGAATAAAAACCTGCATGCTACACAAAAACAATCCCAGAAAATTGCAATTTTATATTCATACATACTTTAATGACCCACCAACTAAAGTAGTGGGACATTTCTATCCTTTCTACCTTTCACTCCTTTGTCTGTTCTTCTGTTCCACTTCAGGTTTAGCTTAAGGCTGAAGCTTTTTTAATGAAGATGACTTCACATCTTCATAAAAGACGGCATTTTTATACACGGCATCACACTTAGAATTTAAAACAATTAAATTGATTATTTTATCGAACTATGGAGGAAGTGTAACCTGTCTATATAGATTCAGAGTCCATGGAATCATGGTATCTGATAGTAAGTAAAAATGAAACTAAACCTGTGTAAATATGTAAATTATTGATAACAAAAGTAGATAAAATAAGGATAAAACAAGAAAAAATAACCAAAACAACAATAAAAACTGTAAATATGTAAATTATTGATCACACAATTTAAACAAATTTAAAAACACATAAACAAAAAATGCGTAATATTAAAAAAAATTGCTAGAACATAAATATGATCACAGGAATTTCTTTCTGTATAGCTTCAGTACTGAATTCCTAAATTTAAATTGTCAATAAATAAAATGGTTATGACATTGTTTTATCTTTATTAAACATTTAAGTGTCGGACAATTTTGTCACACATGAAGGAGCATTTGCACATCTGTTTTCCTGGAATGTCTGAATGTTGGATGTGTGTCCCAGGGTGTAGGTAATAGATAAGGCGCAGTGGCGTTTACCTTGTCATATCATTGTTTGTGCTCCTAACACCTAGAAGGTAATCTAGGGCCTGGGTTGGACTCGACGTTTCCTATAAGAAGGATGTATGTAAGAATGACAATACCATATTGTATGTTTTTAGAATACATAATAAATACTAATACTTTCATTTAAAATGGTCCTTCTGTGCATGATTTCCAAACAGGTTAACCTCCTCGTATTGTATTAAATAAACAATATAATTTGCATAGCTCAGTCATTTATATTAAAGATAAACATCATTATGCTGGGTATTGCCATCTTTAAAAAATAAAGGATATAAATTAGCATTGACCTAAAGTGCCCTATTGTAACGGAGAATAGCTTATGCTACCATTTAGCTAGTGAAAGTACTCCTTTTGTTGAATATTACATTCATACGATTCGTTTTATTTGATGTATTTATAGCGCATCTGTTTACAATCTATTAATAGAACAAACACGTACAGAAAATCAATAATATAATACACACCCCTGCAGTTACATAGATATCGAATAAATAAACTGTTCCAGTTTAATAGAACCGTCCTGAATGTTGACCACCCCTCGAATTACATTACTTTTTGTTATACACTTAAACTCTCCCTGCTGACGTCAAGGAATTTCGGTATAAAAAGCCGTAAAACCCTGTGTTTTGTGTCATTCTGTTCTTGACCACCGATCTTTGCGGATCGACTGATTCAGAGTTACAGTGTTGAAGCTGTACAGCCTAAACAAGTAATTCTGAATAGCTCTCAGTGATTAAGTGCAATAGGCGATAGTGCTTAGGTGACGTTCGAGTACCAGTGCTATTTGACTGTGTCTTTTAGCAAGGTTATTCGAATAAGATCGTTAAGAGGTTTAGTTGCCTTTGAAGTGGTTAGAAGGCAAAGGTGCTATTTGACTGTGTGTCATTTAGCAGGGTGTTATTTGACTAGGGTTGTTTAGGAGATTTTGTTGATTTTAAAAGAGGTTAGAAGCAAGGGTGCTGTTCAAGCTCAAGCCTTGTGCTATTTAACAAGTAGCGTTTATAAGTTGTTGATTTTAAATTTAAATTGTTGAAAAGCGGAAGTGTTGTTTTGGATCGCATATCAAACAGGATTCCACAGATCAATCTGACTTACATCAGATTCGTACCCAAGGGTTACATACAATGGCCCAAGTATCAGCTCGGTTACACGTTACACTATCAGTGTCTTTACAACAAATGACAATAACAGGTATAAAGTTTTGCCATTATACGTATGATGCATACGTTTCTTATAAATAACGAGAAAAGTTTTTTCTTAGTGCTATTAGACGTATGTACAGGTGTATAACTAAGTAGTACCAGTGAAAGGTGCGATAATAAGGTACATTATGGGCTGCTCTGTGGGTTATCTATATATATTTTTTGGGAGGGAGACTTTGTATAATAATGTGGTTGGTCTCTGGAACACCCCCGAGATACCCCGGACAAGAGATCGGGTCTGAACAATCGCCCATTAACAGGGAAGTGCCTAATTTCACCACAACTATCTTGTCTTTTTATGCAAGCGTAAATTTACGATATGTTGAGAATATACTTTCAGAGGCTAATTTTATATGGGATTAGCTGCAAGTTTCTGCATTGTTTGGACCTATACAAAATACCCTTAAACACCCCATAGGAATATTAGAACAGCCCTTCTTAGCGATTTTACATTATTTTATATGTATATATTACAATTGAAGGAAAATTGACACATAATGAAAATTAAAGAACTGATTTTATTATACATTTGAACCTCATTATTGGGAACTAAATTTTCTTGTTAATGCAAAGATCTGACAGTTTATTCCCTTGTATTTGTTCTTTCTGGTATTTGTTTTTTCGTCACTTTTCGTGTTCTTGTTTTTAAGTGATTCACAAAATAAAATAATATTAATATAATAATTATAATCAATCAATCAAATCAAGTCGAGTCAAGTGCATCCTTTCTCAAATCAGGTTTTTAGTCAAGTGCACCCCGGGGCACAGGAGAATAAGCCCACGGCTTCCTCAGCCATGGATTGTTATTTACAAATCAGGTTTTTAGTCAAGTGCACCCCGTGTAAGACCCGGGGCACAGGAGAATAGGCCCACGGCTTCCTCAGCCTGCAGTAAGTGTCTGCTAACAGAGGCAACACTTGCCGTGTGTTGCGACCCGTGTCGATTAAAGGACGGGATTTCAGTAGGCCGGGTAAACGGTCCCGATAACTTACTGAACCCTTACTTTTTCTAGACGGGAAATCGAGTTAGCCCTGACTTCGATGAATCGGCATGTCACGTCTTGCCCTTTGTGAATCTTTCTCATTTAAGCTACTCTATTACATTATTTTCCTTCAAACTGTTCCATGAAGACAGCTTCCTTACAGGATTTGCAAAGAAGGCGGTGGCTGAAGGGCAAAGCTTCCTCAGCTTTATAGAGGCTACATGTTTGCCGTGTGTTGCAACCCGTGATGGTGGAGGAAGGGATCCTGGTGGTTGAGAGATCACTCTCTGCTGCATCCATTAGTGCGGGTCAGCGGGTTTGATTTTCAATACACCACTTTGGCCCTGACTTCAACTAGACGGGAGGCCGGATGGACCCGGTTCGGTCAATCGGCTGGTCACGCCGAGCACTTAACAAGCTTGTCTTCATTCTTCTTTTCACTTGATTATATCGTATGTATCTTAGTAGCAAAGTTGTACAGTTAAGTGTGGCCATACATGCAGGAATAAAAACCTGCATGCTACACAAAAACAATCCCAGAAAATTGCAATTTTATATTCATACATACTTTAATGACCCACCAACTAAAGTAGTGGGACATTTCTATCCTTTCTACCTTTCACTCCTTTGTCTGTTCTTCTGTTCCACTTCAGGTTTAGCTTAAGGCTGAAGCTTTTTTAATGAAGATGACTTCACATCTTCATAAAAGACGGCATTTTTATACACGGCATCACACTTAGAATTTAAAACAATTAAATTGATTATTTTATCGAACTATGGAGGAAGTGTAACCTGTCTATATAGATTCAGAGTCCATGGAATCATGGTATCTGATAGTAAGTAAAAATGAAACTAAACCTGTGTAAATATGTAAATTATTGATAACAAAAGTAGATAAAATAAGGATAAAACAAGAAAAAATAACCAAAACAACAATAAAAACTGTAAATATGTAAATTATTGATCACACAATTTAAACAAATTTAAAAACACATAAACAAAAAATGCGTAATATTAAAAAAAATTGCTAGAACATAAATATGATCACAGGAATTTCTTTCTGTATAGCTTCAGTACTGAATTCCTAAATTTAAATTGTCAATAAATAAAATGGTTATGACATTGTTTTATCTTTATTAAACATTTAAGTGTCGGACAATTTTGTCACACATGAAGGAGCATTTGCACATCTGTTTTCCTGGAATGTCTGAATGTTGGATGTGTGTCCCAGGGTGTAGGTAATAGATAAGGCGCAGTGGCGTTTACCTTGTCATATCATTGTTTGTGCTCCTAACACCTAGAAGGTAATCTAGGGCCTGGGTTGGACTCGACGTTTCCTATAAGAAGGATGTATGTAAGAATGACAATACCATATTGTATGTTTTTAGAATACATAATAAATACTAATACTTTCATTTAAAATGGTCCTTCTGTGCATGATTTCCAAACAGGTTAACCTCCTCGTATTGTATTAAATAAACAATATAATTTGCATAGCTCAGTCATTTATATTAAAGATAAACATCATTATGCTGGGTATTGCCATCTTTAAAAAATAAAGGATATAAAGTAGCATTGACCTAAAGTGCCCTATTGTAACGGAGAATAGCTTATGCTACCATTTAGTTAGTGAAAGTACTCCTTTTGTTGAATATTACATTCATACGATTCGTTTTATTTGATGTATTTATAGCGCATCTGTTTACAATCTATTAATAGAACAAACACGTACAGAAAATCAATAATATAATACACACCCCTGCAGTTACATAGATATCGAATAAATAAACTGTTCCAGTTTAATAGAACCGTCCTGAATGTTGACCACCCCTCGAATTACATTACTTTTTGTTATACACTTAAACTCTCCCTGCTGACGTCAAGGAATTTCGGTATAAAAAGCCGTAAAACCCTGTGTTTTGTGTCATTCTGTTCTTGACCACCGATCTTTGCGGATCGACTGATTCAGAGTTACAGTGTTGAAGCTGTACAGCCTAAACAAGTAATTCTGAATAGCTCTCAGTGATTAAGTGCAATAGGCGATAGTGCTTAGGTGACGTTCGAGTACCAGTGCTATTTGACTGTGTCTTTTAGCAAGGTTATTCGAATAAGATCGTTAAGAGGTTTAGTTGCCTTTGAAGTGGTTAGAAGGCAAAGGTGCTATTTGACTGTGTGTCATTTAGCAGGGTGTTATTTGACTAGGGTTGTTTAGGAGATTTTGTTGATTTTAAAAGAGGTTAGAAGCAAGGGTGCTGTTCAAGCTCAAGCCTTGTGCTATTTAACAAGTAGCGTTTATAAGTTGTTGATTTTAAATTTAAATTGTTGAAAAGCGGAAGTGTTGTTTTGGATCGCATATCAAACAGGATTCCACAGATCAATCTGACTTACATCAGATTCGTACCCAAGGGTTACATACAATGGCCCAAGTATCAGCTCGGTTACACGTTACACTATCAGTGTCTTTACAACAAATGACAATAACAGGTATAAAGTTTTGCCATTATACGTATGATGCATACGTTTCTTATAAATAACGAGAAAAGTTTTTTCTTAGTGCTATTAGACGTATGTACAGGTGTATAACTAAGTAGTACCAGTGAAAGGTGCGATAATAAGGTACATTATGGGCTGCTCTGTGGGTTATATATATATATATATTTTGGGAGGGAGACTTTGTATAATAATGTGGTTGGTCTCTGGAACACCCCCGAGATACCCCGGACAAGAGATCGGGTCTGAACAATCGCCCATTAACAGGGAAGTGCCTAATTTCACCACAACTATCTTGTCTTTTTATGCAAGCGTAAATTTACGATATGTTGAGAATATACTTTCAGAGGCTAATTTTATATGGGATTAGCTGCAAGTTTCTGCATTGTTTGGACCTATACAAAATACCCTTAAACACCCCATAGGAATATTAGAACAGCCCTTCTTAGCGATTTTACATTATTTTATATGTATATATTACAATTGAAGGAAAATTGACACATAATGAAAATTAAAGAACTGATTTTATTATACATTTGAACCTCATTATTGGGAACTAAATTTTCTTGTTAATGCAAAGATCTGACAGTTTATTCCCTTGTATTTGTTCTTTCTGGTATTTGTTTTTTCGTCACTTTTCGTGTTCTTGTTTTTAAGTGATTCACAAAATAAAATAATATTAATATAATAATTATAATCAATCAATCAATCAAATCAAGTCGATTCAAGTGCATCCTTTCTCAAATCAGGTTTTTAGTCAAGTGCACCCCGGGGCACAGGAGAATAAGCCCACGCCTTCCTCACAGCCATGGATTGTAATTTACAAATCAGGTTTTTAGTCAAGTGCACCCCGTGTAAGACCCGGGGCACAGGAGAATAGGCCCACGGCTTCCTCAGCCTGCAGTAAGTGTCTGCTAACAGAGGCAACACTTGCCGTGTGTTGCGACCCGTGTCGATTAAAGGACAGGATTTCAGTAGGCCGGGTAAACGGTCCCGATAACTTACTGAACCCTTACTTTTTCTAGACGGGAAATCGAGTTAGCCCTGACTTCGATGAATCGGCATGTCACGTCTTGCCCTTTGTGAATCTTTCTCATTTAAGCTACTCTATTACATTATTTTCCTTCAAACTGTTCCATGAAGACAGCTTCCTTACAGGATTTGCAAAGAAGGCGGTGGCTGAAGGGCAAAGCTTCCTCAGCTTTATAGAGGCTACATGTTTGCCGTGTGTTGCAACCCGTGATGGTGGAGGAAGGGATCCTGGTGGTTGAGAGATCACTCTCTGCTGCATCCATTAGTGCCGGTCAGCGGGTTTGATTTTCAATACACCACTTTGGCCCTGACTTCAACTAGACGGGAGGCCGGATGGACCCGGTTCGGTCAATCGGCTGGTCACGCCGAGCACTTAACAAGCTTGTCTTCATTCTTCTTTTCACTTGATTATATCGTATGTATCTTAGTAGCAAAGTTGTACAGTTAAGTGTGGCCATACATGCAGGAATAAAAACCTGCATGCTACACAAAAACAATCCCAGAAAATTGCAATTTTATATTCATACATACTTTAATGACCCACCAACTAAAGTAGTGGGACATTTCTATCCTTTCTACCTTTCACTCCTTTGTCTGTTCTTCTGTTCCACTTCAGGTTTAGCTTAAGGCTGAAGCTTTTTTAATGAAGATGACTTCACATCTTCATAAAAGACGGCATTTTTATACACGGCATCACACTTAGAATTTAAAACAATTAAATTGATTATTTTATCGAACTATGGAGGAAGTGTAACCTGTCTATATAGATTCAGAGTCCATGGAATCATGGTATCTGATAGTAAGTAAAAATGAAACTAAACCTGTGTAAATATGTAAATTATTGATAACAAAAGTAGATAAAATAAGGATAAAACAAGAAAAAATAACCAAAACAACAATAAAAACTGTAAATATGTAAATTATTGATCACACAATTTAAACAAATTTAAAAACACATAAACAAAAAATGCGTAATATTAAAAAAAATTGCTAGAACATAAATATGATCACAGGAATTTCTTTTGGCAAAATCTCTTGCATTGACAAATTTCTTTCCTTTTGTCGGATTCTTTTTTTCTGCAAATTTAATAATGTACTTTTATATATACATTAAACAGTCTGACAAAAAAGCAGTTTATAATGCAGATAACAATAACTAAAGGCTTTTACTCAAACAGGTTCCAAAATAAGAAAAAATGACATTTCCCTTGAAGAAATAGTTGCTGATGATCACTTTTCAAGATTTATAGCCCTGACTAGTAAAGATTCCAACAAACCTCTATCAGAACTTTCCCCATTTGTCATAAAAAAACCATTAAAGGCTGTGCAGGAGATGTTAAAAAGGTAACAAAATTGAAATCTGGTTCACTACCTTTTGAAGTTTCGAAAAAACAACAGTCTTTAAATTTAGTCCAACTTAATAAAATTCACGAATTAGAAATATTTTCCACTCTTCACAGAACATTAAATTCTTGTCAAGGGATCATCCATTACAGAGACGATGATCTCTTTGAACTAACTGACGACGAAATTTGTGAAGAGCTAAAACCTCAGGGGGTAATAAAGGTTAAAAGATTCGTTGCCAAGAGACAAGGTATTCAGGTAAAACTGAATAGTTTCTACTAAACTTCAATACACAATCTGTCCCTCAGTCAATCAAAATTGGATTATACAGTGTTAAAGTCAGCGCATATATTCCAAATCCTGTGCGCTGCTTTAAATGTCAGAAATTTGGTCATGGCAAGGGACAATGTAGAGGCTCCTTGGTATGCTTTAAATGTGCAGAGGTAGGGCAGGAGGGCTTTACCTGCACAAATAATCCAAAGTGTGCCAATTGTGGTGAAGCCCACAGTCCTCCTCAAAAGATTGTCATCATTTTAGAAAAGAAAAGGACATACACAAATTGAAAACGGAAAAGAACATCACCTACCCTGAGGCTCGTCGTCTGGTTAGTTCAGTTAACAATCCATCGTCTTCTGCAATGTCATATGCCAGTGTGACAAAACGCGTATATGTTACATCTGAAACGCAAACCATGATCACCTGGCCTATAGGACAAAAAGACCCTTCAAGACTACCTGTTGAAACCACTGACAAAATCATTTCATCATCTCGAAAATCTTCAGCTTCTCAAACTTCTACGCCATCGGCATCTACTATGTCTTCAACACCATCTCAATCCTCAACTAATTCTTCAAGCAACCAAACAAAAATTCAAAAAATGGTAACTCTAATGTAAATTCTACTAACTCAAATAAAAACTCAAATCAAAAAGGAGATCGTACTCCAAAACTGCTGCGGGATCCCATTAAGGTCCACAAAAGGTTTGGAAGTCTAGATCTTCTAGACACTACTATCTGGGGCGATCCCATGGATACACTACCCCCAGATACCGGATCTAAAAGTAGATCCCCCAGCAGAAACCGGCGGAATAGCCCCAAAAAACTGTCAACTATTTCCCTATTCGCAGACCATAATGGATACAATAATACAATGGAATTGTCGAGACGAGGACGATAGAGCTGCTGGCGGCTCTACCATTCTTGTAAAAGATCAACTTTTACATAGTCATGTAGATCTTAACACTGATCTTCAGGCGGTTGCTGTAAGGATATCTTTAGATAAAACGATTACTTTATGCTCTGTGTATATCATTCCCAATTCTCCATTAAATTTTAATCAGTTAAAACATCTTACTGATTAGCTTCCAGCCCCTTATATATTACTTGGGAACTTCAACGGACACAACCCTTTATGGGGCAGTAACACAATAAACGATAAAGGAAAAATTGTTGAAAGCTTAATGAATCAGGAAGATCTGTGCATTTTAATGATGGAACTAATACAAATTTACATCCTAGGAATGGATCATATTCAGCTATTGATCCCTCAATAGCAGATCCTTCTCTGTTGCCCGATTTCTCATGGAAAGTCCATGACGATCTCTGTGGCAGTGATCACTTTCCCATTATATTGGAGTCTTTGCACTCTACCAACACAGAACGAGCCGCTCGGTATAAATTTAACAAAGCCAATTGGCCTCTATTTGAACAACTCTGTATAAAGCGACTTAACTCGGACGTTTTTGAAGCTGTTTCTGATCCAATTTTAAAATTCAATGAAACACTTATTTCAATTGCTGATGAAACAATTCCTAAGACCTCGACAAATCCAAAACATCCTAGTAAACCATGATTCGATGACAGCTGTGAGGACGCTATTAAAGACCGGAAAAAGGCCGAACGACGCTTTAATAAACATCCAACTCAAAATAATCTTAACAATTTCCGAATTTTTCGAGCGAAAGCTCGCAGGGTAACGAAACAAAGACGACGCACCTCTTGGCGTAACTTTGTTTCTAAACTAAATAACCATACCCCTATGAATAAAATTTGGAACATGATTCGTAAAATTAAAGGTAAAAACAGTAAAGTAAATGTCCATCATTTAAAGGATGGACCTGACTTGTTAACATCAGAGTCAGATATATCTAACAAATTGGCCGAAACATTTGCAAAACACTCGTCCGCTGGAAATTATCATCCGGATTTTCAGCGTATCAAAACTCAAAAAGAAAATATCAAAACTTAATTTACAGTCAAAAAATTTGGAAGATTACAATACACCTTTTTAGCTCACCTGACCCGAAGGGTCAGGTGAGCCATTGTTATCACTTTGCGTCCGTCGGCGTCGTCGTCGTCGTCGGCGTCTGTAAACTTTTTACATTTTAATCTTCTTCTCTGAAACCACTTGGCCAATTGAAACCAAACTTGGCCATAATGTTCATTGGATGGACCTTTACAAAGTTTGTGTTTTTTATTTTGATTGATAAACCAATATGGCCGCCACCTCAAGACTTAGTTTAACATAGGACCCTATGGGAAAAAAGTTTAAAAGGGCTTCTTCTCTGAAACCGTTAAACCAATCAAAACAAAACTTACCAGCAATATTGTTTGGATGATCCTCTATAAAGTTTGTGTGTTTGATGGCAATTGGAAATTCAAAATGGCCGCCACCGCAGGACTTAGTTTAACATAGAACCCTATGGGAAAAATTTTTAAAAGGCTTCTTCTCTGAAACTGGTTAACCAATCAAAACAAAAACTTTCTAGCAATATTGTTTAGATGGTCCTCTATAAAGTTTATGTTTTTTATGGCAATTGGAAATTCAAAATGGCCGCCACCACCGCAGGACTTAGTTTAACATAGGACCCTATGGGCAAATAAAAAAAATCTTCTCTATACAACCGGTTAACCAATGAAACAAAGCTTTCTAGTAATATTGTTTGGATGGTCCTAATTAAAGTTTATTGAAAATTACAAGACTTACTTTAACATCAGGGAAATGCCATCTTCATTTCCTATAAAATCAGGTGAGTGATACAGGCTCTTAAGAGCCTCTGGTTCTTTGGAAGAGCTAAAAACTTCTTTGAACAAATCTCACGACACAGCATGTGGTCCAGATGACATCCATTACCAACTTCTCAAACATTTGCCACAATCATCTCACCCCGTGTGGGACCCGGGGCACAGGAGAATAGGCCCACGGCTTCCTCAGCCTGCAGTAAGAGTCTGCTAACAGAGGCAACACTTGCCGTGTGTTGCGACCCGTGTCGATTACAGGACGGGATTTCAGTAGGCCGGGTAAACGGTCCCGATAACTTACTGAACCCTTACTTTTTCTAGACGGGAAATCGAGTTAGCCCTGACTTCGATGAATCGGCATGTCACGTCTTGCCCTTTGTGAATCCTTATCATTTAAGCTACTCTATTACATTATTTTCCTTCAAACTGCTCCATGAAATGATAGACGGCTTCCTTATAGGATTTGCAAAGAAGGCGGTGGCTGAAGGGCAAAGCTTCCTCAGCTTTATAGAGGCGACATGTTTGCCGTGTGTTGCAACCCGTGATGGTGGAGGAAGGGATCC
The DNA here is from genome assembly GCA_944474755.1 of Limnoperna fortunei. Classification (NCBI taxonomy): domain Eukaryota; kingdom Metazoa; phylum Mollusca; class Bivalvia; order Mytilida; family Modiolidae; genus Limnoperna; species Limnoperna fortunei. Next base: position 11,031,500 of record OX104125.1, on the reverse strand, counting down.
TGGTGGTTGAGAGATCACTCTCTGCTGCATCCATTAGTGCGGGTCAGCGGGTTTCGATCGTCAATACACCACTTTGGCCCTGACTTCAACTAGACGGGAGACCGGATGGACCCGGTTCGGTCAATCGGCTGGTCATGCCGAGCCCTTAACAAGCTTGTCTTATTTTTCTTATCACTTGATCATATCTTGTGAATTTCAGTCTCAAAGTTGTTCAGTTACAAGCTGTTAAGAAGGCGGTGGCTCATGGGTCAATCGAGTAGATAGAGTTTCGAACGGTTGTTTCGCCAGTTAACTCTGGCACGAAGCTTGCGTTCATTAAGAAATTCATCTATTTGAGTATACCACCCTTGGAACACCTGATGCTTTCTGCTGGTGATCCGCAGAGACCAAGCATCGCCCCTGTTGGCACTCCGTGGAGGGTGGGTGACAAGGGTGGTGAACCGCATTTTTCTCATCATGGCTACTGAAAAACAAATAAAAAATGGTCCAAAAAAAAGAAAAAATGACTTACCGCTTGAAGAAATGGTTGATGAAGACTTCTGGTCAAGATTTATTGTATTATCCAGCAAAGATCCTAGTAAACCAATAACTAAAATCTCTCCATTCGTTATTGAAAAAGTGATAAAAGGTTGTGCAGGAGATGTTAAGAACGTCACCAAGATGAAATCTGGTGGTCTTCTCATTGAATGCAACAAAAAACACCAATCCTTGAACTTGCTAAAACTTACAAAAATTATAGATTTAGAAATTTCGGCCTCCCCCCATAGAACATTAAACTCAAGTCAAGGAATTATTCATTATCGCGACGATGATCTCGCCGAGCTTACAGACGACGAGATCTGTACAGAATTACAACCTCAGGGTATTACAAAGGTTAAAAGATTTATTGCCAACAGACAAGGTGTTCAGGTTAAACTGAACACCTTCCTTCTAAATTTTAACTCTCCAACTGTCCCCCAATCAATCAAAATAGGTCTCCAAAATATTAAAGTCAGCGCATATATTCCCAATCCTGTGCGCTGCTTTAAATGTCAAAAGTTCGGCCACGGAAAGGGACAGTGCAGAGGTCACCAGATTTGTTTTAAGTGTGCAGAGGAAGGACATGAGGGCTTCACCTGCACTAAAACTCCAAAGTGTGCTAATTGTGGTGAAGCCCACATGTCCTCATCTAAGGACTGTCAGCACTTTAAAAAAGAAAAAGAAATTCAAAAAATAAAAACTGAAAAAAACATCCCTTACCCTGAGGCTCGTCGTCTGTATAATACAACGAATAATCCCTCATCTCCTGCATCAACGTCATACGCCAGTGTAGCCAAACGCGTTCTCACGTCAGTTGAAACGCAGACAATTATCACCTGGCCTATTGACAAACAGGAACCTTCAAAATTAACAGTTACAACAACAGACAAAATCATTACATCTTCACGAAAATCTTCATCTTCACAAACTGCTACGTCTTCAGCACCCTCTCAAACTGCTACGTCTTCAGTACCCTCTCAATCCTCAACCAATTCTTCAAGCAGCCAAAAAAAAAATTCAAAAAATATCAACTCCAATTTAAATTCTTCTAACTCAAATAAAAACTCGAATCAAAAAGGAGATCGTACTCCAAAACTGCTGAGGGATCCCATAAAGGTCCACAACAGGTTTGGAAGTCTAGATCATCTAGACACTACTATCTGGGGCGATCCCATGGATACACTACCCCCAGATACTGGATCTAAAAGTAGATCCCCCAGCAGAAACCGGCGGAATAGCCCCAAAAAAACTGTCAACTATTCCCCTATTCGCAGACCATAATGGGTACAATAATACAATGGAATTGTCGAGGTCTTAAGATAAATTTTCTTGAAATTACTTTATTAGTTCAAGCCTTTCTTCCTGTTGCATTTTGCCTCCAAGAATCCCACATAAAACGAAGTGATAACATATCCTTAAAAAACTACTCTATATACAGCACATATGTAGACGAGAATGATAGAGCTGCTGGCGGCTCTACCATTCTTGTAAAAGATCAAATTCTGCATAGCCCTGTAGATCTCAACACTGATCTTCAGGCGGTTTCTGTTAGAATATCTTTAGACAAAACAATTACTTTATGCTCTGTGTATATCCCTCCGAATTCTTCATTAAATTTAAATCAGTTGAAACATCTTACTGATCAGCTACCGGCCCCTTATATATTATTTGGGGACTTCAACGCACACAACCCTCTATGGGGTAGTAACACAATAAACGAAAAAGGTAAAATTATTGAAGGCTTAATGCATCAGGAAGATCTGTGTATTTTTAATGATGGAACCAATACATATTTACATCCTGGGAATGGATCATATTCGGCTATTGATCTTACAATAGCAGATCCTTCTCTGTTGCCCGATTTCTCATGGAAAGTCCATGACGATCTCTGTGGCAGTGATCATTTTCCCATTATCTTGGAATCTTTACACTCTTCACACACAGAACGAGTCGCTCGGTATAAATTTAGCAAGGCCAATTGGCCTCTATTTGAACAACTCTGTATAGAGCGACTTAACTCGGATACTTTTGAAGCTGTTTCTGATCCAATTTTAAAATTCAATGAAACAATTATTTCAATTGCTGATGAAACAATTCCTAAGACCTCGACAAATCCAAAACATCCTAGTAAACCATGGTTCGATGACAGCTGTGAGGACGCTATTAAAGACCGGAAAAAAGCCGAACGACGCTTTAATAAACACCCAACTCAAAATAATCTTAACCATTTCCGAATTTTTCGAGCGAAAGCTCGCAGGGTAACGAAACAAAGACGACGCACTTCTTGGCGTAACTTTGTTTCTAAATTGAATAACCATACCCCCATGAATAAAATTTGGAACATGATTCGTAAAATTAAAGGTAAAAACAGTAAAGCAAATGTCCATCATTTAAAGGATGGACAAGACTTGTTAACATCAGAGTCGGAAATATCTAACAAATTGGCCGAAACATTTGCAAAACACTCGTCCGCTGAAAATTATCATCCCGATTTTCAGCGTATCAAAACTCAAAAAGAAAAATCAAAACTTAATTTCCAGTCAAAAAATCTAGAAGATTACAATACACCGTTTTCTTTGGAAGAGCTAAAAACCTCTTTGAACAAATCTCACGATACAGCATGTGGTCCAGATGACATCCATTATCAACTTCTCAAACATCTGCCACAATCTTCTCTCCAATGCCTTTTGAATCTTCTTAACAACATTTGGGAAACGGGTGACTTACCATCTATTTGGAAAATGGCCACTGTTGTGCCTATTCCAAAACCAGGAAAAGATCACTCGGAAGCGTCCAACTATCGGCCTATAGCCCTCACAAGCTGTCTTTGTAAAACCATGGAAAGGATGATCAACGATCGCCTTGTCTGGTTTTTAGAATCCAACAATCTACTTTCTAATATTCAATGTGGTTTCAGACAAGGGCGAAGTACCCTAGATCATCTTGTACGTTTCGAAACGTATATTCGAAACGCCTTTGCAAAAAATGAGCATGTTGTGTCTATCTTTTTCGATTTAGAAAAAGCATATGACACAACATGGAAATATGGTATTTTAAAAGATCTTTTTGATATGGGGTTGAAAGGTAGACTTCCTACCTTTATTTCAAACTTTTTATCTGACAGAGAGTTTAAAGTTAGGGTCAATTCTACTTTATCTGACCCTTTTGAACAGGAAATGGGTGTTCCTCAGGGAAGCATCCTTTCTGTCACTTTATTTAGTATCAAAATTAATAGCCTTGCTCAAGTTTTAAAAGATAATATTGATGGTTCTCTTTATGTTGACGACTTCCTCATATGTTACCGAGGAAAAAACATGAATAATATTGAACGTCAACTGCAGTTATGTTTAAATAGAATAGAGAAATGGGCAATGGAGAATGGTTTTAAATTCTCCACTGCAAAAACCGTTGGGATGCATTTTTGTAATAAACGAAAGATGCATCCTGACCCTGTATTAAAATTACATAATAATCCTATAAAAATTGTTAAAGAAACTACTTTTCTTGGTCTCATATTTGATTCAAGGCTAACCTTTCTACCCCATATCAAAATGTTAAAAAATAAATGCCTAAAGGCATTAGATATTTTAAAAGTTGTAGCCAACACCGACTGGGGTGCTGAGTGCGACGTTTTACTTAATCTATATAGATCGCTGGTTCGATCTAAATTGGATTATGGTTGTTTTATTTATGGTTCTGCTCGCAAGTCATATGTCAAAATCCTTGATACTATACACCATCAAGGATTGCGACTATGCCTTGGAGCTTTCAGAACCACACCTGTTGAAAGTTTATATGTAGAAGCAGGCGAGCCTTCTTTGTATCAAAGAAGAATAAAGCTCGCTTTGCAATATGCAACCAAATTAAAGGCATATCCTGGCAACCCCGCCCACGACTGTGTTTTCAAACCTCTTTATCAAAACATTTTCGAAAAACATCCAAACAAAATTCAACCTTTTGGCCTCCGAATTAAATCTCATTTGGAAAATTCTGGTATAAATTTAGATGAAATTGCTGCAATCGAAATTCCGCATAATCCTCCGTGGTTAAACCCCAAACCGATATTTATTTATGATCTAAGAAAACATAAAAAATCCGACACAAACCATTTATTAATACAACAACATTATGCAGAAATTAAATCTTATTACCCTGACTATGGTACTATTTACACAGATGGGTCAAAAGACGGTGATAAAGTCGCCTCGGCCGCTGTCTTCGGAGAGCGTGTTGAAACTCGCCGCCTTCCGTCTGCCTCATCTGTATTTACAGCAGAGGCGCAAGCTATTCTTCTTGCGATGAAAATAGTTGCTTCGTCAGACGAATGCAAATTTATTGTCTGCTCCGATTCACTGTCTTGTCTACTGGCTATTGAAAATTTCAAAATTAAAAATCCTTACATTTTAAAAATTATTCAAATCTACAAATCACTTGTTGCTTTGGGAAAAGAAATTATTTTCTTCTGGATTCCCAGTCATGTCGGAATCCGTGGAAACACAGTCGTGGATCAGGAGGCTAAAAATGCACTAAAGGATACCATCATTAACTGCAGTATTCCTTTTACCGATTTTAAACCGTTAATTTTTAAATATATTTCTAATTTGTGGCAGAGTGGTTGGGATCTCCAAGTTCATAATAAACTTCATGAGATCCAGCCACTACTGCACACAAATAATTTTAAATGTTTTAGAGGTCGAAGAGACCAAGTTGTTTTAACAAGATGTCGTCTTGGTCATACTAGGACGACACATAGTTATATTTTAAACAATGAGCCACGACCCGAATGTGTGCCATGCAACAGTCCATACACCATTAAGCATGTCTTGATGGACTGTGTGGACGTGGCACACATTCGGGAAAGTTTCTATAGTGCAGATACGTATTTCAATTTATTTAAAACTGTCGCAGGCGACACAATTTTAAAGTTCTTAAAGGAAATTAATTTATTTAATAAAATTTAAATCCACTATTAATTGTGATACTTCATATTTTTTATTGTTTTAACTACCATTTTTATCTGTGTATATTCTCATTATTGTATGAGATCACGTTTTAGTATAAGGAGGCATGACGTTCTACTAATTTAAAAATTATGGTTTTCACGTCCTGAATATAGCTGAAATATTGCTTGCTGGACGTTAAACATCAATCAATCAATCAATCAACCACAATCATCTCTCCAATGCCTTCTGAATCTTCTTAACAACCTTTGGGAAACGGGTGACTTACCATCTATATGGAAAATGGCCACTGTTGTGCCTATTCCAAAGCCAGGAAAAGATCACTCGGAAGCGTCCAACTATCGGCCTATAGCACTCACAAGCTGTCTTTGTAAAACCCTGGAAAGGATGATCAATGATCGCCTTGTCTGGTTTTAGAATCCAACAATCTACTTTCTAATATTCAGTGCGGTTTTAGACAAGGGCGAAGTACCCTAGATCATCTTGTACGTTTCGAAACGTATACAGTGAAACTTCTCTAAACCGGCTGCCACTGGGACAGAGAAAAATGACCGGTTTACAGAGGTGGCCGGTTTATGAAATTTAGTGAAATCTGCCGTGATTTTCAGTTACCGCCCTATTGGGTACAGAGTTGAGGTCTTTAATCAATTTCTACTATCCTAGCATGTTTCATTTGAGAGAAGTTAAAAAAAATTCATTTGCAATGCCGCTGAGAAAGGTTCACTTCTAACAACAACAAAAAAATCACTCGAGTTTGGTGATTCCCTACTTGCGGTAGACAAGATTTATCTCCCATTTGCAGAGTTATCTGTTCTTTAGAGCAGGTACATTATAGTACCTACTGTGGGTAAAAAGTAGTTTTTCTACAATATTTTTTTATTCACATATATTAAAGCATTCGGTAAAATTTATTATGATGTGCAATCTAATTCTGCAGTTTTTTCATTTGTACTGGAAGAGTCAGTCCACAGACATTATTTAAAAAAAAATAAAAACATGATTTTTCCCTATCTGTTCAATACTACATACCTTCTGTTATGAAAGACAACTCTTGAAAATGGGAAGTAACTCTTGTATTCTGAAAATAGGGAATTCGGCTTGTACAGTAAACCAGACCACTTTCAGCAACTGAACATTACGCGTGGTCTTCGGTGTATTAAAAGACTAAACATTGAATTTCATTGCACATTTTAGCTAAATATCAAATAATGATTATACAACTAGTATAATTGAAGAAAAATTACGTCCTGTTGTAAAAAATATTCCAGACGAAAGCTATTCATAGGTTTGCCTAAAGACCGACTGGGATGTGCGCCCCAGGTGGTTGAATGGGGTACCGCTGGCAAGCTGGGGTTGTCAGGCCATAATACGGAAAACCTGACCGCAAACTATATTAGTGCACCGTGTTGGGAAAAATGCCACGTTCCTCGCACGTTAAAGGACGCTGCTGTAGTATTCGCTATGAGTAGGGATTTCGATCCCGCTACAGGAGGCTAAATTGCCCGACCCTATCTATCCTCCCATTTGCCAGTGGCAATCTAAAATTCGTTACCCCTATTTTTCCTTGTGTCCCATCCCATTTTCATTCATCATCATTTCATGTTAATTTGATCATCCATTTTATGTTCATCGCCTGAATATAACTGCAATATTGCTGCTCGGGCGTTAAACACCATTAATCAATCAATCAATCTTGTCAAAAATATAACTGTTTCAATAATTAATATCAGACTATTATACACAAGTTAAAGAAAATAATGTAAGGCAACTCTTCATATTTTCAACATAAATAAATTTTTCACCTTTCATCAATTTGTTGTTGTAATTGATTTTCTTTGATCCTTGCTAACTTCTGAAAAACAAATAATCTAAGCATAAACTATATACTTGTATTAAAAATAGGTGCTTCGCTGGGCTTAGCCAATTGCGATTTTTTTGTGCCTAGGTTTATAGTGTTAAACGATGCATGCGCGTGTTAATTTACCGGTAATCGGTGATTGCATCATTTACGATCATACATCTGCTTCTATGGTCGTAAATACACGTGTATTGTGTAATATTCAGTGACATGTGTGTTATTTAGAGTTATTAAACGGAAATCTGCAATAAATGAATCAACAAAGTAGTCTGATGAAAAGCGGCTAAACCTGCATCAGAGTGTACTAGACATGTAATAAAGTTAATTGATGTGTTGAAATAACAAAACAAACTTATTTTTGTAGTAATATTTTCGTTATAATGTAATAAATTACAGGTATGAAAACTGACGTTGTTGTTTTTGAGCGATTTCCACATTGTATGTCCGTCTTAATTTCGTAATTAGAAAACTCTCACACATGCATAGTTCGATTTTCAGTATTTCCGGTTTATGGTTAAATCACAAGGATAGATGTTTCCAATAAATTACTGTACAATTTTGGTTTACTTCTAACAAGAAATCAATCACACATCTTTTCATGATTAAAATAAAATTATTGTACGGAATGCTGGAGACCAAACTTTTGAAAAATATCTGACAAATTCGGATTTCGTCCGACGCGACAGAATGTCTGAGCAAATGTCACACATAATGTTAAACAATTTCGCCATGTCATATACTGATCTAGTGATTTCTAATCTGGCGACACTTTTACAAAACTGGTGGCGGAAAAATGCAGTTGGCGATTTTTTTGGCGCCAGCTTTAAGAAGCAAGAGCAGCCCCTGCTTAAAAACCATGCAATCATTTTAAGCATCGAAATGTAAATTAACATGTACCATAAAAAGTAAATTATACACAAGGGCTTTACTTCAAACACACATGACACCCACTTAAGGCACTTAAGATTGCATTCATTGCATTTGCTCTTTCGTTTTAGTTTAGGATTTAGTGCCATTTTCAGCAATTTTTCAGCTATATTAGACAGTGTTGACAGGCATGTGATCATTCACCACATGTGCATGTCTCGTCGTAAGCGTCATCAATGATTGTTTTTTTTTTTGTTTATTTGATTCGTGTTAAATTCATTAATGTTTTATAGCAATATTCAGGTATATCTATTTTGACAGGATGATGTAGTATCCATTGAGAACCCCTAACCTTCAACAAGAAATGTGGCAATCCTTGTCAATTGAGGTTAGAGTTGAGTACACCTTGCATTATGTCAGGCCCAAACTCGCAACCCTAGTGAAGAAATAGTGGAAGGTAAATTAACTGCATCACAAGGCCATTAATGCCCACCATGACTGATTTTAAATACACGAAAGTTAAATTGCTGCTATGCTTAGTCACCTTATTCTTTATGGTACAACACGTGTGTTTAGATGAGAACAACAGAAACAAAAGCTGCATTTTGATTACCCTTATTACATGTAGTGTGCACTTTTGCATCATAATTTGTCAAAATTAAAACACCAATACAGTCTCCAAATTATAGCTTATAAAGGAATGCATATTTGTTATACAACTGATAGAAAAAATTTAATATATTCCAGTCTGACTACGTTTGTTTTGAGTGGTGTTTAACGCCACTCATGGCATCCAGTTTTTGGGGGAGGAAGCCGGATTACCCAACGAAATCACCTGACCTTCGGTAGGAAAACTGGCAATCCTTGTCAAGTAAGATTGGACTCGAGTGGACCCTGCCCGCAGTGAGAATCAAACCCACAACCTCAGAGTTGACAAGCTGACTAACGTAGAAACAACTATCATTTCTTTGAACATCATGACAAGCAGATTTAACCTTTTCATGTGAGCCATCGTCTTGAACGGTGTCGTTTAAATGTTTCTTTTTGGCCATTATTCTATTTCTTTCAGTTACTATTTCTTCAAGTTGGTACTTGGCCTCTCTATTGCAAACTTTGGCTTCTATTTCGGGAACCAACCACGACTTTAAAGAAATAAAAAGTATGTTTAAGTATAGAATATAATTTGATTTGATATGATCGTACCAACAATTTTGCTGGTAAACTAAACAAACAAGTTCTTTATAAATACAGTTGAACCTCGTTGTCTCGAACTTGGTTGACTCGATACCTCGGTTATGTCGATATAATTTTTAGGTCACGGAATTTTTCCCGTATCAACAATGAATTTCTTCCTCGGATGTATCGATCTCGGTTGCTTCGATATTTGGCTTAACTCGATGGATTTTTGTAGTCCGGACAATATTTATTAGTGTAATTTTAACCTCATTGTCTCGAAGTTAATTTTGCTCTCGATATCGATGTCAAAACTAACAATTTCAATTGTATTGTTACTTAATTCGCGTCTGTTTATTTTAAACACCTGTCATAGAGTAAACACGATGTTTGATTGGCTATTACAATTTTAATTGGCAATTTAATAATGCGAATTGGTAATCTATTGATTGATTAATGGTGTTTAACGCCCGAGCAGCAATATTTCAGCTATATTCAGGCGATTCTAAGCGGAGTACCTGCATTATTAAGGTTAATTGATGATCCGCTAATTACTGTCCGAATTATTTTGTCATGTTTAATTAAAAATAATTATTGACAATTTATTTTGATCTGATCAATGATGTATGTGGTCGAGTTTCGTTTCTTTAAAGACATTCCGTTATTGTTGTTGACTTGTGTGTTGTAAATTTATATTGTTTCATTAGTTTTTTCGAACTGTAAGTTGATAAGTGTTTTCTTGAAATGTATTTCCGTGATTTCGTAATAAAGTTTATAAAATGTGATTACACTATTTATTAATTATTGTCGATTTATTTGAAAGGATACAATACTTCATATATCGCACGCTACAAATACCGAGACAAAACAAGCGATGCCGAAGTTCGAAACCAATAGACATGAAATAAATTCCCTTAGTTTTTAAAAAAAATCACATAATGAAAATGACGTCACACCCTAAACTCGGTTGAATCGAACTTCGGATAACTCGATATATATTTTTTATGGTCCCGCAAACTTCGACTTATCGAGGTTTGACTGTACTGTAATAAAATAATCACTTGTATTTAATAACAGTAATTTTGTGTATATAATAAAATAAAATGTAGACAGCTGTTATTTTCTAGTGGACCACATAACATTCAAGGTAGCTCAATGCCTCCACCAAGTCTTAATCACTATAAAATGTATGTCACTTCCTCTGAATGGCAACACAACCTCTGGATGATAACAGGCTCTTAATCTATGCTTCCTAATAAAGCTACTTCACAAGTTCCATTAAATTCCTTTCAGTTGTTTAATAGAAATTGTGAATAGAATGAAAGTAAATGCATTTAATATGCTGCCTGCAACCCTTACTTTCTTGTTTTAATAAAGTAATAAAGCCTTATTCTGAAAAATCAATCTAAAAAACTGAATACATTAAACTGATGAAATCTATGCTTCATAATAAAAGAGTACTGTGGAAGTTTGGTTAAATTCCGTAAAAATGTTTTAAAGAAATGTATGATGTCAACACAGACAGAGATCACTATGAGTAGAACATAATAATAATAATAGTTAGCTGATTCCTAATCAGATTGTTGAAATGTTTAGAAAATAGAAGTAAACAAAGCATTTCTTTTGCAAGGTAAAATGTAGAGTTGGTAAGTTTAAACTGAAAACAAATATTTATTTGGCCTGACTTGAGCTGATTGTGTTTTGATCAAAATAACAAGTGATTCAAGAGGGGAGCATATGGAAGGATTGAGTTTTATTGATCACAGGGTTAAGGACATTCATACGTACCATGACAATATTTTGTTTATTTGTATCGTCGTCCGAAGTGTCATTGCATGACTTCTGGAAAGATATATATATATATATATATATATATATATATCTTTCAGTTACTATTTCTTCAAGTTGGTACTTGGCCTCTCTATTGCAAACTTTGGCTTCGACGGGAAATCGAGTTAGCCCTGACTTCGATGAATCGGCATGTCACGTCTTGCCCTTTGTGAATCCTTATAATTTCAGCTACTCTATTACATTATTTTCCTTCAAACTGTTCCATGAAATGTATGTACCATTTAATAGACGGCTTCTTTACAGGATTCACAAAGGCGGTGGCTGAAGGGCAAAGCTTCCTCAGCTTTATAGAGGCGACATGTTTGCCGTGTGTTGCAACCCGTGATGGTGGAGGAAGGGATCCTGGTGGTTGAGAGATCACTCTCTGCTGCATCCATTAGTGCGGGTCAGCGGGTTTGATTTTCAATACACCACTTTGGCCCTGACTTCAACTAGACGGGAGACCGGATGGACCCGGTTCGGTCAATAGGCTGGTCTCGCCGAGCCCTTAACAAGCTTGTCGTATACCACCCTTGGAACACCTGATGCTTTCTGCTGGTGATCCGCAGAGACAAGCATCGCCCCTGTTGGCACTCCGTCGCGGGTGGGTGACAAGGGTGGTGAACCGTAATCTTTCAACATGGCTTCAGAAATAGAAATTAAAAATGGTCCAAAAAAAAGAAAAAATAACATTCCTCTTGAAGAAGTGGTTGATGATGAGCAGTGGTCAAGATTCATTGTTCTAACTAGTACTGACCAAAATAAACCTTTATCCAAAATTTCTCCATTTGTAATTGAAAAAACTATTAAGGGTTGTGCAGGAGATGTAAAAAATGTAACAAAAATGAAATCAGGCTCTTTGTTAATTGAATGTTCAAAGAAACAACAATCTTTCAATTTATTAAAATTAAATAAAATTCTTGATTTTAACATCTCTTCTTCTCCCCATAGAACTTTAAATTCCAGCCAAGGTATTATTCGTTACAGAGACCAAGATCTCTCTGAGCTTACAGATGACGAAATTTGTGAAGAACTTAAACCTCAGGGTATTACAAAAGTAAAAAGATTCGTAGCCAACAGAGAAGGTGTTCAGGTCAAACTGAATATCTTCCTTCTGCACTTTAATACTCCATCAGTCCCTTCATCAATAAAAATCGGTCTCTACAATGTTAAAGTCAGCGCATACATCTCCAACCCTGTATGCTGCTTTAAATGTCAAAAGTTCGGCCATGGGAAGGGACAATGCAGAGGTCACTTGACCTGTTTTAAGTGTGCAGAAGAAGGACATGAGGGCTTTACCTGCACCAAAACTCCAAAGTGTGCCAATTGTGGTGAAGCCCACATGTCCTCATCGAAGGATTTTCATCATTTTAAAAAGGAAAAAGAAATACAAAAGTTAAAAACTGAAAAAAACATCTCTTACCCTGAGGCTCGTCGTCTGTATAATGCAACGAATAATCCCTCGACTCCTGCATCAACGTCATACGCCAGTGTGGCCAAACGCGTTCTAACTTCAGTTGAAACGCAGACAATCATCACCTGGCCTATTGACAAACAGGAACCTTCAAAATTAACAGTTACAACAACAGACAAAATAATTAAATCTTCAAGAAAATCTTCATCTTCTCAAACTGCTACATCTTCAGCACCCTCTCAAACTGCTACATCTTCAGCACCCTCTCAATCCTCAACCAATTCTTCAAGAAGCCCAAAAAAAAATTCAAAAAATATCAACTCCAATTTAAATTCTAACTCAAATAAAAACTCAAATCAAAAAGGAGATCGTACTCCAAAACTGCTGCGGGATCCCATTAAGGTCCACAACAGGTTTGGTAGTCTAGATCATCTAGACACTACCATCTGGGGTGATCCCATGGATACACTACCCCCAGATACTGGATCTAAAAGTATATCCCCCAGCAGAAACCGGCGGAATAGCCCCAAAAAACTTAACTATTCCCCTATTCGCAGACCATAATGGATACAATAATACAATGGAATTGTCGAGGTCTTAAGATTAATTTTCTTGAAATTACATTATTAGTTCAAGCCTTTCTTCCTGTTGCATTTTGCCTCCAAGAATCCCATCTAAAACGAAGTGATAACATATCTTTAAAGAAATTCAATTTTACGCATGGTACGAATTAATTTACATGTGTTACGTTATGGTACGATATGGCATTTCAATGGTACCAAACGGTAATTTTTGGGTACAAAATGACTGTAATTCGACCGCCTTCTCCTTTTCATTGAATAGTCATTTCTTACCAGAAGCAAATCGTACCATTGCCACAATTTCCACAATGTCTGCTAAATTCATTAAGGGAAAATTGCCCTCCAAAAAGAAAAAGACAAAAAAGAATGAATGGTTTTCTGAATCTTGTCATGATCTCAGAAACACAGTGAAAAGCTACCTCACTTTAGTGAACAAATACCCTAATAACACACAATATAGAATAAAATACTACTCTTTTCTTTCTAGATACAGAAGAACTTGTAAAAAAGAAGAAAAAAGATTTAAAAATAAAATTTGTGATAAGATCTGTTCAAATATTGACAATGACCCAAAAACATTTTGGAACCTTGTTAATAAACTTAATAAATCAACTACAAATAATGAAGAAAATATTTCAAATAAAGAAGAGTTTATCCAATTCTTTGAAAAAATCAATAAACATTCTGATCATACCCCAGACAGCAAATTTCACATATCTATAAGAGCTCAATTAAACAAGTATATGGAACATTTAGATAAAATAGAGGAGCACAACATGAATTTATATGATGAACCCATTAATAAAGAGGAAATTACTAAAGCTATTAAAACCCTAAAAAATGGAAAATCAACAGCCAGTGATCTAATTTGTAATGAAATGCTTAAATATGGAACAAATCAATTACTTGACCCGCTTCAAAAACTGTTTAATTTAATCTTCAAAAAGGTCAATTCCCCAAACTATGGAATGAAAGTTATATATCATTAATACATAAAAAAGGTGATAAAGCTAATCCGTCAAATTATAGAGGAATTTCACTAACCTCAAATCTAGGAAAATTATTTAACAAGGTTTTATTAACAAGAATCATAAAATTCGCCGACAATAATAATCTCATTTATGAAAATCAAATCGGTTTCAAAGAAAAATCCAGGACCACAGATCACATTTTCACTGTCAAATCAATCATTGACACATACAAAACCAATAAAAAGAAAGTATTTGCTGCTTTCATTGATATAAGGAAGGCTTTTGACACAGTCTGGCGTGAAGGTCTCTTTTACAAACTATCGGTAAACCATTTCCCAAAAAAGATTTTTAAAATAATACACTCAATGTATCAAGACCCTGTCTGTAGAATAAAATTCCAAAACAGTTTAAGCCGAAAATTTGTTTCAAAATATGGAGTAAAACAAGGTGACGTACTTAGTCCCATACTATTTAATCTCTATGTTAATGATGTTGTTTCAAATTTGAATAATTGCCAAACAGACCCAATAACTATTGGAAACATCTCAATTAATTCTCTTCTTTATGCAGATGATATTATATTACTGTCAAGCACCGAAAAGGGTTTACAAACATCCCTTGATGCTTTGAATCAATTTTGCTCCTCTTGGAAGTTGGAGATAAATGAACAGAAGTCAAAAGTCATTATTTTTAATTCAAATGGCAAAACCCACTTAAATTCATTCAGCATTAATAATACTTTTCTTGAAACTGTAAATTCATATTGTTATCTTGGTATAACTTTAAAACATACAGGTAACATAAATCTTACAACCAAATTATTAATGGAGAAGGGACGTAAAGCATGGTTTAAAATAAAGAAAACTATAGGACTTAATAATCCATGCAACTTATTAGAAAATTTATTTGACACATTAGTCGCCCCTATAACACTCTATGGGTGTGAAGTCTGGGGGGCCATATTGCAATTTGATGGATACAGACACCTTTGAACATCTACATATAAAGTTTATTAAAGAAATACTTGGAGTTCATAGCAAGGCTACAAATGTTGCATGTCTAGCTGAACTCAACAGGTATCCCTTAAGAGAAAAGATAAAACTATCAACTCTAAAATTTCTTGACCACATTTCTAACTCTAAAAACAGTTTAGCCTATAAGATTTTCAATAACCTCCCTCCAAATAATCCATGGATAACAGCCACCAAAAAATGGGTCGGAGAATTAGGTTTCAGCTATGTCATAAATAATGAAACAATTATTTCAAAAAATATAAGAAACTTCAAACAAAGAATATATGACCAAGCCTTGCAAAATAGAAATAGTTGCTTGGCAAATTGTAATAAACTGTCTTTTTACAACCATATACATAAATTTAATAAAAGACCACTCTATGTAGATATCTGTAAATTCAAATCAGACCGATCTATTATCTGTAAATACAGAATAAGTGCTCATTCTCTGTCAATAGAAAGAGGACGATATAAAAATATTCCAAAAGGTGAAAGGATATGTAAAAAATGCAATGCATCCCAAATTGAAGATGAAATGCACTTTTTTATTCACTGTCCTTCTTATAGAACTTATAGAACAGAACTGATTCAAAAGGTCAATAATATCTTGAAAAACTTTAAAGTTTTAAATGAAAATAATATAATTAATATTCTAAATAGCAACTCTAAAATAATACTGAAAGCAGTAATTGACTATATAAATAAATGTCAGGAATCTAGTTAATCCACCATACTATCATCCAATTATTACATGTATTACAAATTGTAACTAATGCCTGCGAATGCTTGACACTGTCGCCCCAAGTTTACACATATATCTGGTTTTAGTCAGTAGTCTATGAGTTTATTGTAATATTAGTTTAATATTCATATATATCTATGTAATATGTGTATTGTTTGTGTTATAACCATTTACTGTAAATGTATTTCATTTCATTTCATTTCATTTCATTTCATTTCATTTCATTTCATATCATATCATATCATATCATATCATATCATATCATATCATATCATATCATATCATATCATATCATATCATATCATATCATATCATATCATATCATATCATATCATATCATATCATATCATATCATATCATATCATATCATATCATATCATATCATATCATATCATATCATATCATATCATATCATATCATATCATATCATATCATATCATTTCATTTCATTTCATTTCATTTCATTGTGCGGGATCCGGGTGGCTAAAAGAATAGACCGCAGTCGCGCTAGCTTGTCGTAAAAGGCGACTAAATAGCGCCCAGTACCCTGACCGGCGTGTCAGGTCGGTTTGCTTAAAGACCGACTGGGATGTGTGCCCCAGGTGGTTGAATGGGGTACCCCTGGCAAGCTGGGGTTGTCAGGCCATAATACGGAAAACCTGATCGCAAACCATATTAGTGCACCGTGTTGGGAAAAATGCCACGTTCCTCGCACGTTAAAGAACGCTGCTGTAGCATTCGCCACGAGTAGGGATTTCGATCCCGCTACAGGAGGCTAAATTGCCCGACCCTATCCATCCTCCCATTTGCCAGTGGCAATCTAAAATCCGTATCACCTATTTTTCCTTGTGTCTCATCCCATTTTCATTCATCATCATTTCATGTTCATTTGATCATCCATTTCATGTTCATCGCCTGAATATAGCTGAAATATTGCTGCTCGGGCGTTAAACACCATTCCATTCCTATCTTTAGCCTTTCTATGTTTTTGCTTTACTCCAGAACTGTGTCGGAGTGATATATATATATATATGTGTGTAAGAGCACTAACACAATTTTTTTTGCGTCAAGAATATACATCATACGTATAATGACAAAAACTATTTACCTGTTGATGGAATAAATTTTTTTCCAATGGGATCGTGTAAAAACACAACACAGGCAGTTCAAAATATTATATAAAAAGTCTAAAGAAAGCTAAACCAGTAAAGTATCGGATCGAGAAACATGACGATAGAAGTCTATAGTAGAAGATTATGCAACGATACAAATGACGGTGTTTCTTGTCAAATCTATAGACAGACTAGTCTGACCAACGAATGGCCTTAGTCATTGAATGTCAATATAAATAAATAACGTAAACAAGTCATAACATATTGATCTTAAACGCTCACTCTTACTGAACTCAACTTCTATACATAGCACCAACCATCCCCCACCCGGGGACGCGCTGTTACTTGGTTTTGCTCAAATATTGCAACAAAATGTTATCAAAATTACCAAGGTGACAAATTCATTACGCCAGACGCGCGTGTCGTTTATTCAAGACTTTTCTTTAGATTAATTTAAAGATGTTTAACGAATATTTACTCAGTGTAGTTGTAAAACGTATTTAGTTTTAGTCATTAAAGAAATTCAATTTTACGCATGGTACGAATTAATTTACATGTGTTACGTTATGGTACGATATGGCATTTCAATGGTACCAAACGGTAATTTTTGGGTACAAAATGACTGTAATTCGACCGCCTTCTCCTTTTCATTGAATAGTCATTTCTTACCAGAAGCAAATCGTACCATTGCCACAATTTCTGCTGTTGAAAGCTGCATATATTGTGGCATTATTCATTAATTTGTCGACGACTGTGCTGTAACATACCAGTCAACCGAGTCAAGTGATCCAATGTGTATTATTCCGAACGGAAAACAATAATTCAGTCACGGCTGCTTGCAATAGGCAGCTTTAATTATCAATCCATTACATGATATAATTTAATTGAGCAGGGCGTTGCATTGTTGTTGAAGTCGGTCTAATAAAAGCTATATTTAGAGGTATGATTTGGAGCAAAATGTATTATGTTACTCTTAGTTTCTCAGTCCGTTTATTGAAATTATGTATTTTCATCAACACACCAACACAGTACAATAGTGGACGCAGGAGGATGCAAAAAAAGAACATTGTTTATGGTCTTATTCGTTCCTCTAACGCACATTAAGTATTTATCAATAAAAACACAGTGTGTGTATAATGTTAGAACAACTCGCGAATTATGCAGCTAACACTTTTATTATTATAATGAAAAACTTTAAAACGATATACAAGTGTGCCCACGGTCGGTAAGTGGTAGCAAAGCGAGAAAGCGACCGGACGTGGGTTTCTGACGATGGTGGTGATTTATACCGTCATTGTTGTGCAATAATAATATTCTTTAGTCAGCAAAAGTATAGTTAATAATACGTCTTCATAATGTTTGAATTACTTTTACCTTCGTACATCCCACAATATATTTTCCGCGAACTCGTGTAATTTCATTGATGTCACAGCGCCGTTTCCATGTTTTGCGTAAGGATATGAATAGCAACATGTGTTAGTTTTATTGTATATTGTATCTATATAGTCATTTACCTTCAAAATAGCAGTAATTCTTTCAATTTGTCACAAAACTCTTCGGGTTACTTTATAACTGTAACATTTACCTTGACCTTCGATGACGGGAAATACATATTTTCTGTGTCGTATTTAGAAATATTGTGCGAAACGAAACTATACCCAAAAATAGTACTTTTAAAGACAGTCGTTTTTAGCCTTTGAGATTGATCAGCCGTATTCCTACATTACAGGTATTTAATCACTCACTGTTCATTCTAACTTTACTGTTCTATAATTTTACCATAAATATTGTTTATTTATGCATATTGATTAACATTTGAACTATATTTTAATATTAAAGTAATATTGTTTCTCTGAATAGTTATTTATCTTTATATCTTTGAGTTTGCGGTTAAACTCTTGCTTCACATTCATAGTGAGCACTTCAATTGGTGGCAGCGGTTAAAAAGAAAATATATATATTACACAGAGAATTAAAATATTAAAGCACTAAGAATAAATTTTATTCAAAGTGTGGAAAGTAAATTTTTATGTTGCATTTTTTTTTTAAAGACTAAGAATTATTCAAATTCAAGTGTATTTTACTGCATTTTAAAATATTGTACTAAGAATTATAGAAATTCAGTGTGTATTTATTTATGACCTATATACTATGAACACTAAGAATTATTGAAATTCAAAGTGTGTTTTATTGTATTTGCATCGATTTCGTCATCACCGGGGTATTCAGCAAAAAATTACCCTCTGTGCCGTGGTATTTGCTTAAAAATAACCCTCGCATATTATTATGCTGGAGGGGGCCTCGGTGGCCGAGTGGTCAAGGTAGTTCGTTTACTATTGATCACGTGGTCTGTCAACACTGAGATTGCGGGTTCGATTCTCACTGCAGGCACGGTGTACTCGACTCCAATCTTAATTGACAAGGATTGCCAGTTTTCCTACCGGAGGTTGGGGGTTCTCTCCGGGTACTCCGGCTTCCTCCCCCAATAAAAACTGGACGCCATGAAATAGCTGAAAAATTGCTGAAAGTGGCGTTAAAACACCATTCAAACAAACAATATTATGCTGGAAATATTCATTCGGAAGTTTTGACTTTTACCTCAAAGTAAACGTAACACGAGTAATCGATTTTGAAAAACAGAAACGTTCCGATAGTACAGAGTCAACAAACAGCACTGAGAATTGTTGAAATTCAAAGTGTGTTTTACAGCATTTAAAGAAATTGCACTGAGAATTATAGAAATTCAGAGTGTATTTACCCATTAGTATAACTATAGGCCATGAATTTAAGAAATAGATAATTACCTAATCCAGTTTTCACAAATGGGGAGGAAGCTCTTTTGGTTTAGTATTGAGCCCTGCTGTTAATTCAAATGTTGCATCAAGCAACATGATAGATGTTTCAGCTACAAATACTTATCCACATTCAAGTACAATGTACAGTTCTGCTTGTATTTCACGTTCATACAGTCCATCATTTCATGATATAAACCCCACATCCATTGTAAATACTGGGTACTGTTTAAACTCATCAAACAGGGGTACCACAGTAAGTGCCAGTATAGGTCCTATCTATTCATTGGGTACACTATCACAACCTTTGACCCTTACTACAACTTACGCGACAAACAGCATTAAATCACCTAGAAATTCTACGAGTGACACAGCTTTATACAGACCTCATATCTATATGAATAATGAATCTGATGAATTAACAAAACTAAAACAAAAGGTATGATAGATGGAGAAAGAGAGAGATGTTTATGAAGCAGAATAATGGATCATTTTTAGGGTTCTATAACCAAAATATAGGGTATGAAAGGATAGGTCAGAAAGAATTTATCTGAAAATAATGAACAAAATGCCTTTCAAAGGAATGACTATAATACATGCATTTCAAACATTAGCTGTAAGCAAAATGTTGGACAAATGTACAGCAGGACAGCAACAAATGCAAGTCAAGACATTTACAAATCCAGACTTCCCTTTTTCAATGAAAAAAGAATGGAAAACATTTATTCTGGTTTTAAGAGATGAAGCGCTTAACTTTACTACATAGCTTGTACCAGAAGTAAGGACATCATTCCGATTATTGAATGCTGAAATGGGAAAAAGATTTGGAAGTAACAATTTCCCTGAGACCTACAGGCGAGAACTGCAGACAGTAAAGACGAAATTCAAAGAAACAACGCATAAATATGCTGCCAGAGTAGAAGGCATGATGAGAAAGGCTTTTCCTTGCATGGAAAAACAACTTTTTAATGACTTGTGCATAGAGCACATGCTGTCAGGCCTACCCGACCAGAGAATAGCATATGATGTTATGACCAAAAGGCCCAAATCAATGGAGGAAACCATTAACCTGGTTACATGGCACATGACATGTAAAATTGGAAAGAAGGGAAAACAACAAATTCGTTCAATTAAAGGTAACTGAAAATGAAGACGCAAATTATTTCTGAGATGTGGAGTGCAGGAAAGTTGGACGAAGTTACATTACTGAAGAAAGGCTTAATCAGTTTGGAAGAGATATGAAAGAATCAATGACCAAAGAAATTGTAGAATCCGTTGGAGCCATCATTGAACAAAAGGTAATCAAAATGGCCGAAGGAGTGCAAAATCATCAATACATGTACAATAAAATAAACAGTGGAACAGGGACAACCAATCAAAACCTAGAGTCAACCATAAAACCTGTTTTTCTTGTCAGCAAGAAGGACATTACAGCAGGAATTGTCCAAATAACCAAAAGACAAGACAGACAGCAGAAGAAGAAAACCATTTAAACTAATACAGGCTGGTATTGACACTAAGTGTCAGCCTGTGAGATGAAGAAGGAAGATGAGGGGAAGTGGTGTTTGTTTAAACTATAAGGGAATTAGTAGAAAACAAAAGACAGATGGAAATTAGTGATGAAATTACAAAGGAGTTAGGTCCTACCGTAATGCCATTACTTGAATTAAATTTTGGCAATACAGAAGAATGGTCTGACAAGAGACAAGAACCTTTTGTTATAACTGAGGATACTAGTAGGTCTGAAGTTGACGTTCATAGAAGTGAACAGATACACAGCGATATTCAGATTGACCGAGTACTGTCTGCTGCAATTAAAGTTCCTATCTGGGTAAATGGGCATTTGACTAAAGCAGTGTTGGATACTGGAGCAGAAGTTACCGTTTTAAACTGCCATCTGTATTTTGGTATTCCTGAGACAGAGAGACCGGAGCTTAAGAAAGCAAAACGAAACCTTTTTTGTTGCTGAGGCAAGGAAGAAAATGGAAACATATGGTATAGCTACTATGAACATCAAACTGGGGGAAAGACACTTTACATGGGATATGTATGTGGCTCCCATTGGTGACAATGTTCTTCTTGGTTGTGACGTTATCGATGAATTGGACATTACAATAAACTTCAAGAAGGGACTGTTATTGGACGGACAATTGATAACATGTGACGTGGAGAAGAAAACAGATGAAAAAACAAGTACTTATTAGTAGTGGGTGACTACTTTACTCGCTGGATGGAGGCCTGTCCTTTACTACACCAAAACGCGGACCTCGTTGCTCATAAATTGTTACAGAATTTATGATGCGATTTGGAATACCTCTTGAAGTACACAGTGACCAAGGCGCCAATTTTGAAAGTGAACTGTTTAAATCCATCTGCAAATTACTGGTTGTTACAAAAACAAGAAAAACACCATACCATCCAGCTTCTAATGGTATGGTAGAAAGGTTTAACTTGAAATGATAAAAAGCTTCATAAACAAGAATTGTACAGATTGGAATGCCTATATAAACTAACTGCTTGCAGCATATCGCAGCACTCCCCATCCAGCTACAGGTTTCTCACCTAATTGTTTAATGCTTGGAAGAGGGATTAATATACCACTCAATTAACTTCATCCAACATGTGGCATCTACAGTAATTCCAAAAAAGCACAGAATATGCATCATCACTTCAAGAGAAATTACAAGAAGTTTATGACATCGCCAAAAAACATTTATGGAGAGCGACAGAAAAAAGACTTTGACACAAGACTGAACAGACATAACTATAAGACTGGATATTTAGTTTACAAGTTTGACAAAACTATCACCCTGAAATTTAAGTCTCCCTGGAGTGGACCCACCTAATAATAAAGATTTTAAGTCCAGTAGTATATGAAATCAGATATAGATCAAAGATAGAAACTGTCCACTATGATCGCTTAAAGCCGTACGTAGGTCCTGTGCTTGACTGGGTTACAAGACTCACACATAACTCTAATTAGTTCCTTTGTTATACGTGTACATTTAGTTGTCGATGCCTGTCCTTTAATGTTGTTATTATATGAATTGTTTCAGTTGTAACCATGCCGTTGATGTTCCAGTGCTCTAAATGTCCATTTAGAAGTCAGAAAATCAATGCAGTTTCTCACTATATTATTAGACATGCTCCAATAGATCAGGTACCATATCTTTGTAATATTTGCAACTTTAAAGCTGTAACAATGAGAAAATGGAAGAAGACAAATAAATGACTTACAGAATCATAGATGTATAACCAGTGTGAACCCATACATTGTGTCTATTGGACAACATTTAGATATTTATGAAATAAATCCATGTATCACAAATAATTCACAAAGTATCCAACCTTCTGGTAATGATATCATATTTGAAGAAATACTAGAAGAAATAGTGGAAATCCAACTGGATCCTCTGGAAGAAAAGATAGCTGAATTAGAGGAAAAGCTTGAGGAGATGAAATCTAGCCATCAAAAAGAACTTGAGGACATAGATGCTAAACATAGGTTTGAGTGTTTACGATTTGGTGAATTCATAAAAAGATTGGAAAAATGCAACGAAAAAATGAAAAAAGGAATTAAGCAGCAAGAGAAGAAAAAAGCAGACAGAAATTGTATCCATGAAAAAATCCGTAGTGTTGTGATAAAACCAACAAACTTTAAGTGAAATTCAGTATAAACATTTAACATTGTAATTGGAATTATAAACCCGAGTAAGGACTATACTATCAATTTTAAAATGAACATTTGTTACTCTAAATGTACTTGATATTTTTGTTAAATGCAAACAAACTGTGGTAATGCATGGCCATAAAGACATGCACCACATTATTAATTGTAAATATTATATTTTTTGTTTGATGCATGTACTTAATGAAACGAACTGTTTTATCAATTTTAAAATAGACATTTGTTTCTAGATGTGTATTTAAAATACGTTTGTTCCACGAAATCAAAATATGTTTATTATATGCAATATGGCACAAGTACATGTACATGTGAGGTCATATCAATTCTGATGACAGAATATTTTTATTTGAAGGAGGGCAGTGGTATAGTGTTGTGCAAGAATAATATTCTTTAGTCAGCAAAATCATAGTTAATAATACGTTTTCAAAATGTTTTAATTACTTTTACTTTCGTACTTCCCGCAATATATTTTCCGCGAACTCGTGTCATTTCATTGATGTCACAGCGCCGTTTCCATGTTTTGCGTAAGGATATGAATAGCAACATGTGTTAGTTTTATTGTATATTGTATCTATATAGTCATTTACCTTCAAAATATCAGTAATCCTTTCAATTTGTCACAAAACTTTTCGGGTTACTTTATAACTGCAATATTTACCTTGACCTTCGATGACGGGAAATACCTATTTTGTGTGTCGTATTTAAAAATATTGTGCGAAACGAAACTATACCCCAAAATAGTACTTTTAAAGACAGTCGTTTTTATCCTTTGAGATTGATCAGCCGTATTCTTACATAACAGGTATTAAATCACTCACTGCTCATTCCAACTTTACTGTTCTATAATTTTACCATAAATATTGTTTATTTATGCACATTGATTAACATTTGAACTATATTTCAATATTAAAGTATATTAAAGCAACTCAAAATAATCTTAACCATTTCCGCATTTTTAGAGCGAAAGCTCGCAGGGTAACGAAACGAAGACGACGCACCTCGTGGCGTAACTTTGTTTCTAAACTAAATAACCATACCCCCATGAATAAAATTTGGAACATGATTCGTAAAATTAAAGGAAAAAATAGCAAGACAAATGTCCATCATTTAAAAAATGGTCAAGACTTATTAACATCGGAATCGAACATATCAAACAAATTGGCTGAAACTTTTGCAAAAGACTCATCAGCTGATAATTACCATCCAGATTTTCAGCGAGTCAAAATTCAAAAACAAAAATCCAAAATAAATTTTCAATCAAAAAATTTAGAATATTACAATAAACGGTTTTCTTTGGCAGAACTTAAAATTTCTCTAAGCAAATTACATGATACAGCATGTGGTCCAGATAGTATCCATTATCAACTTCTCAAACATCTTCCTCAGTCTTCTTTACAATGTTTTTTAAATCTTCTTAAAAATATTTGGGAAACGGGTGACTTGCCTTCTATTTGGAAATTGGCTACCGTTATACCTATTCCAAAACCAGGTAAGGATCACTCGGAAGCGTCGAACTATAACCTTCTATTAAATATACAGTGTGGATTCCGACAAGGACGAAGTACAATGAACCCTTTGGTACGTTTTGAAACGTTCATTCGAAACGCGTTTGCCAAAAATGAACATGTTGTGTCTATCGTCTTCGATTTAAAAAAAGCATATGACCCAACGGAAATATGGTACCTCTAAAAGATCTGTTTGAGATGGGGTTGAAAGGTAGATTTCCTACCTTTATTTAAGATTTTTTATCTAACAGAGAATTTAAAGTTCGGGTAAATTCTACATTATCGGATCCTTAGTAACAAGAAATGGGTGTCCCCCAAGGAAGTATTTTATCTGTTACTTTATTTAGCATTAAAATTAATAGTCTGGCTCAAGTCTTGAAAGATAACATTGACGGTTCTCTCTATGTTGACGATTTCCTCATTTGTTATCGGGGAAAAACATGAATAATATTGAACGTCAACTACAGTTATGTTTAAATAGAATAGAGAGATGGGCAATGGAAAATTCTCCACTTCAAAAACTGTCGGTATGCATTTTTGTAACAAAAGAAACATACATTCCGATCCCGAACTTACATTATATAACAACCCTTTTAAAATTGTAAAATTGTGAAAGAAACTACTTGTCTTGGTTTGATTTTTGACTCCAAACTCGCCTTTCTTCCCCATATCAAAATGTTGAAAACCAAGTGCCTTAAAGCCCTCGATATATTAAAAGTCGTATCCAGCACTGACTGGGGTGCGGACCGCGATGCATAACTGAATCTATATAGATCGCTGGTTCGATCGAAATTAGATTATGGTTGTTGTATTTATGGTTCAGCTCGCAAGTCATATGTCTAAATCCTTGATATCGTTCACCATCAAGGGTTGCGACTATGTATTGGAGCTTTTAGAACCACACATGTTAATAGTTTATATGTAGAAGCAAACGAGCCTTCTTTGTATCAAAGAAGAATTAAGCTCGGTTTGCAATATGCAACAAAACTTAAGGCTTATCCTACCAATCCTGCTCATTACTGCGTTTTCAAACCGTTTTATAAACAAATTTTTGATAATCATCCAAACAAAATTAAACCGTTTGGCCTAAGAATTGAATCTCATTTGGAAAATTCTAGTATCTGTATAGATGAAATTGCCCAAACTGAAATTCCTTTTTTATTTGTAGAGAAAAATAAATGAAGTCATTGATAAATATGACATACGTAGTGTCAAGTCACTTATGTTTGGACGAGCTATTATGGAGACAATAACCAGTTTTCCCGATCTGGGGTTTACTGCAGAGACAGAGAAAAGAATCAGAGAAAGAATCAGCAAGGTGCTTAGGTGGAGAACGTATGATAGCAATAGGTAAAATTACCTTAAACTTATTAAATT
Source organism: Limnoperna fortunei (assembly GCA_944474755.1). Taxonomy (NCBI): domain Eukaryota; kingdom Metazoa; phylum Mollusca; class Bivalvia; order Mytilida; family Modiolidae; genus Limnoperna; species Limnoperna fortunei. The sequence goes on along the minus strand of OX104125.1, from coordinate 11,005,097 downwards.
TACATTTTATTTGAAAAAATTAAAACAAAGATGTATAAAAGATTGCAATTTTTACTTCGAGTGATTGTAACATTTGTTATGTTATGTTTATATCCCTTTTTATATATTGCACTGAAAACTTTTTTTACCAAAAATTAATTGAAGACAGCAAGTTTGCATTTTCACATAATGCAAACTACCAAATATAAATGACCATTAGCATAAATTTTCTTTTCATGTTAATCTAAAACATGGAGAAATTGTGTTTAAATTGTTTGTATTACCTTTATTATCCTGTCTGCAAGATTTCGAGTTAGTCAATATAGTTGCTTTATTGCAGACGCAGTAAACATGTGACCGATGCAGGTTTAGCCACATCCTCAGAGATTGCCATTGAGGAAACAACATCCTCTTTTATACTACCAGCTGCAGCTTATGAGTAAGTTTTTTTCTAATTAATTAACTAAATGTGGAGGGGAAAGTATATATATCTGTCACAGGTTACATCGTTCACTGAAAGTTTCTTTTTTTGAATAACACCCGTGTCTCACAAGAGAAAGTTATTAGTGTTCCTTCTGAAAATTGATATCGATATTGTTATATTGTTATATTTATATTATATTGCATGCAACAATATGAAATATAAATTACAAATATAAAATTTAAACTATTTTTTTTCAGCTACATGGACTCGGATGATGATGACATTTTGTTAAGCTGTGTCAAACAGAATCAACACGAGAGGAAAAAGAATGAAATGGCCAACAAAACAATAAAATTGTGTACATATTTTCACGTGTAATTTAAATTTATTGAAGAATAATTCTGTTAAATTTTAATGTTTTGCTTAATGTATGTAGATTTTGTTGTGCATGTTATGAAGAAGAGCTCATTGTTATTGTCCAAGACTTTGCAACATGCCTTTAAATAAAATTTTGTAGTTTTCACTCTTTGCCTTTTATTTATTTACCTGGTCTATCATTAAATGTGTGATAGTGGAAATTTTCTGGTATTTTAACTAAAACTTTTCAGTTATCAGACACAAAATACTATAAAAAAGGATGCCTGAACACCAGGTCTTTTATGTTCATGATGTTTAATTATTGTCACTTAAATAAAATTCTCACAACCTGTGGCAATTATGGTGAATGTATCCTTGTTTAATGGCTTCATTTAGTTTTTATTTGTATATACATGTACATTTATACATATAAACCAAAAATTTAGTAAAAATAAGAAATTAATTAAAAACAAGTACAAGTCCAAAAGAAATATAATTTGGAGGAAATTTACTGCAAATCACATAGATAAAAATGGGTGCATACATACACTATATTTAAATGATTTAAACAGATCAGCTCCGAAAATTATAAGACGCTAGAAATATCAAAATCTATATATTTAAATCGTGTTTCCCCGATTGCTATAACAACTATAGCATTATTAATAAAATGTTTGTTTACCTGCATGTTAAAGCTACTTTTAGCACCCGGTCAAACCCATCAGTGTATATGAGAATGTAAATTTTCATTTAAGGCTTACAATTTTTACACAAATTTTAAAATAGGCAAATTTTATTTGTGATTTGTGACACCGGAACTGCCGTACACATGAATATTTTCTCTACATTGACGGCTTAACTTCAACTGTTGCTCCGGAGAGATCTTAGTTAGCATTACAGCAATTTCATTTTCAGATATTCGTCTCACAGTTTAATTTTTAATCACATATATTCAAACATAAATTATTGTTTGCAAAGTTACTTTTTGCATAACATTTGTATTCGTAAAGTGTACACGTACATACAATTTACAAAATCTTTGTTTTGTTCAATGCCGAAAATTTTCGAAATAAATTTTAAAAAAAAAAAAAAAATTATATTACTTTGAATAAATAAACATATTAATTACCCAGCGTTGTGACAGTCAAAATTTGTCTGATACAACGGTAAAATGTCTGTGACAGACACAACGAAATCACCGTTGTAACAGACAAATTTCGACTGATACAACGGAGAAAATGTCTGTGACAGACATTTTTTGACTGCTACAACGGAAACACCGTTGTAACAGACACATTTCGACTGAGCCAACGGAGAAAATGTCTGTGACAGGCATTTTTTGACTGCTACAACGGAAACACCGTTGTAACAGACGAATTTAGACTGAGTCAACGGAGAAAATGTCTGTGACAGACAAAAAGTGTCTTTAACAGACCGAAAATGACTGTCACAGTAAAAAAATATGTCTGATACAACGTTTTCAGTCTTTTACAGACAATTTTGCAGTCATTTGCAGTCAATCTCAGTCAGAGACAGACAGAAAACGACTGCAACTGGTATTTACAGTCATTTTTTTAGCCAGTAGTGATATCAATAACACTACCATGGTTGGCCCAAGTTACATTGTTTGTCAATCAATTGAATCATCGTGCAAACACCCTCACCAAATATGGTAACAGTACTGATTGTACCTTACGAACCTACCACGATCGCTGGTTGACATTATTTATATTACAGATAGTTTTTGGAATTAAAACTTGTCAATAAGGCTCTAATTAGATAATGTGTTCAAAATACTATCAAGCCAGAGTACAAACTTTTAACGCAATGCACTTTAAAGATAAACTTCATACAATTACAGATAAAATATGTTAAAAATAGTTAAAATATAATATATAATTAATGAATTAAATATTGAAAAACTATTTTAAAATGTTAACGACTTCCGGGTTTGAAACCCATAGTGTTACACACCTCCCATAACAAAAAAGGAAATATGCAAATATTTCCTAAAGACTCTAAATATAATTAGTAACACTATTACAATTATAAAATAGTAGACAAATCAAGCTAATATGACATATAAACGAATATATTTAACATGCAAGTTCAAAGTTCAAAGTTTGAAGAATACACATCTATGTACAGTACAAGTTTCTTTCCACGACGTTTCACCATCGGGTTGCACGGATATGTAACGCACACAACATCAGGTATAAAACGGAATATAGCAAATGTTAATGTTTATGTCCTCATTTCCTCACTTCTTCACAACTTCGGAACACCACTTGTCTTCTATATCACGTGTTCTATGTACACAAAGCATTGTCATTGTAACGAGATTCGACTGACTATCATTATTACATGTAGAACAACTTCTTCGTATATATCGAATGTCAATATTCTGAGTTCATTCAGTGTTCGTTTATGTACATGACGGCACTGTTTATCTTCTGAACCAATTTGTAATCTCGGATAAAGTTGTTTTACAGTGAAATGTCCTTCTTCACTATTGGCTTTCCCATTCTTTGATGACAGAGCCGAGGCAGCGTTTTGCTCATCTCGGTTGACGGGTTCATCGTCATCCAGTTTTACTGGTATCATCACCATTTGGTTAACTGCTTGAAGTTCGTGTTGACAGTTTTGGTCCCCAGATATAGGAGAAGACTCCGTTTCCTCGTTTCCACTCTTGACTAACTTTATAATTTTGAAGTGATGACAGCAAATAATTAAATTTAAAAACAACAACAGAAGTTCTCAAATTAGATTGAATATAATATCTAAATAGAAGTAGTTAACATAGGCTCTATCTCTGTATTTACCTAATTAAAATATTTAGTAAAGAATGAATTTCTATAACCTCCCGTACGTTGGGTAATATATTTATTTTTATTCACATTATGAGACTATTATAAATAATTTATTATATTCTCCTTTATCGTTTGTCTTATTTTCTTAATCTTTAAATATCAAATTTTAACCCATCTGAAAGGTTATAAAAGTTTCACTCACGCTAATTTTAGCCGTATGGAAATACCTTTCAGAATCAATTATAATTTATTTTATTCCCACGCTAATTTCATTCATGTTTTACATGTTTACTACAAGGTCATCAAGTTTACTATGTGCCATAAAACTCCCGACAAAACAATAAAACTATTTGACCTTAACACACTGATAATGAGAACACTGCTGTGGCAATTACGCACCAAATTTATGCAATCGTTGACATAATTTATGTCTACACATATTTTGGAATAATTATGAGAGGATAAAACGAAATAAAAGATGTAAGTAACATTATTATTTATATTTTGTTTGAAATTGTGTTATAATGTTACACAGAATGACTAAATTAATTTCGCAATTGTTGCAAATAGTACTTTTAAACTATCGTTACTATTATTTTGTTCGTCAGTGAAGCCTTTCTTTTTATTTCTGTTTCTTTAATTTCTTGGGCCTTTTGTCTTAACCTTTTCTTTAATTCAAACAAGGGTATGTCTTCTTCGAAAGACCAGTCGTCTCTTTCTTTTTTATAATGTTTAGTGATTCGAGACAGAGGAATATTGTCATCTGAGGATTCGTCTAATGAATCATGTTCTTCAGATGATTCTTGAGGAACAACATAAGTAGTTTTTCTTAAAGGGCGAGCTAATTTCTCCTTAGGGAGATCCCATTAAGGAATTTGTGCTGGTCTTATGTGTCTAGCATGTGCCTTGGTAGACTCACCTGTTTAATTCGTAATAATAAAACTAACTGGTGACCTTTGTTCTACTATCCTGTAATAAGGTGTCCACTTACTATCTAATTTACCTGTTCTGTGATGGTTTTTAAGGTAAACGGCATCACCTACCTTTAAATCAACTTCTTGACTATCCTTATTTGCATATTTATTTTGCCTTTTCTTTGCTTGTTTCAAATGCTTACGAACCAAAGGAAAAGCTCTATGCTGTTCTTGTAATGCAATCTTTTGAAATTCCTCACCTGTATATATTTCCTCCTTGGTTTCAAAATATTGTCTAAGGGAAGGACTGGATCCCGGTTGTACAAGAGATAAAATGGCGAAAAACCTGTGGATTCATTAACATGAAACCTGTACGCTGCTAATGTTTGATTGAGGAAAATGTCCCAAGACGATGTGTCTTGCTTTATTTTCTTAGAAATAATATCATGCATTGTCTTGTGAAACCTTTCAACCTTTCCAATTCCCTGGGGGCTGTAATATGAAGTAGTAACATGGTGAATGTTAAGTGCCTCAAGAGTTTCTTTTACTGCCTTATTAACTTGTTCGCTTCCGTTGTCAGTTAAAATTTGTAATGGCGAACAATGTACTGGAAAAATTTCATCAATAACTAATTGAACGATGTTTTCTGCCGATTTATCAGGTACAGCGAATGCTTCCGGCCAACCTGAGTACAAGTCAACGATAGAGACAATATATTTATTACCCGACATTGTTACAGGGTAAGGACCAGATAGGTCAAGTCCTATTTTAGCAAAAGGGTATGGAGGTATATCAGTCTCTAGTAGTGGTGGTTTCAATTTTCGTGCACTTCTGGTTTGACATGTAATGCATTTTTCTATGTATTCATTGAGCTCTTTATACATGTTGGGAAAATAGTACTTTATCCTCATAGTGTCATATGTCTTGTCAAGCGCCATGTGACCTAAGTGATCATGATATTGTTTGATCACAACAGGTTTAAGCGTTTCAGGTACATACAGTCTTAACATGGGATCAGCATCTGCATTTGACAAGAAATAAACAATGTCATCAAGAATAATACATTTCTGATTCTCGGTTTTTGTAGCAGTTCCCCCTTTTAATCTTAGCTTTAGTTCATGTATAGCCTTATCTTCGTCTTGTTCTTTACTTAAATTGATTTCTTCAGGTAAATTTAACTCTGGTTTACAAAGGTCATCGTAAGTGTCAATATCGCAGCTTGCAAATTTTCTGGGATTAAATAGATGTGAGTTCAACGTACTTATTTCAAAGGTTCTTTCATCTATGTCTACGTTTTCGTCAGAGGTCCCTTCGTCCAACTCCTTATTACTTTCCACATTCGGAATTCTAGACAATAAGTCTGCACAGGAGTTTGCTGTCCCTGCAATGTAATCGACTTTGCAGTTATAACCAGCAATTCCGAGGGCCCATAACTGGATTTTCTTGTTCTGCATCGGAGTGTCTAAAATATATTTCAGAGGCTTATGATCAGTTTTAATAATAAACTCTACATTATGTAAGTAGTGATCTAACTTTTGTAATGCATAATGTATTGCAAAAGCCTCTTTTTCAATCGTTGACCATTTGACCTGCGATTTACTCAACTTATGAGATAGAAAATAAAGTGGTTTTTCTTCTGTTTCGACTGTCTGAGTTAAACAAGCTCCTTTACATGTGTCACTGGCGTCAGTATAAAGGATGTACGGCTTGTTTGGGTCAGGATAGGACAACAATGGAACTACTGTTAAGCTATTCTTAAGAAAATCAAAAGCACTTGACAGCATCATTCCATTTGAACCGTGCATGCTTTCTTGTCAACAAAATCAGTGGTTCCGCTATTTTTGAAAAATTAGGGATAAATCGCCTGCATTAGCTACACATTCCCATAAAACTTCTAACCTCCCTGACATTTTTGGGACTTGGTAATGTCTTAATTGCTTCTATTTTCTTAGGATCTTGTTTAATTCCGTCTTGATTAATAACAAATCCAAGATATTCAGTCTCACTTTGAAAGAAACTACATTTCTTTAATTTCGCTTTTAGGCCATGTTGCCTAAGTCTGTCAAAAACTTCTTGAATATGAATTAAATGTTCCTCATAAGTTTTTGAAAAAATTATAATATCATCAAGATAAGCTGTTGCAAAGTTACACCCTTCTAAAACAATATTTGCCAGTTCCTGAAAAATACTAGGTGCGGTACTTATTCCGAATGGCATAACGTTAAAGTGGGACAACCCCTTGTGACAGGCGAACGCTGTCCTTTCCTTATCTTTCTCATCAATCAATACCTGCCAATAACCGGACTTTAGATCGATCTTTCCAAAGAATTTTGAATTTCCTAGCAAAGATAAAATATCTTCAATCAGCGGGAGTGGGAAAGAAATTGGTTTTAGGATTTTGTTCAATGGTCGAAAGTCTACACAAATTCTCTTTGTTCCGTCCTTTTTGTCAACTACCACAAGACCAAAACTGTAGGGACTACGCGACCTTTCAATAATCTTTGCTGATAACATTTCATCTAATGCATCATCTACAATTTTACGTATATTTAACGGAATTCTGTATGGTCTTCTTTTGATTGGGGGATGATCACCCGTGTCTATTGTAAGTTTAACAGTATCAGTATGACCCAATTCAGAATCTTTCTTAGCAAACACATCTTGATTTGCACTTAATAACCTATCTATGTCTGCCTTATATTCTTCAGGCACACTAGGATCTGATAAAAACTCTTGTTTATCTTCTATTGTAATTTAATTTACACTTTTAACATCATGACGTTTCAATTTCTCACCTTTTCCGATAACTGTGCCTCTCTTCAATCTAAAACATCTGTTGGTATGATTTATTATCATGACTGGTATTCGTCTAGGATTTCTTACCTTTTTAACTGACCTGCATAAAATTACGCCTGGTTCTGCACCTAAATAACTATTTTCAAGGTCAGATATTTCTAATGCATCTAACTCATCAAGGTTGAAGCCTTTGTTTAATTTTACTGTACAAATTGTAGTAGTTTGGGGTTTCAATAATGTTTTCTTAGTTAATCTTAGAATTGAAGAAATATGAATATCCTCCTCTAGCCTAATATATGTTTTATTAATTCGTAAATAACCAAGATCAAAATATAATCGAATTCCATTTTGTTTCAACCAATCAAATCCTAAAATTAAATTTCTGTCTATACCATCGACAATAAAAAAATTTATGTTTTAACAAGAAATTCCCAATTTTAAAGGAAATATCAGCACAACCTATGTAACACGCCATTTATTTTCGGGTTTCTCAATGTTTTTCATGTAGTACTGATAACGTTTTTCCTGAAACACCCTGAATTAAAGGACGCAAACGCGTCACTTTAGGTTTATCTTTCAAATTGTCAAATATTTTTCTGTGAATTAAAGATATTTCTGCTCCTGTATCAACCAATGCCCGAAATCGTTGTTTGCCACTTTGTAAAATTCAAGAATTTGGTTTACCTGCCAAAGAAATTTTAAACTTTTTAAAATTAAACTTTTCATTATTTCTCTCTCCGACGGCTTCATTTCGAAGAGAGTTCCTTAGTTTCCCTGCCAGACATCAGACTTCACTGATTCCCGATTGGGACATTCATTTTTCCAGTGACCTTCTTCACCACACCCCCAACACACACTTTCTACCTTTTAATTGGTTTTGAGAGGAGTTTTATGTGTATCATGATTTGTACGCCCAAAACGTGGTTGTTGGAGTACTTCAATTGTATGTATAGGTTTAACTTTACAATCTTTTCCCCAATGACCTATTCTTTTACATTTATAGCAACGTTTTGGTCTGAAATGGTCGCACTCCATAGGAGATTCATCGCTAGGAGGAGTTTTCAGATGATGATTATTATTATACTTTTTGGGCTCAATTTCTTGTCGCAGAGAAAAACGTTTCCATTAATGATTTGTTCATGGGCGGCAATTTGTACGGCCTCGTCAAAAGTTTGTGGGTCTTCTCTTAAAATTTTAATTTTTAAATAGTCATGAAATAACCCATCTAAAAAATATGTTTATCATTTGTTGTTCTACAACTGGCATATCGCCTGGTTGAGGGTAAGCATCTTCGGCAACATTTAATAATCGTTCAGCGTACAACTGAACACTTTCATTTGGTCTCTGTTTAGATTTTCTTAAAACCGCAAATGCCTGATGTGGATCAGTTATATCCGCGAATCTAGTTGTGAGGTTTCTTTTTAGTATGTCCCAACTGGGATTTTCCCTTTTATTTTCTTGTTCTGTTAAATACCTTCTCACAAAATCTGCTACAGGTCCCGAGCAACTTTGATACGCGACCCTGGGGACATCTTTATCATTTAGATTAGTTAATTTTGCATATTTTTCTATGCTTTTCACCCATTCCTTAAACTGTTTTGGATCCCTTTCAAAAGTACTTACTATTTGAGAGACGCTTTGAGTATATACAGCAGATGTGAGCCCTGTTAACTGTGAAGAAATAGTTTCAAAATTTTGACCTAAAATTTGAGCCTGTTGTTCAGCAATTCGCTGTTGAAAAAGGAAAATGTTTTCGTCGAAGTTAGCCATAAAGAGAGGTACTTGAGAAAAACGAAACTCCTACCTTTGTTTTGACTGTCTGAAACTTCTCAATCTCTTTTGTCTATGCTGGCCTAAGGTCGATCCTGGTCACGGCACCAAAACGAATCACGTGTAGACCTACGGTACAGGACAGGGCTGGCCTTCCAATAACTTCGCGTTGTGTGTTTCTTTGGTTGTAGGAACACGTAACTGTTATACTGGTATACCAACACTGGCCGTAATTGACTAACTCAGTTGTTTTAAAGAAATGTATTATCAGCAAAGCGTCAATACAGAACAATAAAGTTAATTTAACAAGGTTGCCACATCCAAATATAATTTCAACAGTTTTCGTAACAGGGTTTAAGAGCAGGCTGAATAGGGTTGGAAATTGCACTGCTTATATAGACCCAGTAAAAATACGACGCAATTTCCATCACTTGCAGCCAGGTCATACGAGGTTACAGTCGCAGAGACACAATGTCTGGCTCTGCACCTGCAGTCTCGAATACACAAAAGCAAATAACTATTTTGAAAAATAAAACAATAAGAAATGTGACAAATACATATCAATAACACTACCATGGTTGGCCCAAGTTACATTGTTTGTCAATCAATTGAATCGTCGTGCAAACACCCTCACCCAATATGGTAACAGTACTGATTGTACCTTACGGACCTACCACGATCGCTGGTTGACATTATTTATATTACAGATAGTTTTTTGGAATTTAAACTTGTCAATAAGGCCCTAATTAGATAATTTGTTCAAAATACTATCAAGCCAGAGTACAAACTTTTAACGCAATGCACTTTAAAGATCAACTTCATACAATTACAGATAAAATATGTTAAAAATAGTTAAAATATAATATTTAATTAATGAATTAAATATTGCAAAATTATTTTAAAATGTTAACGACTTCCGGGTTGGAAACCCATAGTGTTACACAGTAAAAAAATCAAGAAAGTGTTAAGGACTTATAGAAGTAAAAATATCCTCCTAATTCAACGAAAATTACCACAACTATGTAATGATAAATCAGAAATATACTAAAGGTATTCAACCATGAGACTGACATTATTACAACTACGTGCAGTTTCAAAAAAAATCTGTGAAGCCATTTTGAAGACACCGTGCGACATGTGGATGTTGAATGGACAGACATTTTTACATCCTTCACAGACAGTAGTATAAAAACTGTAATCAATGGTACAGCTGAAAAATTGCTGAAAGTGCATCAACCCCATTCAGGAGAAACAGAACATTTTCAAAACTACAAAGCCTAACCTGCAATATCGTTGCAGGATTAAAGTATAATAGATCGTTATTCAAAGGCTCCTAAATTTATGGCCACCCTAAGGAATCCTATATTCTAAACGTGCTGGTATTTTATAAATCTTTGAAAATACAAACTCCAAATAGTGTCATTTTGTAGGAGTATGCACGAGAGAGGGCCATTTAAATATTTCCCGATTTCTTCAAAAATCATATTGTGCACTTGAAGCATGAATACATTTTTCCTAAACAGTAATGTTTTTTATTATGGTTATAAGGAAGTCAGATTTGATTATATATTATACATTATTATAGTAATAAAAATAACACTAATTTCTTCATCCTATTATAATCAGCCTAGAATAAACCCAACAAAGTGGTTTAAGGCATCTGGATATTTGTTGCAGATCTTCAAAATATCCAGCCCCTAAATGTCCATGGATCCATAAAATAAACTGTCTGTAGGCAGCATTTATGTTGCTTGATGTAAGTCATTAGCATGTGGCTGGACAAGCATGTCCTTCCGTAACCTCCTAGCTACCTCCAACACCAGTTCATCAAAGACTATGGTTTCAAAGTCCTGAAAAGTACATAAGACAAAAATAAAATTTACCTCTGATTGAACTTTATTTTTAAGTTTTATATTTCAAATAAAAAGATGATCATGTATTCATCTGTTGTACATATTTGTATACAACTTGCAAAGTGTAACTAGTGTACCAGTATTAATGATATAAATACAGCTAAACAGATGTATATTGCATATGTCAATGAAACAAGATGTATACATTCAACATGAATTACTTAAAACATAGGAACATGCTTTTATTGTTGTTCTTCATAATGAAGTTTCAGCAAGATGCAAATGTTATACTGTATAATGCTTTAAACAGTACCTCCTAACAGCAAATTTAAAGTTATCACATGTTTGAATGCACAGAATTCTACAGTATTCTTACCCTTAGCTTAAGAGTGGCATTTCTTAGGTCTCTGTTGACAACAGACATTTTCTCCCGATGTGGCCAAAGTTCTGCAATGCGTGCAAATGCACCAATCTAAAAAAATATCTGCATTTGGAGGCTCATCTCTAGATTGGCCTTGACTTACAGAAGGCAAGTTAATGATGTCCAATACAAATGATGGTTGCCGACGATATATTTGAAGGCGACAATTATGTTGAGTTATCCGCGTTTTTCAAGAAAAAAAGTACAAATTTACATTTTTTCTATGCACTATAAAGAAGAGAAATCACCTATTTATAGACCGATTATCAAAAACAAAACAATATTTCATGTTCAAAAATATTATATGTATTAAAGAAGTTAACGATCTGCAAATATTTTCAACCTCTTGCTGATTAAGATCTACGACGAATAGATTCATTCGTTGTTTACTAGCCTATATTTACATTCATATTACACTCTTGAATTAATTCGATAACAAGGCATTACATAAAAATGATCATGATCTGGTAAGAGACAACGGTTCCAGAAAAATATCTATCGTAAATTTACAAAACTTATGTTTTTTATCGCCACACAATAAAACCCCTTATCGTGTCCCTATAGTAATATAATCTCCTTTCTTCCCGAATTTCAACACGATTTGTTAACAGTTTTCTGACAGAATAAGCCGGAATGCTTACAATTAAGTTTATGTTTTCTCAAATTCATCTTGGTTAACATTTTTAATACATATTTAACGTAAAATCAATCAAGAATGAAAACGTGCAAATGCTTACCTTAGAATCAATGTTCTAATATGACGTCCTGCTTTTGCTCTGTAAATAAAGCCGTGTTAAAATTCAAATAAATATAGTTCGAACATGTGTAGCTGTGTTTTTGTAAATGTAAAAAAATCCAGTTTGTTATATGTTATCCATAATTATCGTTATAGTTAATGATGCAGTTATTTTTAGTCTGAGATATATATAATTTAACATACTCTGGAAACATTATTAGGTTTGAACTACTCTACATTCAAATTAATGGGACGTCACAATTAGAATTTCGACGTCATAATCCGCTCAACTTGAGATTTAAAACTGGTGCAATGCAATTTCGTTAATATTTCACAATTTTTTGTGTGTAAAAGGTACGTCTATATTCAATTAATTGACGAGCATATATGTTTGTGTCAATTTATTTGCTTTAACATACTGTTTGGATGTATCTTATTAGTTTGAAAAGAATTATATCACAATTTTAGTGTCCTCTTAGAGCCAATTCAAGATTTTAAAACATTTATTAGACATATTAAAATCGAAATAGATTATTGCAAGCGGTCTCTTGTTCGGTATAAAATATTGACAAATATAATGTCTGACCATGTTCAAATTCGCATAGCCCGCATGCAATAATCTATTTCTTAATTTGTTTAACATGTGACAAGGTCACATGGTTAGCTCGTTCTCATCTCGTTTATCTCCGGAGGCTATGCCGATGGTTACTGAGATGGCGGTCTCATAAATTACACTTAGTTGTTACATAACTTTTTTCTTACAAGCTGCGATTACAAGTTGCAGTACGACAGGTTTTATTACAGTTTTCGATCAATATAACATGTAATTAACAATGTTTGGTAAAAGATCTGAGGTTAAGGGGATATGATTTTTGCAGATAATGCCCCTTTAAAAGAAAAACACAAAAGAATAATTCCTTTCAGGTAATTGCTTTGGTTACTTTACATTGGCGCCAATGCTTTGATAATAGTATTGTGTCCTTTAATCTGCATCAAATTGATAATTCTTAGAAAATGTATTCAAGCTGTACATGTAGATTCATCATATCCAAAACATTTGAAAAATCCATAAAAAGCCACTTTGCTACATATTATTTACATCAATATAAACTCCGTTATTTACTAAATAGCTAAATTAAAATTATTACAAGTCTTCAGCAGAACTGCTAAGAACTTGACCTGCTTGCCTCTAACAAACTACAAAGGATCTCTCAAAGATAGGAGGCTCATACCTAACTATATCGGTCATAATTAGGTTAGATAACTCTGTTTACACTCGATAAATGGTGTCTGAATTTACCTTTGACTATTCCCACATAATTACAGGGATATAACGAAAAAAAGTAGACTTTTCTTTTTCCTTCGTATGTAAAAGAAAACATTTTAATTTAGGGTATTGCCAACTTTATGACTTTTCTTTTCTTTTGTTTTGTGAGCATGTAGTTATGATCACAATTACTGTAAATGCAAACAAAAATGTTGATTGCAAGGATGTCCCTGTCAAAACAATTTCAAAGTAAAGTAGAATTTGGCATTTCAAAATTATTCCTGAAAGAGTAAGGTTGTGAATAATTTTAAGACAATAATTCATTTGTAAGAAAATCTATGTTTTTTTTTAATTTTGAGTTTGATTCTTTCCATATTAATTTGTAAATTATATAATAATTACAGGGATATAACGAAAATAGTAGACATTTATTTTTCCTTCGTATGTAAAAGAAAACGATAAGTTTATTAGCTGATGTGAACACTAACAAAAAATAAAGGAATAAGAAATCTAATATTGAATCCGAGACCCGATGAATAGATTGTATAGTAAACTTCCAAGAAAAAGAAGTAACTGAGCATATGCGTCAGGCTGCTAGCGAAAATGCAAGATATACGATTGATATTTTATGTGTAAAACTGCGATCACTATCAAGAATACAGACATTCGTAGATGTAAAAGTAAAGTAAACTATCTTATCTTTATATGCAAGTGTACGATATTTTGCGAATATACTTTCAGAGGCTTATTTTACATGGCACTAGCTGCGAGTTTCTACATTGTTTGGACCTATACAAAATACCTTTAAACACCCCATAGGAATATTAGAACAGCCCTTCTATGTGATTTTACATTATTTTATATGTAAATACATGTATAACAATTAAAGGAAAATTTACACATTATTAAAATTAAATAACTGATTATATTATACATTTGAATATTATTATTGTGAACTAAATTTTACAGTTAATGCAAAGATCTGACAGTTTATTCCCTTGTATTTGTTCTTTCTGGTATTTGTTTTTTCGTCACTTTTTGTGTTCTTCTGTCTTTAAGAGATTAACCAAATTTGTTTATTCCCTCATGATATAAGTATTGTCAAATCACGTTGCGAGTCAAGTACTTCCTTTCTCAAATCATTACCACCACTCATCTGTTCCAGTAGGAATTTTAATGCACATTGTGCCTCAACCATTGTGTGTACATTCTTCCACAAAGAGTCTCCCTTACATTCTGAAAAATGTTCAAATGTAACTTAATATATGTTTTTCCCGTCTGACTTAAATGTTCATACTTATAATGAACAAATTTCCTTCTACTGGGACCATACTGGGAGGGTTCCCAGTGCTCGACCCACACAGCAGCTCAGCGCGTCCCCGATTGGCGGATAGAGGAGACCCTCTTGTGGTGGGCGTTTGTCAGTTCATAATACGGAAAACCTGAATGCGGACCGTAGTGGGTAACGTGTTTGGAGAATGCCACGCTCCTTGCACGCTTAAGACCCCTTTAGTAGATTTAGAAAAAAAGTAGGCTCATTGTAGCCGCGTAACAAAGGCTAAATTTTTCCGCCCCAACCCAAAACTCCAAACTTTCCCAGTGACAGTCAAAATTGTATTCCCTGTGACCCATCCCACCCCCATTTTCCGTTGATTTATTGTTTGTTAACTTGTTCCTGTCCTGACTATAGCTGAAATACTGCTCGCTGGACGTAAAGCAGACATCTAATCAATAAATCAATCAATCAAATTTCCTTCTAAGATTTATGCTCTCGTTTCAACTAGTAGAATTTACTGAAAAATGAAACGACTGTCTACATTAAGTGACCATTGTGGATGGAGCACATTGCTAATAAAATTTCAATTGGGAACCTTCTGATGATGATCCAGATAAAAAAAATGCCCCATTGGTTCTTTTTTTAATGTAAAATTTGCCAACTGATTATTATTTAAAATATTTCTCCTCTTCAAGGGACTACATGTTTAAATTTTTAGCTGTTATGCTAAAAATTCCACTGATTTAACCAATTAAAGAATTGTCTGTAATGATTAAGTTTTTATTCAATCTTCCTCGTCACTTTAATGAGAAACATGAATAAATCCATAATAAATATTCTGTAGTTTTAAACGACTTGAATTTAAGTGATGGAAAATATTAGAACGAATAATCGTACCCTCACTTTTATTTGTTTTTCGCGAGGGTACGAACTTGGTCCCATTGCTCGTTATAGAGCAGAATCACTCCCAGCACTTTGATGTCCAAAAGAAGTTCAATATATAATCAGACGTGGTCAATCTTGATATTTGTACACAGTGTAACCATTTTTTTTTATCAATTTCGTGTTTAAAATCGACTATTACTGATACGTGATGATTGATTGATTAATGGTGTTTAACGCCCGAGCAGCAATATTTCAACTATATTCAGGCGATGAACATGAAATGGATGATAAAATGAACATGAAATGATGAATGAAAATGGGATGGGACACAAGGAAAAAAGTAGTAACGGATTTTAGATTGCCACTGGCAAATAGGAGGATGGATAGGGTCGGGCAATTTAGCATCCTGTAGCGGGATCGAAATCCCTACTCAAGCGGGATAGAAATCCCTACTCATAGCGAATACTTCCCAACACGGTGCACTAATATGGTTTGCGGTCAGGTTTTCCGTATTATGGCCTGACAACCCTAGCTTGCCAGGGATACCCCATTCAACCACCTGGGGCACACATCCCAGTCGGTCTTTAGGCAAACCGACCTGACCCGCCGGTCAGGGTACTGGGCGCTATTTAGTCGCCTTTTACGACAACCTAGCGCGACTGCGGTCTATTCTTTTAGCCACCCGGATCCCGCACGGGGCGATACGTGATGATAGTTATTGCTGCTTTTAATAACCCGCTGTGCATTGTGTATTAATTGACATTTGTGTCTCTTTATCATTACGTTTACTACATGAAAAACATTGAGAAACCCGAAATGTAATGGCGTGTTGCATCTTGGGAAAAAATGTGAATATGGTAGTTGTTCCAATTTCATACCGAGACGAAATAAATTGACAGATAACTTTCTTAAATTAAGGAAAACACCAATTAATAACAGCACCTTTTCACCAGCTCCTTGAAAAGCGCTACTGGTCGCAAACGAGCCAACTATTTTGGAACCAAGAAGTGTGAGCGACCTTAGTGTTCCACCTGTCAATTTACTTGGGAGACTGACGAAGTTAAGGGCACAAGTAACACGTTTACCCTTAGGAGCGGATTTACCTGCATATCCGAAAATTTAATTCATGCCATTCAGTGCAAAAGATGTTCGATGTTGTATATCGGTGAGACCTACCGTAGACTGGGTGACCGTTTTGCGGAGCACATTAGGAGTGTCCGGAAGTATGGTGACTGTCCAGTGGGTCGCCACTTTAGACAGCTAGACCATCATATTTCGGATATGCATGTCACCGCTCTTATGGAAACTAGCATGGGGGAAAAACAACGACAACTTTGGATCAGAGGATTATTAAGTTCCTGGGATCTAGCCATTCGTTTGGGATGAATGTAAAAACACTTTTTTATAAGTGTCCACTTTTCAGTAGGACAGCAAAGGCCCCGATTTGACAGATAAAGGTCAATTTAACGCACCCCGTGTGGGACCCGGGGCACAGGAGAATAGGCCCACGGCTTCCTCAGCCTGCAGTAAGAGTCTGCTAACAGAGGCAACACTTGCCGTGTGTTGCGACCCGTGTCGATTACAGGACGGGATTTCAGTAGGCCGGGTAAACGGTCCCGATAACCTACTGAACCCTTACTTTTTCTAGACGGGAAATCGAGTTAGCCCTGACTTCGATGAATCGGCATGTCACGTCTTGCCCTTTGTGAATCCTTCTCAATTTAGCTTTTCTATTACATTTATTTCTTTTCAAACTATTCCATGAAATGTATTAACCAGTTGATAGACAGCTTCCTTTAAGGATTTACAAAGAAGGCGGTGGCTGAAGGGCAAAGCTTCCTCAGCTTTATAGAGGCGACATGTTTGCCGTGTGTTGCAACCCGTGTCGGTGGAGGATGGGATCCTGGTGGTTGAGAGATCACTCTCTGCTGCATCCATTAGTGCGGGTCAGCGGGTTTGATTTTCAATACACCACTTTGGCCCTGACTTCAACTAGACGGGAGACCGGATGGACCCGGTTCGGTCAATCGGCTGGTCATGCCGAGCCCTTAACAAGCTTGTCGTCATTTGTCTTATAACTTAATTATATCTTGTGAATTTCAGTTCTAAAATTGTTCAGTAACAAGCTGTTAAGAAGGCGGTGGCTCATGGGTCAATCGAGTAGATCGAGTTTCGAACGGTTGTTTCGCCAGTTAAGTCTGGCACGAAGCTTGCGTTCGTGAAGAAATTCATCTATTTGAGTATACCACCCTTGGAACACCTGATGCTTTCTGCTGGTGATCCGCAGACATCAAGCATCGCCCCTGTTGGCACTCCGTGGCGGGTGGGTGACAAGGGTGGTGAACCGCATTCTTTCAACATGGCTTCCAAAACAACAAGTATAACAGGTTCCAAAAAAAGAAAAAATGAATGTCCTCTTGAAGAAGTTGTTGACGAAGATCACTGGCCAAGATTTATTGTCTTATCAAGTAAAGACCAAAATAAACCACTTTCTAAAGTTTCTCCTTTTGTTATAGAAAAATCGATCAAGGGCTGTGCAGGAGACGTAAAAAACGTCACCAAAATGAAATCCGGCTGTCTTCTTGTTGAATGCTCTAAAAAACATCAATCCTTAAACTTACTTAAATTAAATAAAATTATTGAATTGGAAATTTCGGCCTCTCCCCACAGAACTTTAAACTCAAGTCAGGGAATCATTCATTATAGAGATGATGACCTCGCTGAACTGACCGATGAAGAAATATGTTCAGAGTTGCAGCCTCAGGGTGTAACGAAAGTTAAAAGATTTATTTCAAAGAGAGACGGTGTTCCGGTCAAATTGCACACATTTCTGCTAAACTTCAATACTCCCACTGTCCCCCAATCAATCAGAATAGGTCTCTGTGGTGTTAAAGTCAGTGCATATGTTCCAAACCCTGTGCGCTGCTTTAAATGTCAAAAGTTTGGACATGGCAAGGGACAGTGTAGAGGAACGCTGATATGTTTTAAATGTGCAGAAGTCGGGCATGAGGGCTTTACCTGCACTAATACACCAAAATGTGCCAATTGCGGTGAAGCCCACATGTCCTCGTCGAAAGACTGTGTACACTTTAAAAAAGAAAAGGACATCCAAAAGTTGAAAACTGAAAAAAACATCAGCTACCCTGAGGCTCGTCGACTGTTCAGTTCGGCGAATGCATCATCTCCTTCAGTGTCATATGCCAGTGTGACCAAACGCGTTTATACTACATCTGGAACGCAAACAATGATCACCTGGCCTATTGATAAAAATGACCCTGAAAGACTGCCAGTTGAAACCAGTGACAAAATTATTACACCATCCCGAAAATCTTCAACATCCCAAACTTCTTCGTCTTTGAAATCCACCCAATCTAAAACGTCAACATCTTCTTCAAGCAGCCCCAAAAAAAATTTAACAGCAAATTCTACCAAAAAACCTACATCAAATAATCCAAAACCTAAGGAAACCAAGAAAAGCGACCGAACTCCGAAATCTATGAGAGACCCTGTGCAGGTCCATAATAGGTTCGGCAGTTTGGATGACATATGTAACGAGACAATTTGGGGCGATCCAATGGATACTACGGGATCGCACAGTCGGTCTCCCAGTCGAGACGGACAAGGGAGAACACAACGAAAAATTAGTATCTCCCCCATTCGTCCTCCAAAATAATGGACAGAATCATTCAGTGGAATTGTCGAGGTCTTAAGATTAATTTTCTTGAAATCACATTATTAGTTCAAGCTTTTCTTCCTGTTGCATTTTGCCTCCAAGAATCCCACCTAAAACGAAGTGATAACATATCTTTAAAAAACTACTCTATATACAGCACATATGTAGACGAAAATGGTAGAGCTGCTGGCGGCTCTACCATTCTTGTAAAAGATCAAGTTTTACATAGCCCTGTAGATCTCAACACTGATCTTCAGGCGGTTGCTATTAGGATATCTTTAGACAAAACGATTACTTTATGCTCTGTGTATACCCCTCCGAATTCTTCATTAAATTTAAATCAGTTGAAACATCTTACTGATCAGCTTCCGGCCCCTTATATATTACTTGGGGACTTCAACGCACACAACCCTCTATGGGGTAGTAACACAATAAACGAAAAAGGTAAAATTATTGAAGGCTTAATGAATCAGGAGGATCTGTGTATTTTTAATGATGGAACCAATACATATTTACATCCTGGGAATGGATCATATTCGGCTATTGATCTTACAATAGCAGATCCTTCTCTGTTGCCCGATTTCTCATGGAAAGTCCATGACGATCTCTGTGGCAGTGATCACTTTCCCATTATATTGGAATCTTTGCACTCTTCCATCACAGAACGAGCCGCTCGGTATAAATTTAACAAAGCCAATTGGCCTCTATTTGAACAACTCTGTATAGAGCGACTTAACTCGGATACTTTTAAAGCTATTTCTGATCCAATTTTAAAATTCAATGAAACACTTATTTCAATTGCCGATGAAACAATTCCAAAGACCTCGACAAATCCAAAACATCCTAGTAAACCATGGTTCGATGACAGCTGCGAGGACGCTATTAAAGACCGGAAAAAAGCCGAACGACGCTTTAATAAACACCCAACTCAAAATAACCTTAACCACTTCCGAATTTTTCGAGCGAAAGCTCGGAGGGTAACGAAACAAAGACGACGCACTTCTTGGCGTAACTTTGTTTCTAAACTAAATAACCATACCCCTATGAATAAAATTTGGAACATGATTCGTAAAATTAAAGGTAAGAACGGTAAAACTAATGTCCATCATTTAAAGGATGGACAAGACTTGTTAACATCAGAGACAGATATATCTAACAAATTGGCCGAAACATTTGCAAAACACTCGTCCGCTGAAAATTATCATCGCGATTTTCAGCGCATCAAAACTCAAAAAGAAAAATCAAAACTTATTTTCCAGTCAAAAAATTTAGAAGATTACAATACACCTTTTTCTTTGGAAGAACTCAAAATTTCTCTAAACAAATCACACGATACAGCATGTGGCCCAGATGAAATACACTATCAACTTCTTAAACATCTCCCACAGTCTTCTTTGCAATGTCTTTTAAATCTTCTTAACAGTATTTGGGAAACAGGTGACTTACCTTCTATTTGGAAAATGGCTACCGTTGTACCTATTCCAAAACCAGGTAAGGATCACTCAGAAGCGTCGAACTATCGGCCTATAGCCCTTACAAGTTGCGTCTGTAAGACCATGGAAAGGATGATTAATGATCGCCTTGTCTGGTTTCTTGAATCCAATAACCTTCTATCAAATATACAGTGTGGATTCCGACAAGGACGAAGTACCATGGACCATTTGGTACGTTTTGAAACTTTTATTCGAAACGCCTTTGCCAAAAATGAACATGTTGTGTCTATCTTTTTCGATTTAGAAAAAGCATATGACACAACATGGAAATATGGTATTTTAAAAGATCTTTTTGATATGGGGTTGAAAGGTCGACTTCCTACCTTTATTTCAAACTTTTTATCTAACAGAGAATTTAAAGTCCGGGTAAATTCCACATTATCGGACCCATTTGAACAAGAAATGGGTGTCCCTCAAGGCAGCATTTTATCAGTAACTTTATTTAGTATTAAAATTAATAGTCTGGCTCAAGTCTTGAAAGACAATATTGACGGTTCTCTCTATGTTGACGATTTCCTCATTTGCTATCGGGGAAAAAACATGAACAATATTGAGCGTCAACTACAGTTATGTTTACATAGAATAGAGAAATGGGCAATGGAAAATGGCTTTAAATTTTCCACTTCCAAAACTGTCGGTATGCATTTTTGTAACAAGAGAAAAATGCATCCTGATCCCGAACTTACATTGTATAACAACCCTATTAAAATTGTGAAAGAAACTACTTTTCTTGGTTTGATATTTGACTCTAAACTCACCTTTCTTCCCCATATCAAAATGTTGAAATCTAAGTGCCTTAAAGCCCTTGATATTTTAAAAGTCGTATCCAGCACTGACTGGGGTGCGGACCGCGACACATTATTGAATCTATATAGATCGCTGGTTCGATCGAAATTAGATTATGGTTGTTTTATTTATGGTTCAGCTCGCAAGTCATATGTCAAAATCCTTGATACCGTTCACCATCAAGGATTGCGACTATGTCTTGGAGCTTTTAGAACCACACCTGTTAATAGTTTATATGTAGAAGCAAACGAGCCTTCTTTGTATCAAAGAAGAATTAAGCTCGGTTTGCAGTATGCAACAAAACTTAAGGCTTATCCTACCAACCCTGCTCATGACTGTGTTTTCAAACCTCTATATCAAAACATTTTCGAAAAACATCCAAACAAAATTCAACCTTTTGGCCTCCGAATTAAATCTCATTTGGAAAATTCTGGTATAAATTTAGATGAAATTGCTGCAATCGAAATTCCGCATAATCCCCCGTGGTTAAACCCCAAACCGATATTTATTTATGATCTAAGAAAACATAAAAAGTCCGACACAAACCATTTAATAATACAACAACATTATGCAGAAATTAAATCTTGTTACCCTGACCATAGTACTATTTACACAGACGGGTCAAAAGACGGTGATAAAGTCGCCTCGGCCGCTGTCTTCGGAGAGCGTGTTGAAACTCGCCGCCTTCCGTCTGCCTCATCTGTATTTACAGCAGAGGCGCAAGCTATTCTTCTTGCGATGAAAATAGTTGCTTCGTCAGACGAATGCAAATTTATTGTCTGCTCCGATTCCCTGTCTTGTCTACTGGCTATTGAAAATTTCAAAATTAAAAATCCTTACATTTTAAAAATTATTCAAATCTACAAATCTCTTGTTGCTTTGGGAAAAGAGGTTATCTTCTTCTGGATTCCCAGTCATGTCGGAATCCGTGGAAACACAGTCGTGGATCAGGAGGCTAAAAATGCTCTAAAGAATAATGTCATTAAATGTAATATTCCTTTTACTGATTTTAAACCGTTGATTTTTAAATATATTTCTGGTTTGTGGCAGAGTGGTTGGGATCTCCAAGTTCATAATAAACTTCATGAGATCCAGCCAGTACTGCACACAAATATTTTTAAATGTTTTAGAGGTCGAAGAGACCAAGTTGTTTTAACAAGATGTCGTCTTGGTCATACCAGGACGACACATAGTTATATTTTAAACAATGAGCCACGACCCGAATGTGTGCCATGCAACAGTCCATACACCATTAAGCATGTCTTGATGGACTGTGTGGACGTGGCCCACATTCGGGAACGTTTCTATAGTGTAGATACATATTTTAATTTATATAAAACTGTCGCAGGCGACACAATTTTAAAGTTTTTAAAAGAAATTAATTTATTTAATAAAATTTAATTTCACTACTGAGTGTGATGCTTCATATTTTATTGTTTTAAGTCCCATTTTTATCTGTATATACTCTCATATTATTGTATGAGATTACGTTTTAGTATAAAAGGGGAGGCATGATATACTAATAAGTTAAAATCTACAATTTTCACGTCCTGAATATAGCTGAAATATTGCTTGCTGGACGTTAAACAACAACCAATCAATCAATCAATCAATTTAACGCCGTAAAAGTTACCGGTATGTAAACCAAAAATTTCTTAACAGCGCCACCTATAAAAATTGTTTAGGTCAGGAGAAATTGGCGAGGTTATGTTTTTCTTAAATTAAATCGTTAAATTAAATGTAACAATTTATACGTAATACAGGAATCGATCAAGGGTATATTTTGATGCATGACTGTATGTATGCGACACAGATATAATCAACAGATTGCGTAAGATCTATGATACAAAATCGTCATTTTTTTACGTAAACATGGCGCGGGCCGTTTGTTTACAAATTTATTCAAAAGTAAAAGCTGACACAATTTTATTCCCGGCCCTTTTTATGTATTTTTACAACTGTTTATTCTTTATTAACCAATAGTTTTTCTCGTTATACCAGTCGAAATGTGTCACCATCTCTGGTAAAAAGCCACGAGGTTGTTACCAACATGACCAAAACACGTGCGAGTTTTCAAATGTTGACGAACACATATCATGTTTAATCCACGAAGCTGTTGTTTTGAAGAAGAAATGTTTGTTTAAATTTGACATTAAGCATGACTCGTTAAAAGTCTAGTATATAACGAATTCCCAAGAATTATTTTGTGCCAAACACGGTGCAATTTGACAGGAATTGAGGAAAGCTCCATGTGCCTTCGTGTTTGTAGTGAATTTGTACACACAGCGTACGTAAGTCGTATAATAGTTTCAAATATGCTGTTTGTTGATAATTTAATGTTGATATATGTTTTTGGCATTTAATAGCGTATATTACAGGTAGAGTGACATAGCCCCTACACCCCCCCCCCCCTTTTCACACACACACAACCACCCACACTTTTAAAGAGGGTGAACCTTTAAGGAATGGAAAATTAATATATTTATAATGTCATAATGTTCATATTGAATTCCAACAATCACACAGTTTAATGATGCCTATAAAATTCTATAACCAACCATGTCATATACTGTGGCCTCCACAACTTCTAGTTGAATTAAGATTTTTCAGCTGGCCCATACATGTAGGTTACTTTTTACAACCGATGAAGTTAAAATACCATACTGCTTGCACCAAAATAACTAGTTAATATTTCTGACATTTATTGCTGTCATTATTTTGCAACTTATTGCTGTTTAAAACAAGTGGGGGTCTTTATTATTTATAACTGAAACTGTTTTACATGTATATATGCATTTTGACTACCATATTAAGTCAAATGTAGCATTATGCAGTTTAAAACAAAGAATTTATTTAATGTTAGAATTTAAAGGAATTGCTTAAATTTATTTATATGGAGAAATTTATTTACATGTGGAGTATTTTATAAATAGGCTTTGCTATTTTATGTCTGAACAAAGTAAGCTTGGGAGATTAAATCTTGAGCAGTAAATAAATTTTTTGGACTGCATTGTGATAGTATAAATTCCATTTTTTACAAACATTATTGAGTTAGCTATTAGGTACAAAATTTATCTAATGATGGTTTCTGCACTTGGTATAGATTTGCTTCTATGATATTCATTGAATGTGAAGCTGATATTGAATGGCATAATAAACATTTCTTGATAAACCAATTAGTAAACTTAAGCATCCTTTCCAAAAACTTTAGACTTTAAATAAACACTTAAATCAAACTGGTATTGTTTAATATTATTTTATAGTTTACAAAAATGTGATATTAAAATTTATGGAAACTTATCTCCAGCAAGAAGTAAGATTTTAAAAACTGGCAGCTATTAACATAATTTTAAAATCTGTGATCATACCTTAACAAAAGAAAAAGGGAAATAAAATGTGAATTAAGTTCTGTGTATAAAAGGAACATTTTTAAAAGAAATTTATAAAAATAATAGTGTCAGTAGATCTATTTTATAGACAGATATATAGTATTAAATCCTAAAAACGAGTCGTTGGCCCTAGCATGTGAGTTTATAAAGCAATCTAAATCACAGGCATTTGGGGTCAGTATAATTTGTTTCTATGGAATAAAATGCCAGTAAATGAGTTTTATAACATGTATTCACTCATTCGATAAGTTAATATCAGTCTGACATGTCTCAATGCAATATATTGCCCTCAGAAAAATGATAAATTTCTCATTGAAGTATAGACTAATTATGAGAAATTCATGCGAAGAGAAAAAAATTATAAACAGGGAGCTAATAACGCAATTTTGTGCTATCTTCTGTTAATTAAAACTGGATGTAAAAAGAAAATACCAAGACAACAAAGTCTCTGTAAATTATGATATGTCTTAAAAGATGAATATAACTCTTCCTTAATTGTTCATGTTATTATAACTTAAGTTTTTTTGATAAAATTAAGATGGTCAGAAACTTTTGGATTACTAAAATTTGTATTATATTGTATTTCTGTTATTTCCATTTTTTAAAATATAATTTTGTATTTTACTGGATCCATAGTTGTTATTATGCCTGAATAAATTAATATAAATTTAATGTTTTGCAAATAATATGTTTAAATCTTTTATAGTTTTATGTAGTTTATGGAGTTTTTTCACTATTTATACTGACTGAAATAAGTGTCGTGTAATTGAATAAAAAAAGAAACATTGTTTCCATTCTGCTTATGAGTCACTAATGTTCACTGTATCTTGCATTGTGTCTACTTAGTCAATCTTAGTGGACTTTAAAACTCTTGCAAGGAAAATTTGCGACATTGAGAATTTTAAGGGTAGCATATCGACTGATGTGTTAAGCTAGGACAAGGAGTGCAACTTTCCTTGTCTGTACAAACCCTACAAGCTGTTGTCAGTGTAAAAAGCGTAGGGTCTTTCATGCTACAAGAAAAAGGCATTTTTTGTCCTTTACTTTTACATTGTTTTCCAATGGCAGACAAAATTATTTGTCTACATGGTTTCCTGAATTGAAGGTTTAAAAATTTGTTCAGCTTGAATATATACATGTATATATTGAACAATCATGTTGATTTGGGATTTCTATAATTATTTTAATGATTGTTATGATTATACCACACTTTTTTTTCTCTAATGCACACACAGCTCCAAAAATTTACCATTACATTGCAAATGTATTTCAGCCTCCCCCTTTTTGTAGAAAAAGCTGACACAAATTTGTTCAAAGAGGCTTTGAGACCCACAAATTACACAAAAGACGTAATACTATTATATATTATATATTTAATAAGTACTGATATGTTATCTATTCTACTTTGGCAGACAGATGCTAAATATTTTTCGAAGCGGACATCGAGTTGCTTCCAACACCCCCCTTTTCGGCATTTTGTCACCGAAAAAGCTGACACAAATTTGTTCCCGGGGGGTTTGAAAGCTGAAAATTGGATCGAAGACGTAATATTATAATTGATTTAATATATTATAGGTCGCGATTTGTCACCATTACTATTTATATTTTTAATTTAGAGTTTTCTGTACGGCGAGTGCCGAGATCAGATCAAAACATGCCACTTCAAAGGGCATTTTAACCTAGTAAATTAAAACTATACAGTACAAAATTTCTGTAAATGACAGGTAATTGTCTTAGGACTTAGCTGTATTTTATTTTATTGATGTATGTTACGACAGTGCTACGTACGATAACGAAAACTGAGACACTATCACGCTTCCAAAAAACCGACAAAAAGTTGACCTTTAGTCACGTGACTGAAGTCGTTAAAAATCGGCCATTACAGGCGTTTGCTTTCCTACTGTTTGTTTTTTGGAATTACTAATGAATGTAATTGAGAAAGTTCAAGATCTTTTGTTAGGTCAAGTACAACAAAAAAGAAATTTTTCTGGTTATGTCTATGTGTGTGACCGATCACAGCTATCTGCCATTTGTCATTTAGTCTACTCTCTTTCCTTGTCCTTTACGGTTGTGTTTTTTCTTTGTCTCACTCTTTCTAGCCCTAAAGAAGGTCTTTGGACCGAAAGCTCGGGGCCCTTTTTATTGTTGTTGGAGTTTTTATTTTTATTTTTCGTTTCGATTTTACCTTTTAACCTTGTGGCGTACATGACCTTTTAAGTACTCGTATCATTTATTTCTCCATCGCACAACTTTCATTATTAATAATTAATAACACTTTTTAGTTTCTCTGGTTTTTTTTATTTTATTTAATTTTTTTGCATTTCACTTCAGATACAGTACTCATGATTTGTGTAGTTATGCAATTCAAATTTGTAATTTTATTACTTTGAGGTAATTATTTCTCCTTCAAAAGTAAACTTCCAAATAAAAGAAGTAACTGAGCATATGCATCAGCCTGCTTGCGAAAATGCAAAGATATACGATTGCTAATTTACGTGTAAAACTGCCCTCACTATCGAGAATACAGACAATCGTAAATGAAAAAGTAAGTTACAACTACATTGTGTAATTTCCCTTCGGTAGGTAGGGGTTACAGGGTTCACCCTGGGGCAATGTGTCAGTGCAATGTTACCTGATCGATATGATGGTACGGCTGATTAGAACAATGGCGTCTCTTCTTCTCATTACGTCACAGCTTCTTGTGGTGGCTTGAAACCTCTCGTGTCTCTCGGCCTTCTACGCTCCACCAATGGTTGGTCTCTGGAACACCCCCGAGATGCCCCGGACAAGAGATCGGGTCTGAACAATCACCCAGTAACAGGGAAGTGCCTAATGTCACCACACCCCCCTCCGTTTTCTTAGGGACGGGACCCCTGTTCCGTTTAACCGAGAACACCTAGCCTACTACCCCCCGTAACCATGGGACTGAACTAGGCGAATCTTCACCTCACATAATATGTAAAATACACTGAGGCCATCTCCTTCCTCACTACCCAACAGCCGACACCAACCAACTCCTCGCCACAAGAACAGAAAACATGTCCAACACTCTGGCACAACGACACCGCGAAAACACCACAAGAACCAAGACTAATAAATTCATTCCCATGAAAATCACATGGAACCAATTCATTACCCTTCTCCTAATTTCTAATTCTCTACGCTACTATGTACAAAAAGTTCATGTTGGAAAAAACCCAACAGAGGATGGGACACAGCAGGACGCTCCTCCCTGGAGTTGAACATATATACATCCATCCTGCTGGTGACGGCCAATGGTGTAAAAATCCCGCATTCTAGCTGGGTATGCGATCAGCGCTGTCCTGGGTCCTTCACACCCATTGTGCCTTCCAGGTCTTAATAACCTCCCTCTTCTCGGCAGGCATCCTTGACAGGAGGACCATCATGACCCGGCCCCGTGCGGGATCCGGGTGGCTAAAAGAATAGACCGCAGTCGCGCTAGCTTGTCGTAAAAGGCGACTAAATAGCGCCCAGTACCCTGACCGGCGTGTCAGGTCGGTTTGCCTAAAGACCGACTGGGATGTGTGCCCTAGGTGGTTGAATGGGGTACCCCTGGCAAGCTGGGGTTGTCAGGCCATAATACGGAAAACCTGACCGCAAACCATATTAGTGCACCGTGTTGGGAAAAATGCCACGTTCCTCGCACGTCAAAGAACGCTGCTGTAGTATTCGCTATGAGTAGGGATTTCGATCCCGCTACAGGAGGCTAAATTGCCCGACCCTATCCATCCTCCCATTTGCCAGTGGCAATCTAAAATCCGTTACCCCTATTTTTCCTTGTGTCCCATCCCATTTTCATTCATCATCATTTCATGTTCATTTTATCATCCATTTCATGTTCATCGCCTGAATATAGCTGAAATATTGCTGCTCGGGCGTTAAACACCATTAATCAATCAACCATCATGACCCGCCAGTGGGACAGGGTCGCCTCACAGTTGATGGGGTGCAGGGTAAAATTCCCTGGCACCTTCCATCCCATCTCCCTGCAAAGGGTCCCGAGTTTGGGCACATCGTCCTCGTTGATCTTGCTGGCGTCCGGAATGCGCCCATATCCATTCACCAACTCCACCAGGTCAGAGGTCACGCCCTGGTCACCACAGAAGAACTGGGTGATGTACTGGAGGAGACACCCTATCTCCCTCTGGAACACCCTCGACTTAAGTTGGGCCTCACTGGGTTTATCCGTGAGGAGATTGGGCAGGTGCTCACACACTACGTGGCGCCGCAGTCCCCTGGTGCGGAGCCCGCACCCCGGAATCAAACAGGGGGAACTATCATGGTTGTTGTACCCCCTTGGTCTGGGTACAACCGACAACACTGGAGCAGGGCTCTTGACCACCACCTGCCCCAGTTGGTAGCTGGCTGACTTCCCCTGCCTTCCCGTCTGCGCAGGGGACCTCATCTGGGGGGCTGGCTTCTCCTGCCTCCCAGTCTGTGCTGGGGCCTCATCTGGCACGATGCCCAGCACCACCTCCTCATACTCCGGCTCCCCAGGTGTCTCCGTCTGGGTGGCCACCTCTTTGGGCCCGTCCGTCTGGGTAGCCCTGGCCACCATCCAATCATCTGGGGTCTGAGTCCCCACGCTCCTTGTGTCCTGGGAAACGAGAACCCTCCTTGGTGAGGGAGGGGAGATTGTGACCCCTCTCCCTCTCGTCGCTCTTAACTCCTCCCCTCGGCCCATGCCCATATACAAGGTATTCCTTACAACGCCTCCTCTGCATCTGTACATCCTGCAACATAAAAGGAGACCATAAGAGACCTTCAAACAATAAAAAACTGTCCGTGACAACTGACTAACCCCTCAGTGGTGGTGCCACGCCCCGACCACCGAGTCCCTAACACTGCTGAACTTGTTCTCCTGTCTCCCCCCCTCTTTCCTCGAGGGGAGGTCCTCCCGACCACTTGACAGTTGGGACACTTGTATGTGTCCAATTCCTCGGCCTCCAATGCCGACAAGTTCACACATGTTAAATGGTACCACTCCTTACAAGTGTAACACTGTACCATTGTTTCTCCAGTGTCCGGACCTCTACAAATACAGTACTTTTTTTCTTTCTTAGTCTGAGAAGTCTCCTCTGTTAAAATGTTTTCTCCTTGTAGGAGTCGCTGTTGAGCTTTCTCCAGCCATGCAGGGATTTTCCTGTCCCTACACGCTTTTAATCTGTCGTGATTCGTATTAAACACCACTCTTTGGAGTTTAACTTTGTACACATACGGTGTGATCACCTCTACTACTATCCCAGGTCCCTTCCACGGACTAATGAGTTTCTTGTTTTTCCCTACTATTTGTGCTGTATCTAGCGCATAAACTAAATCTCCAATCTTATATTGGTGTTCCAAGATTTTAATGTCATAATCTTGTTTCATCCTGTTCTGGGTCGTATTGAGAGTATTCCTCGCAATTTCGTGAGATTTACGGATAGCAGTTTCCAAACTTGCTATGTATTGATCACCTCCTGTGTATTGTTTTTCTTGTCCATGGGAAAACAAGTTCTGCTGGTTGATTTGTTTCCCTGCCTAACATGAGCCTGTTAGGTGTAAATCCTGTGTTCCTGTTCACAGATGAACGTAAAGCTCCTGCTAATTGAGCAATGTGCTCGTCCCAATTGTCCTGGGAACCGTCCACAAAACATCGAACGGCGTCCATGAGAACTCTGTTTTTCCTTTCAACCTGACCATTCGCTGATGGTCTGTAAGGCGTTGTCCTAGCCTTGTGTATTCTCAGGAGTTCACACACTGATTTGAATAGTGAACTTTCCAAGTTTCTCCCTTGATCTGTGAAGATCTGAAATGGATACCCAAACCGGGTCCCATGAAATCTAAGTGTACACGTTCCATCGGTGCACCCGCATGATACGGTGTCATTTTACACTTAGCATGTCTATTTGGTTTCTTATTCTTGCTACATATATCGCATGTTACTACAAAGTTTCTAATTTCCTTTGACATATTGTACATATGGTATTTGTCTTTTATTCTGGCCATTGTACGCTCTGTTCCTTGGTGACCAGCTGACGGTAACTCGTGACAAAGAGTTGGTACTTCCTCCCTCAGGCTAGCAGGGACAACTAACCTAGTTCCTGCTCCCTCCTTCTTGGGAATGTTTCTCAATATCCCCTGGTCATCTAAGTAGAACATTGATCTGTTTATATAGTAGTTTTTAGCTGCTGGTGATGCTAAGAATAAGATGTTCCCTGCTGGTTCTTTGCTGTCTCTTTACCAGTTTAGAATGATTGTCAAATCCGGGTCCTCAGACTGAGCATGTTTTATTTCTTCACTTGTGAATCCACTTATTAACAATCCTCCTTCCTGTGACACGGCTGTCACTGTACAATAATTGTCACTCTCTGTCAATATCACTGGTCGGGTACCAGAGCATATGTCCATGCTTGTAGTGAACAATATATTGTCCACAGTACAATCCTGTGTAGTGTCACTTTTCAATGGTGTGCTTGATTGTTCATCAACACTGAATAATTTTATCATTGCAACGGCAATGTCCTGAATGGGCTTATCCCTGCATTTCCTGTATCTAGTCAGGGATACTGCCTCATCAACTTCATACATAAATTTGTTCCAGGTACGGTGTGCTTTCTCACACTTTGTACAACCTCCGCAAGGTAAATCCGATAACTCCAGTTCGGCCTGGAAACCTGGGCATGGTACCTCACTCTCTCCTATCCGTGAAAGTCCATCCGCATTTTCCGTGGAGTCTACCTGGACGATGCTTGATGTTCATGTCATACTGGCTGAGTTCTTCCATCCACCTTGCCAGTTGACCTTGCGGTTCTTTAAAACCTAATAACCAGGTTAAACTGCTATGGTCCGTTCTGACCGTGAAATTCCTGCCAAGCAGATAATGTCTAAACTGCCTGGTGAACCTGATTACCGCTAGTAATTCTTTCCTAGTCGTTCAATAACGACGTTGCTCTGGGGTCAGAGCAAAGCTTTCATAAGCTATGACCCTTTCCCTTCCATTCTGCACTTGGATTAGTTCCGCTCCGATAGCCTTGTCGGAGGCATCCGTATCCAGGATGAAATTGTCACGTTTCGTTGGTAGTGCCAAAACTGGCGCTGAAGTCAATTTCAACTTAATTTGGTCAAATGAGTTCTGTTGACTCTCAGTCCATTTAAACTGTTGTTTTCCAGTGATGTCATGCAATGATCCTGCAATTTTTGAATAATCCTTGATGAAACTGCGATGATAATTCGCAAATCCAAGGAATTGTTCCACTTCCTTGGTGCAGGTCGGTACAGACCAGCTCATTACAGGTTCAATGTGCTGTTGACCTATCTGAATACCATTGCTGGTGATTTTTCGTCCTAAAAATTCCACTGAAGTCTTGAATAATTCACATTTCCGGGGTTTCAGTTTAAGTTCATATTTCCTGAAACGTTTGAACACTTGTTTCAAGTTTTCTAAGTGATCATCAAAGTCTGATCCTAAGACTAGGATATCATCTAGGAAAGCTAACACCGTTTTCCATGTGAGCCCACTTAAAACTAAGTTCATGACTCTGGCATATGTACTTGCATAGTCCAAAGCTCATTTTCACACATTCAAATAGTCCGTACTTTGTGACGAATGCCGTCTTCTTGCGGTCTTCTGGTTTGATGCTGATTTGCCAGTATACGCTGTTGGCATCAAGTTTCGAGTACCACTTGTTTCCCGCAAGTGTATCCAAACATTCCTCTATAAGCGGCAATGGGTACACATCCTTTACTGTGACTGCATTCAAGGCCCTATAATCTAAGCACCATCTCACACCGCCATCCCGTTTCCGGATTAATACTGGGGCGGAGGCCCATTCCGATGTAGAGGGTTGTATAACTCCAGCATCTAGCATTTTCTTGAGATGCTGCTCCTCCTCGTCCACAAAGCATGATGGAGTACGACGCATTCTCTGCTTAACAGGTCTTGCTGTGCCTGTACCAATTTCGTGCTCAATCTCTGTAAAATTCCCGAGATCATAGTCATCTTTCGCAAATACATCTCTATAGTCATATAAGAGTTGTTTCAATTTAACTTTCTGTCCTTCTGTCAACTCTTCAGTTGATTTCTCAAATAATGGTTGTAAATATACCGGTAACCTGACATTAGCTTTGTCCTGGTATTGTATGGTGTTCACCTGGCCCACCACGGGGTAATAATTGAGATTTTCTCAGCATTTGCTATACAAAATACCCTTAAACACCCCATAGGAATATTAGAACAGCCCTTCTTAGCGATTTTACATTATTTTATATGTATATATTACAATTGAAGGAAAATTGACACATAATGAAAATTAAAGAACTGATTTTATTATACATTTGAACCTCATTATTGGGAACTAAATTTTCTTGTTAATGCAAAGATCTGACAGTTTATTCCCTTGTATTTGTTCTTTCTGGTATTTGTTTTTTCGTCACTTTTCGTGTTCTTGTTTTTAAGTGATTCACAAAATAAAATAATATTAATATAATAATTATAATCAATCAATCAATCAAGTCGAGTCAAGTGCATCCTTTCTCAAATCAGGTTTTTAGTCAAGTGCACCCCGGGGCACAGGAGAATAAGCCCACGGCTTCCTCAGCCATGGATTGTAATTTACAAATCAGGTTTTTAGTCAAGTGCACCCCGTGTAAGACCCGGGGCACAGGAGAATAGGCCCACGGCTTCCTCAGCCTGCAGTAAGTGTCTGCTAACAGAGGCAACACTTGCCGTGTGTTGCGACCCGTGTCGATTAAAGGACGGGATTTCAGTAGGCCGGGTAAACGGTCCCGATAACTTACTGAACCCTTACTTTTTCTAGACGGGAAATCGAGTTAGCCCTGACTTCGATGAATCGGCATGTCACGTCTTGCCCTTTGTGAATCTTTCTCATTTAAGCTACTCTATTACATTATTTTCCTTCAAACTGTTCCATGAAGACAGCTTCCTTACAGGATTTGCAAAGAAGGCGGTGGCTGAAGGGCAAAGCTTCCTCAGCTTTATAGAGGCTACATGTTTGCCGTGTGTTGCAACCCGTGATGGTGGAGGAAGGGATCCTGGTGGTTGAGAGATCACTCTCTGCTGCATCCATTAGTGCGGGTCAGCGGGTTTGATTTTCAATACACCACTTTGGCCCTGACTTCAACTAGACGGGAGGTCGGATGGACCCGGTTCGGTCAATCGGCTGGTCACGCCGAGTACTTAACAAGCTTGTCTTCATTCTTCTTTTCACTTGATTATATCGTATGTATCTTAGTAGCAAAGTTGTACAGTTAAGTGTGGCCATACATGCAGGAATAAAAACCTGCATGCTACACAAAAACAATCCCAGAAAATTGCAATTTTATATTCATACATACTTTAATGACCCACCAACTAAAGTAGTGGGACATTTCTATCCTTTCTACCTTTCACTCCTTTGTCTGTTCTTCTGTTCCACTTCAGGTTTAGCTTAAGGCTGAAGCTTTTTTAATGAAGATGACTTCACATCTTCATAAAAGACGGCATTTTTATACACGGCATCACACTTAGAATTTAAAACAATTAAATTGATTATTTTATCGAACTATGGAGGAAGTGTAACCTGTCTATATAGATTCAGAGTCCATGGAATCATGGTATCTGATAGTAAGTAAAAATGAAACTAAACCTGTGTAAATATGTAAATTATTGATAACAAAAGTAGATAAAATAAGGATAAAACAAGAAAAAATAACCAAAACAACAATAAAAACTGTAAATATGTAAATTATTGATCACACAATTTAAACAAATTTAAAAACACATAAACAAAAAATTGCTAGAACATAAATATGATCACAGGAATTTCTTTCTGTATAGCTTCAGTACTGAATTCCTAAATTTAAATTGTCAATAAATAAAATGGTTATGACATTGTTTTATCTTTATTAAACATTTAAGTGTCGGACAATTTTGTCACACATGAAGGAGCATTTGCACATCTGTTTTCCTGGAATGTCTGAATGTTGGATGTGTGTCCCAGGGTGTAGGTAATAGATAAGGCGCAGTGGCGTTTACCTTGTCATATCATTGTTTGTGCTCCTAACACCTAGAAGGTAATCTAGGGCCTGGGTTGGACTCGACGTTTCCTATAAGAAGGATGTATGTAAGAATGACAATACCATATTGTATGTTTTTAGAATACATAATACCCCGTGTGGGACCCGGGGCACAGGAGAATAGGCCCACGGCTTCCTCAGCCTGCAGTAAGAGTCTGCTAACAGAGGCAACACTTGCCGTGTGTTGCGACCCGTGTCGATTACAGGACGGGATTTCAGTAGGCCGGGTAAACGGTCTCGATAACCTACTGAACCCTTACTTTTTCTAGACGGGAAATCGAGTTAGCCCTGACTTCGATGAATCGGCATGTCACGTCTTGCCCTTTGTGAATCCTTCTCATTTTAGCTATTCTATTACATTAATTTCCAAACTATTCCATGAAATGTATTTACCAATTTATAGACAGCTTCCTTTAAGGATTTACAAAGAAGGCGGTGGCTGAAGGGCAAAGCTTCCTCAGCTTTATAGAGGCGACATGTTTGCCGTGTGTTGCAACCCGTGATGGTGGAGGAAGGGATCCTGGTGGTTGAGAGATCACTCTCTGCTGCATCCATTAGTGCGGGTCAGCGGGTTTCGATTTTCAATACACCACTTTGGCCCTGACTTCAACTAGACGGGAGGCCGGATGGACCCGGTTCGGTCAATCGGCTGGTCACGCCGAGCCCTTAACAAGCTTGTCGTCATTCTTCTTAACACTTGATTATATCTCGTGATTCTTACTACCAAAGTTGTTCAATAACAGGCTGTTAAGAAGGCGGTGGCTAATGGGTCAATCAAGTAGACAGAATTTCGAACGGTTGTTTCGCCAGTTAGCTCTGGCACGAGGCTTGCGTTCGCCAAGAAATTCGTCTGTTTGAGTATACCACCCTTGGAACACCTGATGCTTTCTGCAGGAGATCCGCAGAGTCTAGGCATCGCCCCTATTGGCACTCCATGGCGGGTGGGTGACAAGGGTGGTGAACCACATTCTTCTCATCATGGCTTCTGAAACAAATATAAAAAATGGTCCAAAAAAAAGAAAAAATGACTTACCGCTTGAAGAAATGGTTGATGAAGACTTCTGGTCAAGATTCATTGTATTATCCAGCAAAGATCCTAGTAAACCAATAACCAAAATCTCTCCATTCGTTATTGAAAAAGTGATAAAAGGTTGTGCAGGAGATGTTAAGAACGTCACCAAGATGAAATCTGGTGGTCTTCTCATTGAATGCAACAAAAAACACCAATCCTTGAACTTATTAAAACTTACAAAAATTATAGATTTAGACATTTCGGCCTCTCCCCATAGGACATTGAACTCGAGTCAAGGAATCATTCATTATCGTGACGATGATCTCGCCGAACTTACTGACGACGAAATCTGCACAGAGTTACAACCTCAGGGTATTACAAAAGTTAAAAGATTTATTGCCAACAGACAAGGTGTTCAGGTTAAACTGAACACCTTCCTTCTAAATTTCAACTCTCCAACTGTCCCCCAATCAATCAAAATAGGTCTTCAAAATATTAAGGTCAGCGCATACATTCCCAACCCTGTGCGCTGCTTTAAATGTCAGAAATTCGGCCATGGAAAGGGACAATGTAAAGGAGCACTCGTGTGTTTTAGATGTGCAGAGCCAGGGCATGAGGGCTTTACCTGCACTAAAACCCCAAAATGTGCTAACTGTGGTGAAGCCCACATGTCCTCCTCAAAAGACTGCCAGCACTTTAAAAAAGAAAAGGAAATCCAAAAATTAAAAACCGAAAAAAACATCACATACCCTGAGGCTCGTCGTCTGTACAGTTCGGCGAGCAATCCATCATCTTCTGCCACATCATACGCCAGCGTGACCAAACGCGTTTATGTAACAACTGAAACGCAAACTATGATCACCTGGCCTATTGGTAAAAAAGACCCAGAACGACTTCTAGTTGAAACAACTGACAAAATCATTCAATCTTCACGAAAATCTTCATCTTCTCAAACTGCTACGTCTTCAGCACCCTCTCAATCCTCAACCAATTCTTCAAGCAGCCCCAAAAAAAAATTCAAAAACTATTTCCAATTCAAATTCTTCAAATTCTAATAAAAACGCAAATCAAAAAGGAGATCGTACTCCAAAACTGCTTCGGGATCCCATTAAGGTCCACAACAGGTTTGGTAGTCTAGATCATATAGACACTACTATCTGGGGCGATCCCATGGATACACTACCCCCAGATACTGGATCTAAAAGTAGATCCCCTAGCAGAAACCGGCGGAATAGCCCCAAAAAAACTGTCAACTATTCCCCTATTCGCAGACCATAATGGGTACAATAATAC
The DNA here is from genome assembly GCA_944474755.1 of Limnoperna fortunei. Classification (NCBI taxonomy): domain Eukaryota; kingdom Metazoa; phylum Mollusca; class Bivalvia; order Mytilida; family Modiolidae; genus Limnoperna; species Limnoperna fortunei. The sequence goes on along the minus strand of OX104125.1, from coordinate 10,967,886 downwards.
AATGGAATTGTCGAGGTCTTAAGATAAACTTTCTTGAAATTACATTATTAGTTCAAGCATTTCTTCCTGTTGCATTTTGCCTCCAAGAATCCCACCTAAAACGAAGTGATAACATATCTTTAAAAAACTACTCTATATACAGCACATATGTAGACGAGAATGATAGAGCTGCTGGCGGCTCTACCATTCTTGTAAAAGATCAAGTTCTACATAGCCCTGTAGATCTCAACACTGATCTTCAGGCGGTTGCTGTTAGAATATCTTTAGACAAAACAATTACTTTATGCTCTGTGTATATCCCTCCGAATTCTTCATTAAATTTAAATCAGTTGAAACATCTTACTGATCAGCTTCCGGCCCCTTATATATTACTTGGGGACTTCAACGGACACAACCCTTTGTGGGGCAGTAACACAATAAACGATAAAGGTAAAATTATTGAAGGCTTATTGAATCAGGAAGATCTGTGTATTTTTAATGATGGAACCAATACATATTTACATCCTGGGAATGGATCATATTCGGCTATTGATCTTACAATAGCAGATCCTTCTCTTTTGCCCGATTTCTCCTGGAAAGTCCATGATGATCTCTGCGGCAGTGATCACTTTCCCATTATATTGGAATCTTTGCACTCTTCCATCACAGAACGAGCCCCTCGGTATAAATTCAACAAAGCCAATTGGCCTCTATTTGAACAACTCTGTATGGAGCGACTTAACTCTGATACTTTTAAAGCTATTTCTGATCCAATTTTAAAATTCAATGAAACACTTATTTCAATTGCTGATGAAACAATTCCTAAGACCTCGACAAATCCAAAACATCCTAGTAAACCATGGTTCGATGACAGCTGTGAGGACGCTATTAAAGACCGGAAAAAAGCTGAACGACGCTTTAATAAACACCCAACTCAAAATAATCTTAACCATTTCCGAATTTTTCGAGCGAAAGCTCGCAGGGTAACGAAGCAAAGACGACGCACTTCTTGGCGTAACTTTGTTTCTAAATTGAATAACCATACCCCCATGAATAAAATTTGGAACATGATTCGTAAAATTAAAGGTAAAAACAGTAAAGCAAATGTCCATCATTTAAAGGATGGACAAGACTTGTTAACATCAGAGTCGGAAATATCTAACAAATTGGCCGAAACATTTGCAAAACACTCGTCCGCTGAAAATTATCATCCGGATTTTCAGCGTATCAAAACTCAAAAAGAAAAATCAAAACTTAATTTCCTGTCAAAAAATCTAGAAGATTACAATACACCGTTTTCTTTGGAAGAGCTAAAAACCTCTTTGAACAAATCTCACGATACAGCATGTGGTCCAGATGACATCCATTATCAACTTCTCAAACATCTGCCACAATCTTCACTCCAATGTCTTCTGAATCTTCTTAACAACATTTGGGAAACGGGTGACTTACCATCTATTTGGAAAATGGCCACTGTTGTGCCTATTCCAAAACCAGGAAAAGATCACTCGGAAGCGTCAAACTATCGGCCTATAGCCCTCACAAGCTGTCTTTGTAAAACCATGGAAAGGATGATCAACGATCGCCTTGTCTGGTTTTTAGAATCCAACAATCTACTTTCTAATATTCAATGTGGTTTCAGACAAGGGCGAAGTACCCTAGATCATCTTGTACGTTTCGAAACGTATATTCGAAACGCCTTTGCAAAAAATGAGCATGTTGTGTCTATCTTTTTCGATTTAGAAAAAGCATATGACACAACATGGAAATATGGTATTTTAAAAGATCTTTTTGATATGGGGTTGAAAGGTAGACTTCCTACCTTTATTTCAAACTTTTTATCTGACAGAGAGTTTAAAGTTAGGGTCAATTCTACTTTATCTGACCCTTTTGAACAGGAAATGGGTGTTCCTCAGGGAAGCATCCTTTCTGTCACTTTATTTAGTATCAAAATTAATAGCCTTGCTCAAGTTTTAAAAGATCATATTGATGGTTCTCTTTATGTTGACGACTTCCTCATATGTTACCGAGGAAAAAACATGAATAATATTGAACGTCAACTGCAGTTATGCTTAAATAGAATAGAGAAATGGGCAATGGAGAATGGTTTTAAATTCTCCACTGCAAAAACCGTTGGGATGCATTTCTGTAATAAACGAAAGATGCATCCTGACCCTGAATTAAAATTACATAATAATCCTATAAAAATTGTTAAAGAAACTACTTTTCTTGGTCTCATATTTGATTCAAGGCTAACCTTTCTACCCCATATCAAAATGTTAAAAAATAAATGCCTAAAGGCATTAGATATTTTAAAAGTTGTAGCCAACACCGACTGGGGTGCTGAGTGCGACGTTTTACTTAATCTATACAGATCGCTGGTTCGATCTAAATTGGATTATGGTTGTTTTATTTATGGTTCTGCTCGCAAGTCATATGTCAAAATCCTTGATACTATACACCATCAAGGATTGCGACTATGCCTTGGAGCTTTCAGAACCACACCTGTTGAAAGTTTATATGTAGAAGCAGGCGAGCCTTCTTTGTATCAAAGAAGAATAAAGCTCGCTTTGCAATATGCAACCAAATTAAAGGCATATCCTGGCAACCCCGCACACGACTGTGTTTTCAAACCTCTTTATCAAAACATTTTCGAAAAACATCCAAACAAAATTCAACCTTTTGGCCTCCGAATTAAATCTCAGTTGGAAAATTCCGGTATAAATTTAGATGAAATTGCTGCAATCGAAATTCCGCATAATCCTCCGTGGTTAAACCCCAAACCGATATTTATTTATGATCTAAGAAAACATAAAAAATCCGACACAAACCATTTATTAATACAACAACATTATGCAGAAATTAAATCGTATTACCCTGACTATGGTACTATTTACACAGATGGGTCAAAAGACGGTGATAAAGTCGCCTCGGCCGCTGTCTTCGGAGAGCGTGTTGAAACTCGCCGCCTTCCGTCTGCCTCATCTGTATTTACAGCAGAGGCGCAAGCTATTCTTCTTGCGATGAAAATAGTTGCTTCGTCAGACGAATGCAAATTTATTGTCTGCTCCGATTCCCTGTCTTGTCTACTGGCTATTGAAAATTTCAAAATTAAAAATCCTTACATTTTAAAAATTATTCAAATCTACAAATCACTTGTTGCTTTGGGAAAAGAAATTATTTTCTTCTGGATTCCCAGTCATGTCGGAATCCGTGGAAACACAGTCGTGGATCAGGAGGCTAAAAATGCACTAAAGGATACCATCATTAACTGCAGTATTCCTTTTACCGATTTTAAACCGTTAATTTTTAAATATATTTCTAATTTGTGGCAGAGTGGTTGGGATCTCCAAGTTCATAATAAACTTCATGAGATCCAGCCACTACTGCACACAAATAATTTTAAATGTTTTAGAGGTCGAAGAGACCAAGTTGTTTTAACAAGATGTCGTCTTGGTCATACCAGGACGACACATAGTTATATTTTAAACAATGAGCCACGACCCGAATGTGTGCCATGCAACAGTCCATACACCATTAAGCATGTCTTGATGGACTGTGTGGACGTGGCACACATTCGGGAACGTTTCTATAGTGCAGATACGTATTTCAATTTATTTAAAACTGTCGCAGGCGACACAATTTTAAAGTTCTTAAAGGAAATTAATTTATTTAATAAAATTTAATTCCACTATTAATTGTGATACTTCATATTTTTTATTGTTTTAACTACCATTTTTATCTGTGTATATTCTCATTATTGTATGAGATCACGTTTTAGTATAAGGAGGCATGACGTTCTACTAATTTAAAAATTATGGTTTTCACGTCCTGAATATAGCTGAAATATTGCTTGCTGGACGTTAAACATCAATCAATCAATCAATCTAGAATACATAATAAATACTAATACTTTCATTTAAAATGGTCCTTCTGTGCATGATTTCCAAACAGGTTAACCTCCTCGTATTGTATTAAATAAACAATATAATTTGCATAGCTCAGTCATTTATATTAAAGATAAACATCATTATGCTGGGTATTGCCATCTTTAAAAAATAAAGGATATAAATTAGCATTGACCTAAAGTGCCCTATTGTAACGGAGAATAGCTTATGCTACCATTTAGTTAGTGAAAGTACTCCTTTTGTTGAATATTACATTCATACGATTCGTTTTATTTGATGTATTTATAGCGCATCTGTTTACAATCTATTAATAGAACAAACACGTACAGAAAATCAATAATATAATACACACCCCTGCAGTTACATAGATATCGAATAAATAAACTGTTCCAGTTTAATAGAACCGTCCTGAATGTTGACCACCCCTCGAATTACATTACTTTTTGTTATACACTTAAACTCTCCCTGCTGACGTCAAGGAATTTCGGTATAAAAAGCCGTAAAACCCTGTGTTTTGTGTCATTCTGTTCTTGACCACCGATCTTTGCGGATCGACTGATTCAGAGTTACAGTGTTGAAGCTGTACAGCCTAAACAAGTAATTCTGAATAGCTCTCAGTGATTAAGTGCAATAGGCGATAGTGCTTAGGTGACGTTCGAGTACCAGTGCTATTTGACTGTGTCTTTTAGCAAGGTTATTCGAATAAGATCGTTAAGAGGTTTAGTTGCCTTTGAAGTGGTTAGAAGGCAAAGGTGCTATTTGACTGTGTGTCATTTAGCAGGGTGTTATTTGACTAGGGTTGTTTAGGAGATTTTGTTGATTTTAAAAGAGGTTAGAAGCAAGGGTGCTGTTCAAGCTCAAGCCTTGTGCTATTTAACAAGTAGCGTTTATAAGTTGTTGATTTTAAATTTAAATTGTTGAAAAGCGGAAGTGTTGTTTTGGATCGCATATCAAACAGGATTCCACAGATCAATCTGACTTACATCAGATTCGTACCCAAGGGTTACATACAATGGCCCAAGTATCAGCTCGGTTACACGTTACACTATCAGTGTCTTTACAACAAATGACAATAACAGGTATAAAGTTTTGCCATTATACGTATGATGCATACGTTTCTTATAAATAACGAGAAAAGTTTTTTCTTAGTGCTATTAGACGTATGTACAGGTGTATAACTAAGTAGTACCAGTGAAAGGTGCGATAATAAGGTACATTATGGGCTGCTCTGTGGGTTATATATATATATTTTTTGGGAGGGAGACTTTGTATAATAATGTGGTTGGTCTCTGGAACACCCCCGAGATACCCCGGACAAGAGATCGGGTCTGAACAATCGCCCATTAACAGGGAAGTGCCTAATTTCACCACAACTATCTTGTCTTTTTATACAAGCGTAAATTTACGATATGTTGAGAATATACTTTCAGAGGCTAATTTTATATGGGATTAGCTGCAAGTTTCTGCATTGTTTGGACCTATACAAAATACCCTTAAACACCCCATAGGAATATTAGAACAGCCCTTCTTAGCGATTTTACATTATTTTATATGTATATATTACAATTGAAGGAAAATTGACACATAATGAAAATTAAAGAACTGATTTTATTATACATTTGAACCTCATTATTGGGAACTAAATTTTCTTGTTAATGCAAAGATCTGACAGTTTATTCCCTTGTATTTGTTCTTTCTGGTATTTGTTTTTTCGTCACTTTTCGTGATTCACAAAATAAAATAATATTAATATAATAATTATAATCAATCAATCAATCAAATCAAGTCGAGTCAAGTGCATCCTTTCTCAAATCAGGTTTTTAGTCAAGTGCACCCCGGGGCACAGGAGAATAAGCCCACGGCTTCCTCAGCCATGGATTGTTATTTACAAATCAGGTTTTTAGTCAAGTGCACCCCGTGTAAGACCCGGGGCACAGGAGAATAGGCCCACGGCTTCCTCAGCCTGCAGTAAGTGTCTGCTAACAGAGGCAACACTTGCCGTGTGTTGCGACCCGTGTCGATTAAAGGACGGGATTTCAGTAGGCCGGGTAAACGGTCCCGATAACTTACTGAACCCTTACTTTTTCTAGACGGGAAATCGAGTTAGCCCTGACTTCGATGAATCGGCATGTCACGTCTTGCCCTTTGTGAATCTTTCTCATTTAAGCTACTCTATTACATTATTTTCCTTCAAACTGTTCCATGAAGACAGCTTCCTTACAGGATTTGCAAAGAAGGCGGTGGCTGAAGGGCAAAGCTTCCTCAGCTTTATAGAGGCTACATGTTTGCCGTGTGTTGCAACCCGTGATGGTGGAGGAAGGGATCCTGGTGGTCGAGAGATCACTCTCTGCTGCATCCATTAGTGCGGGTCAGCGGGTTTGATTTTCAATACACCACTTTGGCCCTGACTTCAACTAGACGGGAGGCCGGATGGACCCGGTTCGGTCAATCGGCTGGTCACGCCGAGCACTTAACAAGCTTGTCTTCATTCTTCTTTTCACTTGATTATATCGTATGTATCTTAGTAGCAAAGTTGTACAGTTAAGTGTGGCCATACATGCAGGAATAAAAACCTGCATGCTACACAAAAACAATCCCAGAAAATTGCAATTTTATATTCATACATACTTTAATGACCCACCAACTAAAGTAGTGGGACATTTCTATCCTTTCTACCTTTCACTCCTTTGTCTGTTCTTCTGTTCCACTTCAGGTTTAGCTTAAGGCTGAAGCTTTTTTAATGAAGATGACTTCACATCTTCATAAAAGACGGCATTTTTATACACGGCATCACACTTAGAATTTAAAACAATTAAATTGATTATTTTATCGAACTATGGAGGAAGTGTAACCTGTCTATATAGATTCAGAGTCCATGGAATCATGGTATCTGATAGTAAGTAAAAATGAAACTAAACCTGTGTAAATATGTAAATTATTGATAACAAAAGTAGATAAAATCAGGATAAAACAAGAAAAAATAACCAAAACAACAATAAAAACTGTAAATATGTAAATTATTGATCACACAATTTAAACAAATTTAAAAACACATAAACAAAAAATGCGTAATATTAAAAAAAATTGCTAGAACATAAATATGATCACAGGAATTTCTTTCTGTATAGCTTCAGTACTGAATTCCTAAATTTAAATTGTCAATAAATAAAATGGTTATGACATTGTTTTATCTTTATTAAACATTTAAGTGTCGGACAATTTTGTCACACATGAAGGAGCATTTGCACATCTGTTTTCCTGGAATGTCTGAATGTTGGATGTGTGTCCCAGGGTGTAGGTAATAGATAAGGCGCAGTGGCGTTTACCTTGTCATATCATTGTTTGTGCTCCTAACACCTAGAAGGTAATCTAGGGCCTGGGTTGGACTCGACGTTTCCTTTAAGAAGGATGTATGTAAGAATGACAATACCATATTGTATGTTTTTAGAATACATAATAAATACTAATACTTTCATTTAAAATGGTCCTTCTGTGCATGATTTCCAAACAGGTTAACCTCCTCGTATTGTATTAAATAAACAATATAATTTGCATAGCTCAGTCATTTATATTAAAGATAAACATCATTATGCTGGGTATTGCCATCTTTAAAAAATAAAGGATATAAATTAGCATTGACCTAAAGTGCCCTATTGTAACGGAGAATAGCTTATGCTACCATTTAGTTAGTGAAGTACTCCTTTTGTTGAATATTACATTCATACGATTCGTTTTATTTGATGTATTTATAGCGCATCTGTTTACAATCTATTAATAGAACAAACACGTACAGAAAATCAATAATATAATACACACCCCTGCAGTTACATAGATATCGAATAAATAAACTGTTCCAGTTTAATAGAACCGTCCTGAATGTTGACCACCCCTCGAATTACATTACTTTTTGTTATACACTTAAACTCTCCCTGCTGACGTCAAGGAATTTCGGTATAAAAAGCCGTAAAACCCTGTGTTTTGTGTCATTCTGTTCTTGACCACCGATCTTTGCGGATCGACTGATTCAGAGTTACAGTGTTGAAGCTGTACAGCCTAAACAAGTAATTCTGAATAGCTCTCAGTGATTAAGTGCAATAGGCGATAGTGCTTAGGTGACGTTCGAGTACCAGTGCTATTTGACTGTGTCTTTTAGCAAGGTTATTCGAATAAGATCGTTAAGAGGTTTAGTTGCCTTTGAAGTGGTTAGAAGGCAAAGGTGCTATTTGACTGTGTGTCATTTAGCAGGGTGTTATTTGACTAGGGTTGTTTAGGAGATTTTGTTGATTTTAAAAGAGGTTAGAAGCAAGGGTGCTGTTCAAGCTCAAGCCTTGTGCTATTTAACAAGTAGCGTTTATAAGTTGTTGATTTTAAATTTAAATTGTTGAAAAGCGGAAGTGTTGTTTTGGATCGCATATCAAACAGGATTCCACAGATCAATCTGACTTACATCAGATTCGTACCCAAGGGTTACATACAATGGCCCAAGTATCAGCTCGGTTACACGTTACACTATCAGTGTCTTTACAACAAATGACAATAACAGGTATAAAGTTTTGCCATTATACGTATGATGCATACGTTTCTTATAAATAACGAGAAAAGTTTTTTCTTAGTGCTATTAGACGTATGTACAGGTGTATAACTAAGTAGTACCAGTGAAAGGTGCGATAATAAGGTACATTATGGGCTGCTCTGTGGGTTATATATATATATTTTTTGGGAGGGAGACTTTGTATAATAATGTGGTTGGTCTCTGGAACACCCCCGAGATACCCCGGACAAGAGATCGGGTCTGAACAATCGCCCATTAACAGGGAAGTGCCTAATTTCACCACAACTATCTTGTCTTTTTATGCAAGCGTAAATTTACGATATGTTGAGAATATACTTTCAGAGGCTAATTTTATATGGGATTAGCTGCAAGTTTCTGCATTGTTTGGACCTATACAAAATACCCTTAAACACCCCATAGGAATATTAGAACAGCCCTTCTTAGCGATTTTACATTATTTTATATGTATATATTACAATTGAAGGAAAATTGACACATAATGAAAATTAAAGAACTGATTTTATTATACATTTGAACCTCATTATTGGGAACTAAATTTTCTTGTTAATGCAAAGATCTGACAGTTTATTCCCTTGTATTTGTTCTTTCTGGTATTTGTTTTTTCGTCACTTTTCGTGATTCACAAAATAAAATAATATTAATATAATAATTATAATCAATCAATCAATCAAATCAAGTCGAGTCAAGTGCATCCTTTCTCAAATCAGGTTTTTAGTCAAGTGCACCCCGGGGCACAGGAGAATAAGCCCACGGCTTCCTCAGCCATGGATTGTTATTTACAAATCAGGTTTTTAGTCAAGTGCACCCCGTGTAAGACCCGGGGCACAGGAGAATAGGCCCACGGCTTCCTCAGCCTGCAGTAAGTGTCTGCTAACAGAGGCAACACTTGCCGTGTGTTGCGACCCGTGTCGATTAAAGGACGGGATTTCAGTAGGCCGGGTAAACGGTCCCGATAACTTACTGAACCCTTACTTTTTCTAGACGGGAAATCGAGTTAGCCCTGACTTCGATGAATCGGCATGTCACGTCTTGCCCTTTGTGAATCTTTCTCATTTAAGCTACTCTATTACATTATTTTCCTTCAAACTGTTCCATGAAGACAGCTTCCTTACAGGATTTGCAAAGAAGGCGGTGGCTGAAGGGCAAAGCTTCCTCAGCTTTATAGAGGCTACATGTTTGCCGTGTGTTGCAACCCGTGATGGTGGAGGAAGGGATCCTGGTGGTTGAGAGATCACTCTCTGCTGCATCCATTAGTGCGGGTCAGCGGGTTTGATTTTCAATACACCACTTTGGCCCTGACTTCAACTAGACGGGAGGCCGGATGGACCCGGTTCGGTCAATCGGCTGGTCACGCCGAGCACTTAACAAGCTTGTCTTCATTCTTCTTTTCACTTGATTATATCGTATGTATCTTAGTAGCAAAGTTGTACAGTTAAGTGTGGCCATACATGCAGGAATAAAAACCTGCATGCTACACAAAAACAATCCCAGAAAATTGCAATTTTATATTCATACATACTTTAATGACCCACCAACTAAAGTAGTGGGACATTTCTATCCTTTCTACCTTTCACTCCTTTGTCTGTTCTTCTGTTCCACTTCAGGTTTAGCTTAAGGCTGAAGCTTTTTTAATGAAGATGACTTCACATCTTCATAAAAGACGGCATTTTTATACACGGCATCACACTTAGAATTTAAAACAATTAAATTGATTATTTTATCGAACTATGGAGGAAGTGTAACCTGTCTATATAGATTCAGAGTCCATGGAATCATGGTATCTGATAGTAAGTAAAAATGAAACTAAACCTGTGTAAATATGTAAATTATTGATAACAAAAGTAGATAAAAATATAGGTTCATTTGTGACTTCGCCACAAATAATCATGGCTTACCACTTCCATCGACATTTTTTACACCGCGGCGTAAAAAAATTTCATTTTTTTTTTGTTTTTTCTATATAAAAAACCATAACTGCATAAAATATACGTGAAACGTAGCAGAAAACCATGCAAAAATCATATGTCACATCCTAGGCTCGAACCGGCGATGTCAGTCTTGCCAGCCCTCGTTGATACCACTGGACCACGGAAGACGATATGCAGAAAGTCAAATTTTGACGTATATATACCTTCATTGTGTTTTCTACATTTAAAATACAAAGACATTTTGTAATGTTTTCGTGTATTTACCAATGAAATAAATAAGAAAGACAGAAAATTCTTTGATTTTTATTTATGAAATACAAATAAAACGCATTGATTTGACTGGTGGAAACGACTGAAGTCACGTGACAATTCTATATATTATCACGAAGTTGTTTTTTTTTTTTTTTTTTTTTTTTTTTTTGGTTGAAAAGATGACTTCTCAGGACGTCAACAGTGTTGCTATTTTGACAGTTTAATTCAAAGGAATGTTACTTTCAATTCATTGTAATAGGGAAACCGTTTCTTTGTTCGGTAAAATACTGCAGTCGTGCTTACCGGACGACACTCGATGGCATTTCAAAATAAACGCTCAAGTAGAAAAAATGTTTGTTTCAGCTAGAACAACTCATGAAGACATAATTCAGATGTATATTTTAAGGATTTATCAATGCACAAACATTCAACCGCTGAAATCTAGGGGGTACCGATGGGGCCTCGACATTTGATTTTTTCTGCCGATTTTCGATTTTGTTGACATTTATGCACATCCGAGATACTTGGTTGGGGTAAAATCGACATTCTAAATCGATTGGCGCCATTTTCGAAAGGCTAGGATTTATGGTTTTTCTGAAAATCGCGATTTTTGCATGAAAAACCTATCTTCAACTTTCATGACCTGGAAATTTTTTTATCGTTCGTCAGAATGATTTCTACTGTAGCGACAAGTCAAGGACATCGATCCCCGAACTATTTGGCGTCCATTTTGTTTCACCATTCTCTGTGGTCTAGGATGAAATCTGCACACTACATTCTTATGGGGTCCCTTAGAAACACCCCCCCCTTTATATTTTTGCAAGCTGGCGGGATACCCTCAAATTCCCCATGTTTTTGCCCATGCCTAGCACCAAATTTTATTGCGACATGTAGCAAGCTAAAAAAACAAAGCGAATCCAAAGGTACAAAAATTCACATGTCGCTGTACTGAAACCCAGGTGACCTTGACCTTTGACCTTGTGACCTTGGGCAAGGTCAAGGTGAAAGTTGACATTTTACCTATTACAAGTTATTGCCTATCTTTTACCGTTTCAAGGGAATAGCGATGGCGAGACAGTGTCAAAATTTCAAACGTGACCTTGACCTTTGACCTTGTGTCCATTTTCAAGGTCAAGGTCAATGATGACCAATGATATAAGGTTTCATGTATATATCTGTTATAGTTACTGAGATATAGTGATCTAATGTAACTCACAATGCATATTATTGGTCTAAGGGGAGACAACTCTTATAAAATGTCAAATAAAAAAAATGACGATTCAAGATCTTAATATGATACACATTTTGGTAAAGGTTTCAGTTCTCTATCTATTATAGTAAAGGAGGAGATCTGCACACAACAAAGGGTCAAAAATTAGAACATGACCTTGACCTTTGACCTTGTGACCTTTTTCAAGGTCAAGGTCAATGATGACCAACTGTGAAATATCTAGTCTTTATCACCTCTGGTTCATGAGTTACTCTGGTCAAAAATTTACTTGCAATAAATAAGGGGAAATAACTCCTATAAGAAGGTGAAAAATTCTTTAATGCGATATGTTATAAAGTGTCGCAATCCTTCGCTAAACATTTTGGAACAACTTTTATTGTGATATCTTTTACAGTTTCAAAGTTAATCTGCACACAAGCTTTTTTATGACAGGGGAAATAACTCTGTTAAGAAAAAGTGTTCGGTGTAGCAGGGTCAACTGCGAAAGCATAATGTCTCATACACCCACAGTACAAAAGGTCTTTTCGACATGTCGCGAAACAAAATTTATAATGGGAAAAGAAAAGTTGGCGGAAAAAAATAAGAATAATAATAATAAATATAAGTTCATTGGTTCTACCGAACAAATGAGAGGCTTTCCACTTATTGCATTGACTTTGGCTATATGGAAATTGAATCTTCTTTTCAAAATAAACAAAAGAAAGAAAAACCATTCGTATATCTTTTGAAATAAAAAAGGTAAAAAAATAGGACGTTAATTGAGATAAATGACCTTGACTACCAAGTGTTTGATTTTTGCATGTTCAATGCTTTAAAAACAAATCATTTATTTGTATTTACCATTTTATATACACGAAAAAGCAGAATTTCCAAAAAATATTATTTGACCTTGACTGCTGTCAATATGACCTTGACCATGCTGAGGGTCAATAAAGGACCAACAGTGAAGATCCTTAGTCAATATGTCTTATAATTATGAAGAAATGCCTATTTATCATAAATACCCAAATTTATAAGATGACCTTGACCTTTTACCTTGTTTCTATTTTCAAGGTCAAGGGTCATAATGGTCTTTGGTGAAGTCCCCATGCCTCTACTATCAATAGTTAATAAGTTATCAATGAAAAAGTAAATATCAATGGTTGTAATGGGAGATAACTCCTATAAGATGAAGTCAAATCCTTTTCCTTTAAATAGAAAAAAGTTGCGCATTTATGAGGCCGACATTTTATCCGTTATAAGTTATAAGCTATCTTTTACCGTTTCAAAGAAATAGCGATGACAAGATAATGTCAAAATTTCAAACGTGACCTTGACCTTTGACCTTGCGTCCATTTTCAAGGTCAAGGTCAATGATGACTAATGATATAAGGTTTCATATAAATATCTGTCATAGTTACTGAGATAACACTATATACACTATATTTAATTGATCCAGGGGAGATAACTCTTTCAAAAGTCAAATCATTTATAGTGACCTTTCAAGACCTTAATATGATACACATTTTGGTAAAAGATTTATTTCTGTATCTCTTATGGTTCAGGAGGAGAATCGCACACACCACAGTGTCAAAATTTAGAATGTGACCTTGACCTTTGACCTTGTGACCTTTTTCAAGGTCAAGGTCAATGATGACCAACTGTGAAATATCTAGTCTCTGTCACCTCTGGTTCATGAGTTACTATGGTACAAAATGTACTTCCAATAAATAAGGGGAAATAACTCCTACAAGGAGTCGTCAAAATACTTTGCGCGATATGTAACAAATTGTCGCAATCAATAGCCTACCATTTTGCAAGAATTTTTATTGCGAAATCTTTTACGGTTTCAAAGTTTATCTGCACACAAGCTTTTTATGACAGGGGAAATAACTCCGTAAAGAAAAAGTGTTCGGTGTGACAGGGTTAACTGTGAATGCGTAATGTCTCATACATCCATAGTACAAAATGTCTTTACGACATGTCGCGAAACAAAATTTATAATGGGAAAAGAAAAAAATGGCGGAAGAATAATAAGAATAATAATAATAAGAAACAGACAAAATGCAATAAGTCTTTCCACTGGAAAGTGGAAAGCCTTAATAATAATAATAAGAAACAGAAGAATAACAGTAAGGCTTCCCACTCGGAAGTGGAAAGCCTTAATAAGGATAAAACAAGAAAAAATAACCAAAACAACAATAAAAACTGTAAATATGTAAATTATTGATCACACAATTTAAACAAATTTAAAAACACATAAACAAAAAATGCGTAATATTAAAAAAAATTGCTAGAACATAAATATGATCACAGGAATTTCTTTCTGTATAGCTTCAGTACTGAATTCCTAAATTTAAATTGTCAATAAATAAAATGGTTATGACATTGTTTTATCTTTATTAAACATTTAAGTGTCGGACAATTTTGTCACACATGAAGGAGCATTTGCACATCTGTTTTCCTGGAATGTCTGAATGTTGGATGTGTGTCCCAGGGTGTAGGTAATAGATAAGGCGCAGTGGCGTTTACCTTGTCATATCATTGTTTGTGCTCCTAACACCTAGAAGGTAATCTAGGGCCTGGGTTGGACTCGACGTTTCCTATAAGAAGGATGTATGTAAGAATGACAATACCATATTGTATGTTTTTAGAATACATAATAAATACTAATACTTTCATTTAAAATGGTCCTTCTGTGCATGATTTCCAAACAGGTTAACCTCCTCGTATTGTATTAAATAAACAATATAATTTGCATAGCTCAGTCATTTATATTAAAGATAAACATCATTATGCTGGGTATTGCCATCTTTAAAAAATAAAGGATATAAATTAGCATTGACCTAAAGTGCCCTATTGTAACGGAGAATAGCTTATGCTACCATTTAGTTAGTGAAAGTACTCCTTTTGTTGAATATTACATTCATACGATTCGTTTTATTTGATGTATTTATAGCGCATCTGTTTACAATCTATTAATAGAACAAACACGTACAGAAAATCAATAATATAATACACACCCCTGCAGTTACATAGATATCGAATAAATAAACTGTTCCAGTTTAATAGAACCGTCCTGAATGTTGACCACCCCTCGAATTACATTACTTTTTGTTATACACTTAAACTCTCCCTGCTGACGTCAAGGAATTTCGGTATAAAAAGCCGTAAAACCCTGTGTTTTGTGTCATTCTGTTCTTGACCACCGATCTTTGCGGATCGACTGATTCAGAGTTACAGTGTTGAAGCTGTACAGCCTAAACAAGTAATTCTGAATAGCTCTCAGTGATTAAGTGCAATAGGCGATAGTGCTTAGGTGACGTTCGAGTACCAGTGCTATTTGACTGTGTCTTTTAGCAAGGTTATTCGAATAAGATCGTTAAGAGGTTTAGTTGCCTTTGAAGTGGTTAGAAGGCAAAGGTGCTATTTGACTGTGTGTCATTTAGCAGGGTGTTATTTGACTAGGGTTGTTTAGGAGATTTTGTTGATTTTAAAAGAGGTTAGAAGCAAGGGTGCTGTTCAAGCTCAAGCCTTCTATTTAACAAGTAGCGTTTATAAGTTGTTGATTTTAAATTTAAATTGTTGAAAAGCGGAAGTGTTGTTTTGGATCGCATATCAAACAGGATTCCACAGATCAATCTGACTTACATCAGATTCGTACCCAAGGGTTACATACAATGGCCCAAGTATCAGCTCGGTTACACGTTACACTATCAGTGTCTTTACAACAAATGACAATAACAGGTATAAAGTTTTGCCATTATACGTATGATGCATACGTTTCTTATAAATAACGAGAAAAGTTTTTTCTTAGTGCTATTAGACGTATGTACAGGTGTATAACTAAGTAGTACCAGTGAAAGGTGCGATAATAAGGTACATTATGGGCTGCTCTGTGGGTTATATATATATATTTTTTGGGAGGGAGACTTTGTATAATAATGTGGTTGGTCTCTGGAACACCCCCGAGATACCCCGGACAAGAGATCGGGTCTGAACAATCGCCCATTAACAGGGAAGTGCCTAATTTCACCACAACTATCTTGTCTTTTTATGCAAGCGTAAATTTACGATATGTTGAGAATATACTTTCAGAGGCTAATTTTATATGGGATTAGCTGCAAGTTTCTGCATTGTTTGGACCTATACAAAATACCCTTAAACACCCCATAGGAATATTAGAACAGCCCTTCTTAGCGATTTTACATTATTTTATATGTATATATTACAATTGAAGGAAAATTGACACATAATGAAAATTAAAGAACTGATTTTATTATACATTTGAACCTCATTATTGGGAACTAAATTTTCTTGTTAATGCAAAGATCTGACAGTTTATTCCCTTGTATTTGTTCTTTCTGGTATTTGTTTTTTCGTCACTTTTCGTGTTCTTGTTTTTAAGTGATTCACAAAATAAAATAATATTAATATAATAATTATAATCAATCAATCAATCAAATCAAGTCGAGTCAAGTGCATCCTTTCTCAAATCAGGTTTTTAGTCAAGTGCACCCCGGGGCACAGGAGAATAAGCCCACGGCTTCCTCAGCCATGGATTGTAATTTACAAATCAGGTTTTTAGTCAAGTGCACCCCGTGTAAGACCCGGGGCACAGGAGAATAGGCCCACGGCTTCCTCAGCCTGCAGTAAGTGTCTGCTAACAGAGGCAACACTTGCCGTGTGTTGCGACCCGTGTCGATTAAAGGACGGGATTTCAGTAGGCCGGGTAAACGGTCCCGATAACTTACTGAACCCTTACTTTTTCTAGACGGGAAATCGAGTTAGCCCTGACTTCGATGAATCGGCATGTCACGTCTTGCCCTTTGTGAATCTTTCTCATTTAAGCTACTCTATTACATTATTTTCCTTCAAACTGTTCCATGAAGACAGCTTCCTTACAGGATTTGCAAAGAAGGCGGTGGCTGAAGGGCAAAGCTTCCTCAGCTTTATAGAGGCTACATGTTTGCCGTGTGTTGCAACCCGTGATGGTGGAGGAAGGGATCCTGGTGGTTGAGAGATCACTCTCTGCTGCATCCATTAGTGCGGGTCAGCGGGTTTGATTTTCAATACACCACTTTGGCCCTGACTTCAACTAGACGGGAGGCCGGATGGACCCGGTTCGGTCAATCGGCTGGTCACGCCGAGCACTTAACAAGCTTGTCTTCATTCTTCTTTTCACTTGATTATATCGTATGTATCTTAGTAGCAAAGTTGTACAGTTAAGTGTGGCCATACATGCAGGAATAAAAACCTGCATGCTACACAAAAACAATCCCAGAAAATTGCAATTTTATATTCATACATACTTTAATGACCCACCAACTAAAGTAGTGGGACATTTCTATCCTTTCTACCTTTCACTCCTTTGTCTGTTCTTCTGTTCCACTTCAGGTTTAGCTTAAGGCTGAAGCTTTTTTAATGAAGATGACTTCACATCTTCATAAAAGACGGCATTTTTATACACGGCATCACACTTAGAATTTAAAACAATTAAATTGATTATTTTATCGAACTATGGAGGAAGTGTAACCTGTCTATATAGATTCAGAGTCCATGGAATCATGGTATCTGATAGTAAGTAAAAATGAAACTAAACCTGTGTAAATATGTAAATTATTGATAACAAAAGTAGATAAAATAAGGATAAAACAAGAAAAAATAACCAAAACAACAATAAAAACTGTAAATATGTAAATTATTGATCACACAATTTAAACAAATTTAAAAACACATAAACAAAAAATGCGTAATATTAAAAAAAATTGCTAGAACATAAATATGATCACAGGAATTTCTTTTGGCAAAATCTCTTGCATTGACAAATTTCTTTCCTTTTGTCGGATTCTTTTTTTCTGCAAATTTAATAATAAAATAATAATAAAATAATAATAATAAAATTTAATAAATTTAATAATAGTGTAAAATTAAAGAACTGATTTTATTATACATTTGAACCTCATTATTGGGAACTAAATTTTCTTGTTAATGCAAAGATCTGACAGTTTATTCCCTTGTATTTCTAAACTAAATAACCATACCCCTATGAATAAAATTTGGAACATGATTCGTAAAATTAAAGGTAAGAACGGTAAAACTAATGTCCATCATTTAAAGGATGGACAAGACTTGTTAACATCAGAGACAGATATATCTAACAAATTGGCCGAAACATTTGCAAAACACTCGTCCGCTGAAAATTATCATCGCGATTTTCAGCGCATCAAAACTCAAAAAGAAAAATCAAAACTTAATTTCCAGTCAAAAAATTTAGAAGATTACAATACACCTTTTTCTTTGGAAGAACTCAAAATTTCTCTAAACAAATCACACGATACAGCATGTGGCCCAGATGAAATACACTATCAACTTCTTAAACATCTCCCACAGTCTTCTTTGCAATGTCTTTTAAATCTTCTTAACAGTATTTGGGAAACGGGTGACTTACCTTCTATTTGGAAAATGGCTACCGTTGTACCTATTCCAAAACCAGGTAAGGATCACTCAGAAGCGTCGAACTATCGGCCTATAGCCCTTACAAGTTGCGTCTGTAAGACCATGGAAAGGATGATTAATGATCGCCTTGTCTGGTTTCTTGAATCCAATAACCTTCTATCAAATATACAGTGTGGATTCCGACAAGGACGAAGTACCATGGACCATTTGGTACGTTTTGAAACTTTTATTCGAAACGCCTTTGCCAAAAATGAACATGTTGTGTCTATCTTTTTCGATTTAGAAAAAGCATATGACACAACATGGAAATATGGTATTTTAAAAGATCTTTTTGATATGGGGTTGAAAGGTCGACTTCCTACCTTTATTTCAAACTTTTTATCTAACAGAGAATTTAAAGTCCGGGTAAATTCCACATTATCGGACCCATTTGAACAAGAAATGGGTGTCCCTCAAGGCAGCATTTTATCAGTAACTTTATTTAGTATTAAAATTAATAGTCTGGCTCAAGTCTTGAAAGACAATATTGACGGTTCTCTCTATGTTGACGATTTCCTCATTTGCTATCGAGGAAAAAACATGAACAATATTGAGCGTCAACTACAGTTATGTTTACATAGAATAGAGAAATGGGCAATGGAAAATGGCTTTAAATTTTCCACTTCCAAAACTGTCGGTATGCATTTTTGTAACAAGAGAAAAATGCATCCTGATCCCGAACTTACATTGTATAACAACCCTATTAAAATTGTGAAAGAAACTACTTTTCTTGGTTTGATATTTGACTCTAAACTCACCTTTCTTCCCCATATCAAAATGTTGAAATCTAAGTGCCTTAAAGCCCTTGATATTTTAAAAGTCGTATCCAGCACTGACTGGGGTGCGGAACGCGACACATTATTGAATCTATATAGATCGCTGGTTCGATCGAAATTAGATTATGGTTGTTTTATTTATGGTTCAGCTCGCAAGTCATATGTCAAAATCCTTGATACCGTTCACCATCAAGGATTGCGACTATGTCTTGGAGCTTTTAGAACCACACCTGTTAATAGTTTATATGTAGAAGCAAACGAGCCTTCTTTGTATCAAAGAAGAATTAAGCTCGGTTTGCAGTATGCAACAAAACTTAAGGCTTATCCTACCAACCCTGCTCATGACTGTGTTTTCAAACCGTTTTGTAAACAAATTTTTGATAATCATCCAAACAAAATTAAACCTTTTGGCCTAAGAATTGCATCTCATTTGGAAAATTCTGGTATCTGTATAGATGAAATTGCCCCAACTGAAATTCCTCACAATCCTCCATGGTTAAATCCTAAACCAGTATTTATTTATGATTTGCGAAAATATAAAAAATCTGACACAAACCCCTTGATTATTCAGCAACATTTTGCAGAGATTAAATCTTGCTTTGTTGATCACAGCTCAATTTATACGGATGGATCGAAGGACGGTGATAAAGTCGCTTCAGCCGCTGTCTTCGGAGAGCGAGTTGAAACTCGCCGTCTTCCTTCTGCTTCTTCCATATTTAGTGCAGAAGCCCAAGCCATTCTTCTTGCACTAAAAATTGTTGCCTCGTCAGTGGAGGATAAATTTCTTGTCTGCTCCGATTCTTTATCGTGCCTTCTTGCCATTGAAAATAACAAAGTTAAAAATCCATTTATTTTAAAAATTATTCAAATTTACAGGTCCTTAACAACTTTGGGTAAAATTGTTGTTTTTTTCTGGATTCCCAGTCATGTGGGAATCCATGGAAACACAGTCGTGGACAGGGAAGCTAGGAAAGCCTTAAATAATGACATCATCAACTGTAAACTACCTTTTACTGATTTTAAGTCTTTTATTTTAAAATATATTTATAATTTGTGGCAGATTGGTTGGGATCTCGAAGTTCATAATAAACTTCATGAGATCCAACCACTAATTCGCCATACAAATTTTAACACTTTTACATGTCGTAGAGACCAAGTAGTTTTAACACGGTGTCGTCTTGGCCATACCAAGACGACCCATAATTATATTTTAAATGGTGAACCACGACCCGAGTGTGTGCCATGTAACAGTCCGTATACAATCAAGCATGTCTTGATGGACTGTGTTGACGTGGCCCACATTCGGGAACGTTTTTATACTGTGGATTCTTATTTTAATTTGTTTACAACTGTCGCTGGCGACAAAATTCTACAGTTCTTAAAGGAGATTAATTTATACAATAAAATATAATCATCTAATACCATAAATATGCTATTGTTTCATATTTTATCATTTTAGTCATGTTTTTTATTGTATATACTCTCATACTATAGTGTGAGATTTCAGTTTTATTATAATTCAACAGGGTTGCTTCTAACTTCTGAACGATATCAATTTATAAAATTGTTCACGTCCTGAATATAGCTGAAATATTGCTTGCTGGACGTTAAACATCAATCAATCAATCAATCAATCAATCAATCAAACAGGTTCCAAAATAAGAAAAAATGACATTTCCCTTGAAGAAATAGTTGCTGATGATCACTTTTCAAGATTTATAGCCCTGACTAGTAAAGATTCCAACAAACCTCTATCAGAACTTTCCCCATTTGTCATAAAAAAACCATTAAAGGCTGTGCAGGAGATGTTAAAAAGGTAACAAAATTGAAATCTGGTTCACTACCTTTTGAAGTTTCGAAAAAACAACAGTCTTTAAATTTAGTCCAACTTAATAAAATTCACGAATTAGAAATATTTTCCACTCTTCACAGAACATTAAATTCTTGTCAAGGGATCATCCATTACAGAGACGATGATCTCTTTGAACTAACTGACGACGAAATTTGTGAAGAGCTAAAACCTCAGGGGTAATAAAGGTTAAAAGATTCGTTGCCAAGAGACAAGGTATTCAGGTAAAACTGAATAGTTTCTACTAAACTTCAATACACAATCTGTCCCTCAGTCAATCAAAATTGGATTATACAGTGTTAAAGTCAGCGCATATATTCCAAATCCTGTGCGCTGCTTTAAATGTCAGAAATTTGGTCATGGCAAGGGACAATGTAGAGGCTCCTTGGTATGCTTTAAATGTGCAGAGGTAGGGCAGGAGGGCTTTACCTGCACAAATAATCCAAAGTGTGCCAATTGTGGTGAAGCCCACAGTCCTCCTCAAAAGATTGTCATCATTTTAGAAAAGAAAAGGACATACACAAATTGAAAACGGAAAAGAACATCACCTACCCTGAGGCTCGTCGTCTGGTTAGTTCAGTTAACAATCCATCGTCTTCTGCAATGTCATATGCCAGTGTGACAAAACGCGTATATGTTACATCTGAAACGCAAACCATGATCACCTGGCCTATAGGACAAAAAGACCCTTCAAGACTACCTGTTGAAACCACTGACAAAATCATTTCATCATCTCGAAAATCTTCAGCTTCTCAAACTTCTACGCCATCGGCATCTACTATGTCTTCAACACCATCTCAATCCTCAACTAATTCTTCAAGCAACCAAACAAAAATTCAAAAAATGGTAACTCTAATGTAAATTCTACTAACTCAAATAAAAACTCAAATCAAAAAGGAGATCGTACTCCAAAACTGCTGCGGGATCCCATTAAGGTCCACAAAAGGTTTGGAAGTCTAGATCTTCTAGACACTACTATCTGGGGCGATCCCATGGATACACTACCCCCAGATACCGGATCTAAAAGTAGATCCCCCAGCAGAAACCGGCGGAATAGCCCCAAAAAACTGTCAACTATTTCCCTATTCGCAGACCATAATGGATACAATAATACAATGGAATTGTCGAGACGAGGACGATAGAGCTGCTGGCGGCTCTACCATTCTTGTAAAAGATCAACTTTTACATAGTCATGTAGATCTTAACACTGATCTTCAGGCGGTTGCTGTAAGGATATCTTTAGATAAAACGATTACTTTATGCTCTGTGTATATCATTCCCAATTCTCCATTAAATTTTAATCAGTTAAAACATCTTACTGATTAGCTTCCAGCCCCTTATATATTACTTGGGAACTTCAACGGACACAACCCTTTATGGGGCAGTAACACAATAAACGATAAAGGAAAAATTGTTGAAAGCTTAATGAATCAGGAAGATCTGTGCATTTTAATGATGGAACTAATACAAATTTACATCCTAGGAATGGATCATATTCAGCTATTGATCCCTCAATAGCAGATCCTTCTCTGTTGCCCGATTTCTCATGGAAAGTCCATGACGATCTCTGTGGCAGTGATCACTTTCCCATTATATTGGAGTCTTTGCACTCTACCAACACAGAACGAGCCGCTCGGTATAAATTTAACAAAGCCAATTGGCCTCTATTTGAACAACTCTGTATAGAGCGACTTAACTCGGACGTCTTTGAAGCTGTTTCTGATCCAATTTTAAAATTCAATGAAACACTTATTTCAATTGCTGATGAAACAATTCCTAAGACCTCGACAAATCCAAAACATCCTAGTAAACCATGATTCGATGACAGCTGTGAGGACGCTATTAAAGACCGGAAAAAGGCCGAACGACGCTTTAATAAACATCCAACTCAAAATAATCTTAACAATTTCCGAATTTTTCGAGCGAAAGCTCGCAGGGTAACGAAACAAAGACGACGCACCTCTTGGCGTAACTTTGTTTCTAAACTAAATAACCATACCCCTATGAATAAAATTTGGAACATGATTCGTAAAATTAAAGGTAAAAACAGTAAAGTAAATGTCCATCATTTAAAGGATGGACCTGACTTGTTAACATCAGAGTCAGATATATCTAACAAATTGGCCGAAACATTTGCAAAACACTCGTCCGCTGGAAATTATCATCCGGATTTTCAGCGTATCAAAACTCAAAAAGAAAATATCAAAACTTAATTTACAGTCAAAAAATTTGGAAGATTACAATACACCTTTTTAGCTCACCTGACCCGAAGGGTCAGGTGAGCCATTGTTATCACTTTGCGTCCGTCGGCGTCGTCGTCGTCGTCTGTAAACTTTTTACATTTTAATCTTCTTCTCTGAAACAACTTGGCCAATTGAAACCAAACTTGGCCATAATGTTCATTGGATGGACCTTTACAAAGTTTGTGTTTTTTATTTTGATTGATAAACCAATATGGCCGCCACCTCAAGACTTAGTTTAACATAGGACCCTATGGGAAAAAAGTTTAAAAGGGCTTCTTCTCTGAAACCGTTAAACCAATCAAAACAAAACTTACCAGCAATATTGTTTGGATGATCCTCTATAAAGTTTGTGTGTTTGATGGCAATTGGAAATTCAAAATGGCCGCCACCGCAGGACTTAGTTTAACATAGAACCCTATGGGAAAAATTTTTAAAAGGCTTCTTCTCTGAAACTGGTTAACCAATCAAAACAAAAACTTTCTAGCAATATTGTTTAGATGGTCCTCTATAAAGTTTATGTTTTTTATGGCAATTGGAAATTCAAAATGGCCGCCACCGCCGCAGGACTTAGTTTAACATAGGACCCTATGGGCAAATAAAAAAAATCTTCTCTATACAACCGGTTAACCAATGAAACAAAGCTTTCTAGTAATATTGTTTGGATGGTCCTAATTAAAGTTTATTGAAAATTACAAGACTTACTTTAACATCAGGGAAATGCCATCTTCATTTCCTATAAAATCAGGTGAGTGATACAGGCTCTTAAGAGCCTCTGGTTCTTTGGAAGAGCTAAAAACTTCTTTGAACAAATCTCACGACACAGCATGTGGTCCAGATGACATCCATTACCAACTTCTCAAACATTTGCCACAATCATCTCTCCAATGCCTTCTGAATCTTCTTAACAACATTTGGGAAACGGGTGACTTACCATCTATATGGAAAATGGCCACTGTTGTGCCTATTCCAAAGCCAGGAAAAGATCACTCGGAAGCGTCCAACTATCGGCCTATAGCACTCACAAGCTGTCTTTGTAAAACCCTGGAAAGGATGATCAATGATCGCCTTGTCTGGTTTTAGAATCCAACAATCTACTTTCTAATATTCAGTGCGGTTTTAGACAAGGGCGAAGTACCCTAGATCATCTTGTACGTTTCGAAACGTATACAGTGAAACTTCTCTAAACCGGCTGCCACTGGGACAGAGAAAAATGACCGGTTTACAGAGGTGGCCGGTTTATGAAATTTAGTGAAATCTGCCGTGATTTTCAGTTACCGCCCTATTGGGTACAGAGTTGAGGTCTTTAATCAATTTCTACTATCCTAGCATGTTTCATTTGAGAGAAGTTAAAAAAAATTCATTTGCAATGCCGCTGAGAAAGGTTCACTTCTAACAACAACAAAAAAATCACTCGAGTTTGGTGATTCCCTACTTGCGGTAGACAAGATTTATCTCCCATTTGCAGAGTTATCTGTTCTTTAGAGCAGGTACATTATAGTACCTACTGTGGGTAAAAAGTAGTTTTTCTACAATATTTTTTTATTCACATATATTAAAGCATTCGGTAAAATTTATTATGATGTGCAATCTAATTCTGCAGTTTTTTCATTTGTACTGGAAGAGTCAGTCCACAGACATTATTTAAAAAAAAATAAAAACATGATTTTTCCCTATCTGTTCAATACTACATACCTTCTGTTATGAAAGACAACTCTTGAAAATGGGAAGTAACTCTTGTATTCTGAAAATAGGGAATTCGGCTTGTACAGTAAACCAGACCACTTTCAGCAACTGAACATTACGCGTGGTCTTCGGTGTATTAAAAGACTAAACATTGAATTTCATTGCACATTTTAGCTAAATATCAAATAATGATTATACAACTAGTATAATTGAAGAAAAATTACGTCCTGTTGTAAAAAATATTCCAGACGAAAGCTATTCATAGGTTTGCCTAAAGACCGACTGGGATGTGCGCCCCAGGTGGTTGAATGGGGTACCGCTGGCAAGCTGGGGTTGTCAGGCCATAATACGGAAAACCTGACCGCAAACTATATTAGTGCACCGTGTTGGGAAAAATGCCACGTTCCTCGCACGTTAAAGGACGCTGCTGTAGTATTCGCTATGAGTAGGGATTTCGATCCCGCTACAGGAGGCTAAATTGCCCGACCCTATCTATCCTCCCATTTGCCAGTGGCAATCTAAAATTCGTTACCCCTATTTTTCCTTGTGTCCCATCCCATTTTCATTCATCATCATTTCATGTTAATTTGATCATCCATTTTATGTTCATCGCCTGAATATAACTGCAATATTGCTGCTCGGGCGTTAAACACCATTAATCAATCAATCAATCTTGTCAAAAATATAACTGTTTCAATAATTAATATCAGACTATTATACACAAGTTAAAGAAAATAATGTAAGGCAACTCTTCATATTTTCAACATAAATAAATTTTTCACCTTTCATCAATTTGTTGTTGTAATTGATTTTCTTTGATCCTTGCTAACTTCTGAAAAACAAATAATCTAAGCATAAACTATATACTTGTATTAAAAATAGGTGCTTCGCTGGGCTTAGCCAATTGCGATTTTTTTGTGCCTAGGTTTATAGTGTTAAACGATGCATGCGCGTGTTAATTTACCGGTAATCGGTGATTGCATCATTTACGATCATACATCTGCTTCTATGGTCGTAAATACACGTGTATTGTGTAATATTCAGTGACATGTGTGTTATTTAGAGTTATTAAACGGAAATCTGCAATAAATGAATCAACAAAGTAGTCTGATGAAAAGCGGCTAAACCTGCATCAGAGTGTACTAGACATGTAATAAAGTTAATTGATGTGTTGAAATAACAAAACAAACTTATTTTTGTAGTAATATTTTCGTTATAATGTAATAAATTACAGGTATGAAAACTGACGTTGTTGTTTTTGAGCGATTTCCACATTGTATGTCCGTCTTAATTTCGTAATTAGAAAACTCTCACACATGCATAGTTCGATTTTCAGTATTTCCGGTTTATGGTTAAATCACAAGGATAGATGTTTCCAATAAATTACTGTACAATTTTGGTTTACTTCTAACAAGAAATCAATCACACATCTTTTCATGATTAAAATAAAATTATTGTACGGAATGCTGGAGACCAAACTTTTGAAAAATATCTGACAAATTCGGATTTCGTCCGACGCGACAGAATGTCTGAGCAAATGTCACACATAATGTTAAACAATTTCGCCATGTCATATACTGATCTAGTGATTTCTAATCTGGCGACACTTTTACAAAACTGGTGGCGGAAAAATGCAGTTGGCGATTTTTTTGGCGCCAGCTTTAAGAAGCAAGAGCAGCCCCTGATTAAAAACCATGCAATCATTTTAAGCATCGAAATGTAAATTAACATGTACCATAAAAAGTAAATTATACACAAGGGCTTTACTTCAAACACACATGACACCCACTTAAGGCACTTAAGATTGCATTCATTGCATTTGCTCTTTCGTTTTAGTTTAGGATTTAGTGCCATTTTCAGCAATTTTTCAGCTATATTAGACAGTGTTGACAGGCATGTGATCATTCACCACATGTGCATGTCTCGTCGTAAGCGTCATCAATGATTGTTTTTTTTTGTTTATTTGATTCGTGTTAAATTCATTAATGTTTTATAGCAATATTCAGGTATATCTATTTTGACAGGATGATGTAGTATCCATTGAGAACCCCTAACCTTCAACAAGAAATGTGGCAATCCTTGTCAATTGAGGTTAGAGTTGAGTACACCTTGCATTATGTCAGGCCCAAACTCGCAACCCTAGTGAAGAAATAGTGGAAGGTAAATTAACTGCATCACAAGGCCATTAATGCCCACCATGACTGATTTTAAATACACGAAAGTTAAATTGCTGCTATGCTTAGTCACCTTATTCTTTATGGTACAACACGTGTGTTTAGATGAGAACAACAGAAACAAAAGCTGCATTTTGATTACCCTTATTACATGTAGTGTGCACTTTTGCATCATAATTTGTCAAAATTAAAACACCAATACAGTCTCCAAATTATAGCATATAAAGGAATGCATATTTGTTATACAACTGATAGAAAAAATTTAATATATTCCAGTCTGACTACGTTTGTTTTGAGTGGTGTTTAACGCCACTCATGGCATCCAGTTTTTGGGGGAGGAAGCCGGATTACCCAACGAAATCACCTGACCTTCGGTAGGAAAACTGGCAATCCTTGTCAAGTAAGATTGGACTCGAGTGGACCCTGCCCGCAGTGAGAATCAAACCCACAACCTCAGAGTTGACAAGCTGACTAACGTAGAAACAACTATCATTTCTTTGAACATCATGACAAGCAGATTTAACCTTTTCATGTGAGCCATCGTCTTGAACGGTGTCGTTTAAATGTTTCTTTTTGGCCATTATTCTATTTCTTTCAGTTACTATTTCTTCAAGTTGGTACTTGGCCTCTCTATTGCAAACTTTGGCTTCTATTTCGGGAACCAACCACGACTTTAAAGAAATAAAAAGTATGTTTAAGTATAGAATATAATTTGATTTGATATGATCGTACCAACAATTTTGCTGGTAAACTAAACAAACAAGTTCTTTATAAATACAGTTGAACCTCGTTGTCTCGAACTTGGTTGACTCGATACCTCGGTTATGTCGATATAATTTTTAGGTCACGGAATTTTTCCCGTATCAACAATGAATTTCTTCCTCGGATGTATCGATCTCGGTTGCTTCGATATTTGGCTTAACTCGATGGATTTTTGTAGTCCGGACAATATTTATTAGTGTAATTTTAACCTCATTGTCTCGAAGTTAATTTTGCTCTCGATATCGATGTCAAAACTAACAATTTCAATTGTATTGTTACTTAATTCGCGTCTGTTTATTTTAAACACCTGTCATAGAGTAAACACGATGTTTGATTGGCTATTACAATTTTAATTGGCAATTTAATAATGCGAATTGGTAATCTATTGATTGATTAATGGTGTTTAACGCCCGAGCAGCAATATTTCAGCTATATTCAAGCGATTCTAAGCGGAGTACCTGCATTATTAAGGTTAATTGATGATCCGCTAATTACTGTCCGAATTATTTTGTCATGTTTAATTAAAAATAATTATTGACAATTTATTTTGATCTGATCAATGATGTATGTGGTCGAGTTTCGTTTCTTTAAAGACATTCCGTTATTGTTGTTGACTTGTGTGTTGTAAATTTATATTGTTTCATTAGTTTTTTCGAACTGTAAGTTGATAAGTGTTTTCTTGAAATGTATTTCCGTGATTTCGTAATAAAGTTTATAAAATGTGATTACACTATTTATTAATTATTGTCGATTTATTTGAAAGGATACAATACTTCATATATCGCACGCTACAAATACCGAGACAAAACAAGCGATGCCGAAGTTCGAAACCAATAGACATGAAATAAATTCCCTTAGTTTTTAAAAAAAATCACATAATGAAAATGACGTCACACCCTAAACTCGGTTGAATCGAACTTCGGATAACTCGATATATATTTTTTATGGTCCCGCAAACTTCGACTTATCGAGGTTTGACTGTACTGTAATAAAATAATCACTTGTATTTAATAACAGTAATTTTGTGTATATAATAAAATAAAATGTAGACAGCTGTTATTTTCTAGTGGACCACATAACATTCAAGGTAGCTCAATGCCTCCACCAAGTCTTAATCACTATAAAATGTATGTCACTTCCTCTGAATGGCAACACAACCTCTGGATGATAACAGGCTCTTAATCTATGCTTCCTAATAAAGCTACTTCACAAGTTCCATTAAATTCCTTTCAGTTGTTTAATAGAAATTGTGAATAGAATGAAAGTAAATGCATTTAATATGCTGCCTGCACCCCTTACTTTCTTGTTTTAATAAAGTAATAAAGCCTTATTCTGAAAAATCAATCTAAAAAACTGAATACATTAAACTGATGAAATCTATGCTTCATAATAAAAGAGTACTGTGGAAGTTTGGTTAAATTCCGTAAAAATGTTTTAAAGAAATGTATGATGTCAACACAGACAGAGATCACTATGAGTAGAACATAACAATAATAATAGTTAGCTGATTCCTAATCAGATTGTTGAAATGTTTAGAAAATAGAAGTAAACAAAGCATTTCTTTTGCAAGGTAAAATGTAGAGTTGGTAAGTTTAAACTGAAAACAAATATTTATTTGGCCTGACTTGAGCTGATTGTGTTTTGATCAAAATAACAAGTGATTCAAGAGGGGAGCATATGGAAGGATTGAGTTTTATTGATCACAGGGTTAAGGACATTCATACGTACCATGACAATATTTTGTTTATTTGTATCGTCGTCCGAAGTGTCATTGCATGACTTCTGGAAAGATATATATATATATATATATATATATATCTTTCAGTTACTATTTCTTCAAGTTGGTACTTGGCCTCTCTATTGCAAACTTTGGCTTCGACGGGAAATCGAGTTAGCCCTGACTTCGATGAATCGGCATGTCACGTCTTGCCCTTTGTGAATCCTTATAATTTCAGCTACTCTATTACATTATTTTCCTTCAAACTGTTCCATGAAATGTATGTACCATTTAATAGACGGCTTCTTTACAGGATTCACAAAGGCGGTGGCTGAAGGGCAAAGCTTCCTCAGCTTTATAGAGGCGACATGTTTGCCGTGTGTTGCAACCCGTGATGGTGGAGGAAGGGATCCTGGTGGTTGAGAGATCACTCTCTGCTGCATCCATTAGTGCGGGTCAGCGGGTTTGATTTTCAATACACCACTTTGGCCCTGACTTCAACTAGACGGGAGACCGGATGGACCCGGTTCGGTCAATAGGCTGGTCTCGCCGAGCCCTTAACAAGCTTGTCGTATACCACCCTTGGAACACCTGATGCTTTCTGCTGGTGATCCGCAGAGACAAGCATCGCCCCTGTTGGCACTCCGTCGCGGGTGGGTGACAAGGGTGGTGAACCGTAATCTTTCAACATGGCTTCAGAAATAGAAATTAAAAATGGTCCAAAAAAAAAGAAAAAATAACATTCCTCTTGAAGAAGTGGTTGATGATGAGCAGTGGTCAAGATTCATTGTTCTAACTAGTACTGACCAAAATAAACCTTTATCCAAAATTTCTCCATTTGTAATTGAAAAAACTATTAAGGGTTGTGCAGGAGATGTAAAAAATGTAACAAAAATGAAATCAGGCTCTTTGTTAATTAAATGTTCAAAGAAACAACAATCTTTCAATTTATTAAAATTAAATAAAATTCTTGATTTTAACATCTCTTCTTCTCCCCATAGAACTTTAAATTCCAGCCAAGGTATTATTCGTTACAGAGACCAAGATCTCTCTGAGCTTACAGATGACGAAATTTGTGAAGAACTTAAACCTCAGGGTATTACAAAAGTAAAAAGATTCGTAGCCAACAGAGAAGGTGTTCAGGTCAAACTGAATATCTTCCTTCTGCACTTTAATACTCCATCAGTCCCTTCATCAATAAAAATCGGTCTCTACAATGTTAAAGTCAGCGCATACATCTCCAACCCTGTATGCTGCTTTAAATGTCAAAAGTTCGGCCATGGGAAGGGACAATGCAGAGGTCACTTGACCTGTTTTAAGTGTGCAGAAGAAGGACATGAGGGCTTTACCTGCACCAAAACTCCAAAGTGTGCCAATTGTGGTGAAGCCCACATGTCCTCATCGAAGGATTTTCATCATTTTAAAAAGGAAAAAGAAATACAAAAGTTAAAAACTGAAAAAAACATCTCTTACCCTGAGGCTCGTCGTCTGTATAATGCAACGAATAATCCCTCGACTCCTGCATCAACGTCATACGCCAGTGTGGCCAAACGCGTTCTAACTTCAGTTGAAACGCAGACAATCATCACCTGGCCTATTGACAAACAGGAACCTTCAAAATTAACAGTTACAACAACAGACAAAATAATTAAATCTTCAAGAAAATCTTCATCTTCTCAAACTGCTACATCTTCAGCACCCTCTCAAACTGCTACATCTTCAGCACCCTCTCAATCCTCAACCAATTCTTCAAGAAGCCCAAAAAAAAATTCAAAAAATATCAACTCCAATTTAAATTCTAACTCAAATAAAAACTCAAATCAAAAAGGAGATCGTACTCCAAAACTGCTGCGGGATCCCATTAAGGTCCACAACAGGTTTGGTAGTCTAGATCATCTAGACACTACCATCTGGGGTGATCCCATGGATACACTACCCCCAGATACTGGATCTAAAAGTATATCCCCCAGCAGAAACCGGCGGAATAGCCCCAAAAAACTTAACTATTCCCCTATTCGCAGACCATAATGGATACAATAATACAATGGAATTGTCGAGGTCTTAAGATTAATTTTCTTGAAATTACATTATTAGTTCAAGCCTTTCTTCCTGTTGCATTTTGCCTCCAAGAATCCCATCTAAAACGAAGTGATAACATATCTTTAAAGAAATTCAATTTTACGCATGGTACGAATTAATTTACATGTGTTACGTTATGGTACGATATGGCATTTCAATGGTACCAAACGGTAATTTTTGGGTACAAAATGACTGTAATTCGACCGCCTTCTCCTTTTCATTGAATAGTCATTTCTTACCAGAAGCAAATCGTACCATTGCCACAATTTCCACAATGTCTGCTAAATTCATTAAGGGAAAATTGCCCTCCAAAAAGAAAAAGACAAAAAAGAATGAATGGTTTTCTGAATCTTGTCATGATCTCAGAAACACAGTGAAAAGCTACCTCACTTTAGTGAACAAATACCCTAATAACACACAATATAGAATAAAATACTACTCTTTTCTTTCTAGATACAGAAGAACTTGTAAAAAAGAAGAAAAAAGATTTAAAAATAAAATTTGTGATAAGATCTGTTCAAATATTGACAATGACCCAAAAAACATTTTGGAACCTTGTTAATAAACTTAATAAATCAACTACAAATAATGAAGAAAATATTTCAAATAAAGAAGAGTTTATCCAATTCTTTGAAAAAATCAATAAACATTCTGATCATACCCCAGACAGCAAATTTCACATATCTATAAGAGCTCAATTAAACAAGTATATGGAAAATTTAGATAAAATAGAGGAGCACAACATGAATTTATATGATGAACCCATTAATAAAGAGGAAATTACTAAAGCTATTAAAACCCTAAAAAATGGAAAATCAACAGCCAGTGATCTAATTTGTAATGAAATGCTTAAATATGGAACAAATCAATTACTTGACCCGCTTCAAAAACTGTTTAATTTAATCTTCAAAAAGGTCAATTCCCCAAACTATGGAATGAAAGTTATATATCATTAATACATAAAAAAGGTGATAAAGCTAATCCGTCAAATTATAGAGGAATTTCACTAACCTCAAATCTAGGAAAATTATTTAACAAGGTTTTATTAACAAGAATCATAAAATTCACCGACAATAATAATCTCATTTATGAAAATCAAATCGGTTTCAAAGAAAAATCCAGGACCACAGATCACATTTTCACTGTCAAATCAATCATTGACACATACAAAACCAATAAAAAGAAAGTATTTGCTGCTTTCATTGATATAAGGAAGGCTTTTGACACAGTCTGGCGTGAAGGTCTCTTTTACAAACTATCGGTAAACCATTTCCCAAAAAGATTTTTAAAATAATACACTCAATGTATCAAGACCCTGTCTGTAGAATAAAATTCCAAAACAGTTTAAGCCGAAAATTTGTTTCAAAATATGGAGTAAAACAAGGTGACGTACTTAGTCCCATACTATTTAATCTCTATGTTAATGATGTTGTTTCAAATTTGAATAATTGCCAAACAGACCCAATAACTATTGGAAACATCTCAATTAATTCTCTTCTTTATGCAGATGATATTATATTACTGTCAAGCACCGAAAAGGGTTTACAAACATCCCTTGATGCTTTGAATCAATTTTGCTCCTCTTGGAAGTTGGAGATAAATGAACAGAAGTCAAAAGTCATTATTTTTAATTCAAATGGCAAAACCCACTTAAATTCATTCAGCATTAATAATACTTTTCTTGAAACTGTAAATTCATATTGTTATCTTGGTATAACTTTAAAACATACAGGTAACATAAATCTTACAACCAAATTATTAATGGAGAAGGGACGTAAAGCATGGTTTAAAATAAAGAAAACTATAGGACTTAATAATCCATGCAACTTGTTAGAAAATTTATTTGACACATTAGTCGCCCCTATAACACTCTATGGGTGTGAAGTCTGGGGGCCATATTGCAATTTGATGGATACAGACACCTTTGAACATCTACATATAAAGTTTATTAAAGAAATACTTGGAGTTCATAGCAAGGCTACAAATGTTGCATGTCTAGCTGAACTCAACAGGTATCCCTTAAGAGAAAAGATAAAACTATCAACTCTAAAATTTCTTGACCACATTTCTAACTCTAAAAACAGTTTAGCCTATAAGATTTTCAATAACCTCCCTCCAAATAATCCATGGATAACAGCCACCAAAAAATGGGTCGGAGAATTAGGTTTCAGCTATAAATAATGAAACAATTATTTCAAAAAATATAAGAAACTTCAAACAAAGAATATATGACCAAGCCTTGCAAAATAGAAATAGTTGCTTGGCAAATTGTAATAAACTGTCTTTTTACAACCATATACATAAATTTAATAAAAGACCACTCTATGTAGATATCTGTAAATTCAAATCAGACCGATCTATTATCTGTAAATACAGAATAAGTGCTCATTCTCTGTCAATAGAAAGAGGACGATATAAAAATATTCCAAAAGGTGAAAGGATATGTAAAAAATGCAATGCATCCCAAATTGAAGATGAAATGCACTTTTTTATTCACTGTCCTTCTTATAGAACTTATAGAACAGAACTGATTCAAAAGGTCAATAATATCTTGAAAAACTTTAAAGTTTTAAATGAAAATAATATAATTAATATTCTAAATAGCAACTCTAAAATAATACTGAAAGCAGTAATTGACTATATAAATAAATGTCAGGAATCTAGTTAATCCACCATACTATCATCCAATTATTACATGTATTACAAATTGTAACTAATGCCTGCGAATGCTTGACACTGTCGCCCCAAGTTTACACATATATCTGGTTTTAGTCAGTAGTCTATGAGTTTATTGTAATATTAGTTTAATATTCATATATATCTATGTAATATGTGTATTGTTTGTGTTATAACCATTTACTGTAAATGTATTTCATTTCATTTCATTTCATTTCATTTCATTTCATTTCATTTCATTTCATTTCATTTCATATCATATCATATCATATCATATCATATCATATCATATCATATCATATCATATCATATCATATCATATCATATCATTTCATTTCATTGTGCGGGATCCGGGTGGCTAAAAGAATAGACCGCAGTCGCGCTAGCTTGTCGTAAAAGGCGACTAAATAGCGCCCAGTACCCTGACCGGCGTGTCAGGTCGGTTTGCTTAAAGACCGACTGGGATGTGTGCCCCAGGTGGTTGAATGGGGTACCCCTGGCAAGCTGGGGTTGTCAGGCCATAATACGGAAAACCTGATCGCAAACCATATTAGTGCACCGTGTTGGGAAAAATGCCACGTTCCTCGCACGTTAAAGAACGCTGCTGTAGCATTCGCCACGAGTAGGGATTTCGATCCCGCTACAGGAGTCTAAATTGCCCGACCCTATCCATCCTCCCATTTGCCAGTGGCAATCTAAAATCCGTAACACCTATTTTTCCTTGTGTCTCATCCCATTTTCATTCATCATCATTTCATGTTCATTTTATCATCCATTTCATGTTCATCGCCTGAATATAGCTGAAATATTGCTGCTCGGGCGTTAAACACCATTCCATTCCATTCCATTCCATTCCTATCTTTAGCCTTTCTATGTTTTTGCTTTACTCCAGAACTGTGTCGGAGTGATATATATATATATATATGTGTGTGTAAGAGCACTAACACAATTTTTTTTGCGTCAAGAATATACATCATACGTATAATGACAAAAACTATTTACCTGTTGATGGAATAAATTTTTTTCCAATGGGATCGTGTAAAAACACAACACAGGCAGTTCAAAATATTATATAAAAAGTCTAAAGAAAGCTAAACCAGTAAAGTATCGGATCGAGAAACATGACGATAGAAGTCTATAGTAGAAGATTATGCAACGATACAAATGACGGTGTTTCTTGTCAAATCTATAGACAGACTAGTCTGACCAACGAATGGCCTTAGTCATTGAATGTCAATATAAATAAATAACGTAAACAAGTCATAACATATTGATCTTAAACGCTCACTCTTACTGAACTCAACTTCTATACATAGCACCAACCATCCCCCACCCGGGGACGCGCTGTTACTTGGTTTTGCTCAAATATTGCAACAAAATGTTATCAAAATTACCAAGGTGACAAATTCATTACGCCAGACGCGCGTGTCGTTTATTCAAGACTTTTCTTTAGATTAATTTAAAGATGTTTAACGAATATTTACTCAGTGTAGTTGTAAAACGTATTTAGTTTTAGTCATTAAAGAAATTCAATTTTACGCATGGTACGAATTAATTTACATGTGTTACGTTATGGTACGATATGGCATTTCAATGGTACCAAACGGTAATTTTTGGGTACAAAATGACTGTAATTCGACCGCCTTCTCCTTTTCATTGAATAGTCATTTCTTACCAGAAGCAAATCGTACCATTGCCACAATTTCTGCTGTTGAAAGCTGCATATATTGTGGCATTATTCATTAATTTGTCGACGACTGTGCTGTAACATACCAGTCAACCGAGTCAAGTGATCCAATGTGTATTATTCCGAACGGAAAACAATAATTCAGTCACGGCTGCTTGCAATAGGCAGCTTTAATTATCAATCCATTACATGATATAATTTAATTGAGCAGGGCGTTGCATTGTTGTTGAAGTCGGTCTAATAAAAGCTATATTTAGAGGTATGATTTGGAGCAAAATGTATTATGTTACTCTTAGTTTCTCAGTCCGTTTATTGAAATTATGTATTTTCATCAACACACCAACACAGTACAATAGTGGACGCAGGAGGATGCAAAAAAAGAACATTGTTTATGGTCTTATTCGTTCCTCTAACGCACATTAAGTATTTATCAATAAAAACACAGTGTGTGTATAATGTTAGAACAACTCGCGAATTATGCAGCTAACACTTTTATTATTATAATGAAAAACTTTAAAACGATATACAAGTGTGCCCACGGTCGGTAAGTGGTAGCAAAGCGAGAAAGCGACCGGACGTGGGTTTCTGACGATGGTGGTGATTTATACCGTCATTGTTGTGCAAGAATAATATTCTTTAGTCAGCAAAAGTATAGTTAATAATACGTCTTCATAATGTTTGAATTACTTTTACCTTCGTACATCCCACAATATATTTTCCGCGAACTCGTGTAATTTCATTGATGTCACAGCGCCGTTTCCATGTTTTGCGTAAGGATATGAATAGCAACATGTGTTAGTTTTATTGTATATTGTATCTATATAGTCATTTACCTTCAAAATAGCAGTAATTCTTTCAATTTGTCACAAAACTCTTCGGGTTACTTTATAACTGTAACATTTACCTTGACCTTCGATGACGGGAAATACATATTTTCTGTGTCGTATTTAGAAATATTGTGCGAAACGAAACTATACCCAAAAATAGTACTTTTAAAGACAGTCGTTTTTAGCCTTTGAGATTGATCAGCCGTATTCCTACATTACAGGTATTTAATCACTCACTGTTCATTCTAACTTTACTGTTCTATAATTTTACCATAAATATTGTTTATTTATGCATATTGATTAACATTTGAACTATATTTTAATATTAAAGTAATATTGTTTCTCTGAATAGTTATTTATCTTTATATCTTTGAGTTTGCGGTTAAACTCTTGCTTCACATTCATAGTGAGCACTTCAATTGGTGGCAGCGGTTAAAAAGAAAATATATATATATTACACAGAGAATTAAAATATTAAAGCACTAAGAATAAATTTTATTCAAAGTGTGGAAAGTAAATTTTTATGTTGCATTTTTTTTTAAAGACTAAGAATTATTCAAATTCAAGTGTATTTTACTGCATTTTAAAATATTGTACTAAGAATTATAGAAATTCAGTGTGTATTTATTTATGACCTATATACTATGAACACTAAGAATTATTGAAATTCAAAGTGTGTTTTATTGTATTTGCATCGATTTCGTCATCACCGGGGTATTCAGCAAAAAATTACCCTCTGTGCCGTGGTATTTGCTTAAAAATAACCCTCGCATATTATTATGCTGGAGGGGGCCTCGGTGGCCGAGTGGTCAAGGTAGTTCGTTTACTATTGATCACGTGGTCTGTCAACACTGAGATTGCGGGTTCGATTCTCACTGCAGGCACGGTGTACTCGACTCCAATCTTAATTGACAAGGATTGCCAGTTTTCCTACCGGAGGTTGGGGGTTCTCTCCGGGTACTCCGGCTTCCTCCCCCAATAAAAACTGGACGCCATGAAATAGCTGAAAAATTGCTGAAAGTGGCGTTAAAACACCATTCAAACAAACAATATTATGCTGGAAATATTCATTCGGAAGTTTTGACTTTTACCTCAAAGTAAACGTAACACGAGTAATCGATTTTGAAAAACAGAAACGTTCCGATAGTACAGAGTCAACAAACAGCACTGAGAATTGTTGAAATTCAAAGTGTGTTTTACAGCATTTAAAGAAATTGCACTGAGAATTATAGAAATTCAGAGTGTATTTACCCATTAGTATAACTATAGGCCATGAATTTAAGAAATAGATAATTACCTAATCCAGTTTTCACAAATGGGGAGGAAGCTCTTTTGGTTTAGTATTGAGCCCTGCTGTTAATTCAAATGTTGCATCAAGCAACATGATAGATGTTTCAGCTACAAATACTTATCCACATTCAAGTACAATGTACAGTTCTGCTTGTATTTCGCGTTCATACAGTCCATCATTTCATGATATAAACCCCACATCCATTGTAAATACTGGGTACTGTTTAAACTCATCAAACAGGGGTACCACAGTAAGTGCCAGTATAGGTCCTATCTATTCATTGGGTACACTATCACAACCTTTGACCCTTACTACAACTTACGCGACAAACAGCATTAAATCACCTAGAAATTCTACGAGTGACACAGCTTTATACAGACCTCATATCTATATGAATAATGAATCTGATGAATTAACAAAACTAAAACAAAAGGTATGATAGATGGAGAAAGAGAGAGATGTTTATGAAGCAGAATAATGGATCATTTTTAGGGTTCTATAACCAAAATATAGGGTATGAAAGGATAGGTCAGAAAGAATTTATCTGAAAATAATGAACAAAATGCCTTTCAAAGGAATGACTATAATACATGCATTTCAAACATTAGCTGTAAGCAAAATGTTGGACAAATGTACAGCAGGACAGCAACAAATGCAAGTCAAGACATTTACAAATCCAGACTTCCCTTTTTCAATGAAAAAAGAATGGAAAACATTTATTCTGGTTTTAAGAGATGAAGCGCTTAACTTTACTACATAGCTTGTACCAGAAGTAAGGACATCATTCCGATTATTGAATGCTGAAATGGGAAAAAGATTTGGAAGTAACAATTTCCCTGAGACCTACAGGCGAGAACTGCAGACAGTAAAGACGAAATTCAAAGAAACAACGCATAAATATGCTGCCAGAGTAGAAGGCATGATGAGAAAGGCTTTTCCTTGCATGGAAAAACAACTTTTTAATGACTTGTGCATAGAGCACATGCTGTCAGGCCTACCCGACCAGAGAATAGCATATGATGTTATGACCAAAAGGCCCAAATCAATGGAGGAAACCATTAACCTGGTTACATGGCACATGACATGTAAAATTGGAAAGAAGGGAAAACAACAAATTCGTTCAATTAAAGGTAACTGAAAATGAAGACGCAAATTATTTCTGAGATGTGGAGTGCAGGAAAGTTGGACGAAGTTACATTACTGAAGAAAGGCTTAATCAGTTTGGAAGAGATATGAAAGAATCAATGACCAAAGAAATTGTAGAATCCGTTGGAGCCATCATTGAACAAAAGGTAATCAAAATGGCCGAAGGAGTGCAAAATCATCAATACATGTACAATAAAATAAACAGTGGAACAGGGACAACCAATCAAAACCTAGAGTCAACCATAAAACCTGTTTTTCTTGTCAGCAAGAAGGACATTACAGCAGGAATTGTCCAAATAACCAAAAGACAAGACAGACAGCAGAAGAAGAAAACCATTTAAACTAATACAGGCTGGTATTGACACTAAGTGTCAGCCTGTGAGATGAAGAAGGAAGATGAGGGGAAGTGGTGTTTGTTTAAACTATAAGGGAATTAGTAGAAAACAAAAGACAGATGGAAATTAGTGATGAAATTACAAAGGAGTTAGGTCCTACCGTAATGCCATTACTTGAATTAAATTTTGGCAATACAGAAGAATGGTCTGACAAGAGACAAGAACCTTTTGTTATAACTGAGGATACTAGTAGGTCTGAAGTTGACGTTCATAGAAGTGAACAGATACACAGCGATATTCAGATTGACCGAGTACTGTCTGCTGCAATTAAAGTTCCTATCTGGGTAAATGGGCATTTGACTAAAGCAGTGTTGGATACTGGAGCAGAAGTTACCGTTTTAAACTGCCATCTGTATTTTGGTATTCCTGAGACAGAGAGACCGGAGCTTAAGAAAGCAAAACGAAACCTTTTTTGTTGCTGAGGCAAGGAAGAAAATGGAAACATATGGTATAGCTACTATGAACATCAAACTGGGGGAAAGACACTTTACATGGGATATGTATGTGGCTCCCATTGGTGACAATGTTCTTCTTGGTTGTGACGTTATCGATGAATTGGACATTACAATAAACTTCAAGAAGGGACTGTTATTGGACGGACAATTGATAACATGTGACGTGGAGAAGAAAACAGATGAAAAAACAAGTACTTATTAGTAGTGGGTGACTACTTTACTCGCTGGATGGAGGCCTGTCCTTTACTACACCAAAACGCGGACCTCGTTGCTCATAAATTGTTACAGAATTTATGATGCGATTTGGAATACCTCTTGAAGTACACAGTGACCAAGGCGCCAATTTTGAAAGTGAACTGTTTAAATCCATCTGCAAATTACTGGTTGTTACAAAAACAAGAAAAACACCATACCATCCAGCTTCTAATGGTATGGTAGAAAGGTTTAACTTGAAATGATAAAAAGCTTCATAAACAAGAATTGTACAGATTGGAATGCCTATATAAACTAACTGCTTGCAGCATATCGCAGCACTCCCCATCCAGCTACAGGTTTCTCACCTAATTGTTTAATGCTTGGAAGAGGGATTAATATACCACTCAATTAACTTCATCCAACATGTGGCATCTACAGTAATTCCAAAAAAGCACAGAATATGCATCATCACTTCAAGAGAAATTACAAGAAGTTTATGACATCGCCAAAAAACATTTAAAGATTTATGGAGAGCGACAGAAAAAAGACTTTGACACAAGACTGAACAGACATAACTATAAGACTGGATATTTAGTTTACAAGTTTGACAAAACTATCACCCTGAAATTTAAGTCTCCCTGGAGTGGACCCACCTAATAATAAAGATTTTAAGTCCAGTAGTATATGAAATCAGATATAGATCAAAGATAGAAACTGTCCACTATGATCGCTTAAAGCCGTACGTAGGTCCTGTGCTTGACTGGGTTACAAGACTCACACATAACTCTAATTAGTTCCTTTGTTATACGTGTACATTTAGTTGTCGATGCCTGTCCTTTAATGTTGTTATTATATGAATTGTTTCAGTTGTAACCATGCCGTTGATGTTCCAGTGCTCTAAATGTCCATTTAGAAGTCAGAAAATCAATGCAGTTTATCACTATATTATTAGACATGCTCCAATAGATCAGGTACCATATCTTTGTAATATTTGCAACTTTAAAGCTGTAACAATGAGAAAATGGAAGAAGACAAATAAATGACTTACAGAATCATAGATGTATAACCAGTGTGAACCCATACATTGTGTCTATTGGACAACATTTAGATATTTATGAAATAAATCCATGTATCACAAATAATTCACAAAGTATCCAACCTTCTGGTAATGATATCATATTTGAAGAAATACTAGAAGAAATAGTGGAAATCCAACTGGATCCTCTGGAAGAAAAGATAGCTGAATTAGAGGAAAAGCTTGAGGAGATGAAATCTAGCCATCAAAAAGAACTTGAGGACATAGATGCTAAACATAGGTTTGAGTGTTTACGATTTGGTGAATTCATAAAAAGATTGGAAAAATGCAACGAAAAAATGAAAAAAGGAATTAAGCAGCAAGAGAAGAAAAAAGCAGACAGAAATTGTATCCATGAAAAAATCCGTAGTGTTGTGATAAAACCAACAAACTTTAAGTGAAATTCAGTATAAACATTTAACATTGTAATTGGAATTATAAACCCGAGTAAGGACTATACTATCAATTTTAAAATGAACATTTGTTACTCTAAATGTACTTGATATTTTTGTTAAATGCAAACAAACTGTGGTAATGCATGGCCATAAAGACATGCACCACATTATTAATTGTAAATATTATATTTTTTGTTTGATGCATGTACTTAATGAAACGAACTGTTTTATCAATTTTAAAATAGACATTTGTTTCTAGATGTGTATTTAAAATACGTTTGTTCCACGAAATCAAAATATGTTTATTATATGCAATATGGCACAAGTACATGTACTTGTGAGGTCATATCAATTCTGATGACAGAATATTTTTATTTGAAGGAGGGCAGTGGTATAGTGTTGTGCAAGAATAATATTCTTTAGTCAGCAAAATCATAGTTAATAATACGTTTTCAAAATGTTTTAATTACTTTTACTTTCGTACTTCCCGCAATATATTTTCCGCGAACTCGTGTCATTTCATTGATGTCACAGCGCCGTTTCCATGTTTTGCGTAAGGATATGAATAGCAACATGTGTTAGTTTTATTGTATATTGTATCTATATAGTCATTTACCTTCAAAATATCAGTAATCCTTTCAATTTGTCACAAAACTTTTCGGGTTACTTTATAACTGCAATATTTACCTTGACCTTCGATGACGGGAAATACCTATTTTGTGTGTCGTATTTAAAAATATTGTGCGAAACGAAACTATACCCCAAAATAGTACTTTTAAAGACAGTCGTTTTTAGCCTTTGAGATTGATCAGCCGTATTCTTACATAACAGGTATTAAATCACTCACTGCTCATTCCAACTTTACTGTTCTATAATTTTACCATAAATATTGTTTATTTATGCACATTGATTAACATTTGAACTATATTTCAATATTAAAGTATATTAAAGCAACTCAAAATAATCTTAACCATTTCCGCATTTTTAGAGCGAAAGCTCGCAGGGTAACGAAACGAAGACGACGCACCTCGTGGCGTAACTTTGTTTCTAAACTAAATAACCATACCCCCATGAATAAAATTTGGAACATGATTCGTAAAATTAAAGGAAAAAATAGCAAGACAAATGTCCATCATTTAAAAAATGGTCAAGACTTATTAACATCGGAATCGAACATATCAAACAAATTGGCTGAAACTTTTGCAAAAGACTCATCAGCTGATAATTACCATCCAGATTTTCAGCGAGTCAAAATTCAAAAACAAAAATCCAAAATAAATTTTCAATCAAAAAATTTAGAATATTACAATAAACGGTTTTCTTTGGCAGAACTTAAAATTTCTCTAAGCAAATTACATGATACAGCATGTGGTCCAGATAGTATCCATTATCAACTTCTCAAACATCTTCCTCAGTCTTCTTTACAATGTTTTTTAAATCTTCTTAAAAATATTTGGGAAACGGGTGACTTGCCTTCTATTTGGAAATTGGCTACCGTTATACCTATTCCAAAACCAGGTAAGGATCACTCGGAAGCGTCGAACTATAACCTTCTATTAAATATACAGTGTGGATTCCGACAAGGACGAAGTACAATGAACCCTTTGGTACGTTTTGAAACGTTCATTCGAAACGCGTTTGCCAAAAATGAACATGTTGTGTCTATCGTCTTCGATTTAAAAAAAGCATATGACCCAACGGAAATATGGTACCTCTAAAAGATCTGTTTGAGATGGGGTTGAAAGGTAGATTTCCTACCTTTATTTAAGATTTTTTATCTAACAGAGAATTTAAAGTTCGGGTAAATTCTACATTATCG
Organism: Limnoperna fortunei; assembly: GCA_944474755.1. Classification (NCBI taxonomy): domain Eukaryota; kingdom Metazoa; phylum Mollusca; class Bivalvia; order Mytilida; family Modiolidae; genus Limnoperna; species Limnoperna fortunei. Next base: position 10,924,294 of record OX104125.1, on the reverse strand, counting down.
GATCCTTAGTAACAAGAAATGGGTGTCCCCCAAGGAAGTATTTTATCTGTTACTTTATTTAGCATTAAAATTAATAGTCTGGCTCAAGTCTTGAAAGATAACATTGACGGTTCTCTCTATGTTGACGATTTCCTCATTTGTTATCGGGGAAAAACATGAATAATATTGAACGTCAACTACAGTTATGTTTAAATAGAATAGAGAGATGGGCAATGGAAAATTCTCCACTTCAAAAACTGTCGGTATGCATTTTTGTAACAAAAGAAACATGCATTCCGATCCCGAACTTACATTATATAACAACCCTTTTAAAATTGTAAAATTGTGAAAGAAACTACTTGTCTTGGTTTGATTTTTGACTCCAAACTCGCCTTTCTTCCCCATATCAAAATGTTGAAAACCAAGTGCCTTAAAGCCCTCGATATATTAAAAGTCGTATCCAGCACTGACTGGGGTGCGGACCGCGATGCATAACTGAATCTATATAGATCGCTGATTCGATCGAAATTACATTATGGTTGTTGTATTTATGGTTCAGCTCGCAAGTCATATGTCTAAATCCTTGATATCGTTCACCATCAAGGGTTGCGACTATGAATTGGAGCTTTTAGAACCACACATGTTAATAGTTTATATGTAGAAGCAAACGAGCCTTCTTTGTATCAAAGAAGAATTAAGCTCGGTTTGCAATATGCAACAAAACTTAAGGCTTATCCTACCAATCCTGCTCATTACTGCGTTTTCAAACCGTTTTATAAACAAATTTTTGATAATCATCCAAACAAAATTAAACCGTTTGGCCTAAGAATTGAATCTCATTTGGAAAATTCTAGTATCTGTATAGATGAAATTGCCCCAACTGAAATTCCTTTTTTATTTGTAGAGAAAAATAAATGAAGTCATTGATAAATATGACATACGTAGTGTCAAGTCACTTATGTTTGGACGAGCTATTATGGAGACAATAACCAGTTTTCCCGATCTGGGGTTTACTGCAGAGACAGAGAAAAGAATCAGAGAAAGAATCAGCAAGGTGCTTAGGTGGAGAACGTATGATAGCAATAGGTAAAATTACCTTAAACTTATTAAATTTACATTTTATTTGAAAAAATTAAAACAAAGATGTATAAAAGATTGCAATTTTTACTTCGAGTGATTGTAACATTTGTTATGTTATGTTTATATCCCTTTTTATATATTGCACTGAAAACTTTTTTTACCAAAAATTAATTGAAGACAGCAAGTTTGCATTTTCACATAATGCAAACTACCAAATATAAATGACCATTAGCATAAATTTTCTTTTCATGTTAATCTAAAACATGGAGAAATTGTGTTTAAATTGTTTGTATTACCTTTATTATCCTGTCTGCAAGATTTCGAGTTAGTCAATATAGTTGCTTTATTGCAGACGCAGTAAACATGTGACCGATGCAGGTTTAGCCACATCCTCAGAGATTGCCATTGAGGAAACAACATCCTCTTTTATACTACCAGCTGCAGCTTATGAGTAAGTTTTTTTCTAATTAATTAACTAAATGTGGAGGGGAAAGTATATATATCTGTCACAGGTTACATCGTTCACTGAAAGTTTCTTTTTTTGAATAACACCCGTGTCTCACAAGAGAAAGTTATTAGTGTTCCTTCTGAAAATTGATATCGATATTGTTATATTGTTATATTTATATTATATTGCATGCAACAATATGAAATATAAATTACAAATATAAAATTTAAACTATTTTTTTTCAGCTACATGGACTCGGATGATGATGACATTTTGTTAAGCTGTGTCAAACAGAATCAACACGAGAGGAAAAAGAATGAAATGGCCAACAAAACAATAAAATTGTGTACATATTTTCACGTGTAATTTAAATTTATTGAAGAATAATTCTGTTAAATTTTAATGTTTTGCTTAATGTATGTAGATTTTGTTGTGCATGTTATGAAGAAGAGCTCATTGTTATTGTCCAAGACTTTGCAACATGCCTTTAAATAAAATTTTGTAGTTTTCACTCTTTGCCTTTTATTTATTTACCTGGTCTATCATTAAATGTGTGATAGTGGAAATTTTCTGGTATTTTAACTAAAACTTTTCAGTTATCAGACACAAAATACTATAAAAAAGGATGCCTGAACACCAGGTCTTTTATGTTCATGATGTTTAATTATTGTCACTTAAATAAAATTCTCACAACCTGTGGCAATTATGGTGAATGTATCCTTGTTTAATGGCTTCATTTAGTTTTTATTTGTATATACATGTACATTTATACATATAAACCAAAAATTTAGTAAAAATAAGAAATTAATTAAAAACAAGTACAAGTCCAAAAGAAATATAATTTGGAGGAAATTTACTGCAAATCACATAGATAAAAATGGGTGCATACATACACTATATTTAAATGATTTAAACAGATCAGCTCCGAAAATTATAAGACGCTAGAAATATCAAAATCTATATATTTAAATCGTGTTTCCCCGATTGCTATAACAACTATAGCATTATTAATAAAATGTTTGTTTACCTGCATGTTAAAGCTACTTTTAGCACCCGGTCAAACCCATCAGTGTATATGAGAATGTAAATTTTCATTTAAGGCTTACAATTTTTACACAAATTTTAAAATAGGCAAATTTTATTTGTGATTTGTGACACCGGAACTGCCGTACACATGAATATTTTCTCTACATTGACTGCTTAACTTCAACTGTTGCTCCGGAGAGATCTTAGTTAGCATTACAGCAATTTCATTTTCAGATATTCGTCTCACAGTTTAATTTTTAATCACATATATTCAAACATAAATTATTGTTTGCAAAGTTACTTTTTGCATAACATTTGTATTCGTAAAGTGTACACGTACATACAATTTACAAAATCTTTGTTTTGTTCAATGCCGAAAATTTTCGAAATAAATTTTAAAATAAAAAAAAAAAATTATATTACTTTGAATAAATAAACATATTAATTACCCAGCGTTGTGACAGTCAAAATTTGTCTGATACAACGGTAAAATGTCTGTGACAGACACAACGAAATCACCGTTGTAACAGACAAATTTCGACTGATACAACGGAGAAAATGTCTGTGACAGACATTTTTTGACTGCTACAACGGAAACACCGTTGTAACAGACACATTTCGACTGAGCCAACGGAGAAAATGTCTGTGACAGGCATTTTTTGACTGCTACAACGGAAACACCGTTGTAACAGACGAATTTAGACTGAGTCAACGGAGAAAATGTCTGTGACAGACAAAAAGTGTCTTTAACAGACCGAAAATGACTGTCACAGTAAAAAAATATGTCTGATACAACGTTTTCAGTCTTTTACAGACAATTTTGCAGTCATTTGCAGTCAATCTCAGTCAGAGACAGACAGAAAACGACTGCAACTGGTATTTACAGTCATTTTTTTAGCCAGTAGTGATATCAATAACACTACCATGGTTGGCCCAAGTTACATTGTTTGTCAATCAATTGAATCATCGTGCAAACACCCTCACCAAATATGGTAACAGTACTGATTGTACCTTACGAACCTACCACGATCGCTGGTTGACATTATTTATATTACAGATAGTTTTTGGAATTAAAACTTGTCAATAAGGCTCTAATTAGATAATGTGTTCAAAATACTATCAAGCCAGAGTACAAACTTTTAACGCAATGCACTTTAAAGATAAACTTCATACAATTACAGATAAAATATGTTAAAAATAGTTAAAATATAATATATAATTAATGAATTAAATATTGAAAAATTATTTTAAAATGTTAACGACTTCCGGGTTTGAAACCCATAGTGTTACACACCTACCATAACAAAAAAGGAAATATGCAAATATTTCCTAAAGACTCTAAATATAATTAGTAACACTATTACAATTATAAAATAGTAGACAAATCAAGCTAATATGACATATAAACGAATATATTTAACATGCAAGTTCAAAGTTCAAAGTTTGAAGAATACACATCTATGTACAGTACAAGTTTCTTTCCACGACGTTTCACCATCGGGTTGCACGGATATGTAACGCACACAACATCAGGTATAAAACGGAATATAGCAAATGTTAATGTTTATGTCCTCATTTCCTCACTTCTTCACAACTTCGGAACACCACTTGTCTTCTATATCACGTGTTCTATGTACACAAAGCATTGTCATTGTAACGAGATTCGACTGACTATCATTATTACATGTAGAACAACTTCTTCGTATATATCGAATGTCAATATTCTGAGTTCATTCAGTGTTCGTTTATGTACATGACGGCACTGTTTATCTTCGAACCAATTTGTAATCTCGGATAAAGTTGTTTTACAGTGAAATGTCCTTCTTCACTATTGGCTTTCCCATTCTTTGATGACAGAGCCGAGGCAGCGTTTTGCTCATCTCGGTTGACGGGTTCATCGTCATCCAGTTTTACTGGTATCATCACCATTTGGTTAACTGCTTGAAGTTCGTGTTGACAGTTTTGGTCCCCAGATATAGGAGAAGACTCCGTTTCCTCGTTTCCACTCTTGACTAACTTTATAATTTTGAAGTGATGACAGCAAATAATTAAATTTAAAAACAACAACAGAAGTTCTCAAATTAGATTGAATATAATATCTAAATAGAAGTAGTTAACATAGGCTCTATCTCTGTATTTACCTAATTAAAATATTTAGTAAAGAATGAATTTCTATAACCTCCCGTACGTTGGGTAATATATTTATTTTTATTCACATTATGAGACTATTATAAATAATTTATTATATTCTCCTTTATCGTTTGTCTTATTTTCTTAATCTTTAAATATCAAATTTTAACCCATCTGAAAGGTTATAAAAGTTTCACTCACGCTAATTTTAGCCGTATGGAAATACCTTTCAGAATCAATTATAATTTATTTTATTCCCACGCTAATTTCATTCATGTTTTACATGTTTACTACAAGGTCATCAAGTTTACTATGTGCCATAAAACTCCCGACAAAACAATAAAACTATTTGACCTTAACACACTGATAATGAGAACACTGCTGTGGCAATTACGCACCAAATTTATGCAATCGTTGACATAATTTATGTCTACACATATTTTGGAATAATTATGAGAGGATAAAACGAAATAAAAGATGTAAGTAACATTATTATTTATATTTTGTTTGAAATTGTGTTATAATGTTACACAGAATGACTAAATTAATTTCGCAATTGTTGCAAATAGTACTTTTAAACTATCGTTACTATTATTTTGTTCGTCAGTGAAGCCTTTCTTTTTATTTCTGTTTCTTTAATTTCTTGGGCCTTTTGTCTTAACCTTTTCTTTAATTCAAACAAGGGTATGTCTTCTTCGAAAGACCAGTCGTCTCTTTCTTTTTTATAATGTTTAGTGATTCGAGACAGAGGAATATTGTCATCTGAGGATTCGTCTAATGAATCATGTTCTTCAGATGATTCTTGAGGAACAACATAAGTAGTTTTTCTTAAAGGGCGAGTTAATTTCTCCTTAGGGAGATCCCATTAAGGAATTTGTGCTGGTCTTATGTGTCTAGCATGTGCCTTGGTAGACTCACCTGTTTAATTCGTAATAATAAAACTAACTGGTGACCTTTGTTCTACTATCCTGTAATAAGGTGTCCACTTACTATCTAATTTACCTGTTCTGTGATGGTTTTTAAGGTAAACGGCATCACCTACCTTTAAATCAACTTCTTGACTATCCTTATTTGCATATTTATTTTGCCTTTTCTTTGCTTGTTTCAAATGCTTACGAACCAAAGGAAAAGCTCTATGCTGTTCTTGTAATGCAATCTTTTGAAATTCCTCACCTGTATATATTTCCTCCTTGGTTTCAAAATATTGTCTAAGGGAAGGACTGGATCCCGGTTGTACAAGAGATAAAATGGCGAAAAACCTGTGGATTCATTAACATGAAACCTGTACGCTGCTAATGTTTGATTGAGGAAAATATCCCAAGACGATGTGTCTTGCTTTATTTTCTTAGAAATAATATCATGCATTGTCTTGTGAAACCTTTCAACCTTTCCAATTCCCTGGGGGCTGTAATATGAAGTAGTAACATGGTGAATGTTAAGTGCCTCAAGAGTTTCTTTTACTGCCTTATTAACTTGTTCGCTTCCGTTGTCAGTTAAAATTTGTAATGGCGAACAATGTACTGGAAAAATTTCATCAATAACTAATTGAACGATGTTTTCTGCCGATTTATCAGGTACAGCGAATGCTTCCGGCCAACCTGAGTACAAGTCAACGAAAGAGACAATATATTTATTACCCGACATTGTTACAGGGTAAGGACCAGATAGGTCAAGTCCTATTTTAGCAAAAGGGTATGGAGGTATATCAGTCTCTAGTAGTGGTGGTTTCAATTTTCGTGCACTTCTGGTTTGACATGTAATGCATTTTTCTATGTATTCATTGAGCTCTTTATACATGTTGGGAAAATAGTACTTTATCCTCATAGTGTCATATGTCTTGTCAAGCGCCATGTGACCTAAGTGATCATGATATTGTTTGATCACAACAGGTTTAAGCGTTTCAGGTACATACAGTCTTAACATGGGATCAGCATCTGCATTTGACAAGAAATAAACAATGTCATCAAGAATAATACATTTCTGATTCTCGGTTTTTGTAACAGTTCCCCCTTTTAATCTTAGCTTTAGTTCATGTATAGCCTTATCTTCGTCTTGTTCTTTACTTAAATTGATTTCTTCAGGTAAATTTAACTCTGGTTTACAAAGGTCATCGTAAGTGTCAATATCGCAGCTTGCAAATTTTCTGGGATTAAATAGATTTGAGTTCAACGTACTTATTTCAAAGGTTCTTTCATCTATGTCTACGTTTTCGTCAGAGGTCCCTTCGTCCAACTCCTTATTACTTTCCACATTCGGAATTCTAGACAATAAGTCTGCACAGGAGTTTGCTGTCCCTGCAATGTAATCGACTTTGCAGTTATAACCAGCAATTCCGAGGGCCCATAACTGGATTTTCTTGTTCTGCATCGGAGTGTCTAAAATATATTTCAGAGGCTTATGATCAGTTTTAATAATAAACTCTACATTATGCAAGTAGTGATCTAACTTTTGTAATGCATAATGTATTGCAAAAGCCTCTTTTTCAATCGTTGACCATTTGACCTGCGATTTACTCAACTTATGAGATAGAAAATAAAGTGGTTTTTCTTCTGTTTCGACTGTCTGAGTTAAACAAGCTCCTTTACATGTGTCACTGGCGTCAGCATAAAGGATGTACGGCTTGTTTGGGTCAGGATAGGACAACAATGGAACTACTGTTAAGCTATTCTTAAGAAAATCAAAAGCACTTGACAGCATCATTCCATTTGAACCGTGCATGCTTTCTTGTCAACAAAATCAGTGGTTCCACTATTTTTGAAAAATTAGGGATAAATCGCCTGTATTAGCTACACATTCCCATAAAACTTCTAACCTCCCTGACATTTTTGGGACTTGGTAATGTCTTAATTGCTTCTATTTTCTTAGGATCTTGTTTAATTCCGTCTTGATTAATAACAAATCCAAGATATTCAGTCTCACTTTGAAAGAAACTACATTTCTTTAATTTCGCTTTTAGGCCATGTTGCCTAAGTCTGTCAAAAACTTCTTGAATATGAATTAAATGTTCCTCATAAGTTTTTGAAAAAATTATAATATCATCAAGATAAGCTGTTGCAAAGTTACACCCTTCTAAAACAATATTTGCCAGTTCCTGAAAAATACTAGGTGCGGTACTTATTCCGAATGGCATAACGTTAAAGTGGGACAACCCCTTGTGACAGGCGAACGCTGTCCTTTCCTTATCTTTCTCATCAATCAATACCTGCCAATAACCGGACTTTAGATCGATCTTTCCAAAGAATTTTGAATTTCCTAGCAAAGATAAAATATCTTCAATCAGCGGGAGTGGGAAAGAAATTGGTTTTAGGATTTTGTTCAATGGTCGAAAGTCTACACAAATTCTCTTTGTTCCGTCCTTTTTGTCAACTACCACAAGACCAAAACTGTAGGGACTACGCGACCTTTCAATAATCTTTGCTGATAACATTTCATCTAATGCATCATCTACAATTTTACGTATATTTAACGGAATTCTGTATGGTCTTCTTTTGATTGGGGGATGATCACCCGTGTCTATTGTAAGTTTAACAGTATCAGTATGACCCAATTCAGAATCTTTCTTAGCAAACACATCTTGATTTGCACTTAATAACCTATCTATGTCTGCCTTATATTCTTCAGGCACACTAGGATCTGATAAAAACTCTTGTTTATCTTCTATTGTAATTTAATTTACACTTTTAACATCATGACGTTTCAATTTCTCACCTTTTCCGATAACTGTGCCTCTCTTCAATCTAAAACATCTGTTGGTATGATTTATTATCATGACTGGTATTCGTCTAGGATTTCTTACCTTTTTAACTGACCTGCATAAAATTACGCCTGGTTCTGCACCTAAATAACTATTTTCAAGGTCAGATATTTCTAATGCATCTAACTCATCAAGGTTGAAGCCTTTGTTTAATTTTACTGTACAAATTGTAGTAGTTTGGGGTTTCAATAATGTTTTCTTAGTTAATCTTAGAATTGAAGAAATATGAATATCCTCCTCTAGCCTAATATATGTTTTATTAATTCGTAAATAACCAAGATCAAAATATAATCGAATTCCATTTTGTTTCAACCAATCAAATCCTAAAATTAAATTTCTGTCTATACCATCGACAATAAAAAAATTTATGTTTTAACAAGAAATTCCCAATTTTAAAGGAAATATCAGCACAACCTATGTAACACGCCATTTATTTTCGGGTTTCTCAATGTTTTTCATGTAGTACTGATAACGTTTTTCCTGAAACACCCTGAATTAAAGGACGCAAACGCGTCACTTTAGGTTTATCTTTCAAATTGTCAAATATTTTTCTGTGAATTAAAGATATTTCTGCTCCTGTATCAACCAATGCCCGAAATCGTTGTTTGCCACTTTGTAAAATTCAAGAATTTGGTTTACCTGCCAAAGAAATTTTAAACTTTTTAAAATTAAACTTTTCATTATTTCTCTCTCCGACGGCTTCATTTCGAAGAGAGTTCCTTAGTTTCCCTGCCAGACATCAGACTTCACTGATTCCCGATTGGGACATTCATTTTTCCAGTGACCTTCTTCACCACACCCCCAACACACACTTTCTACCTTTTAATTGGTTTTGAGAGGAGTTTTATGTGTATCATGATTTGTACGCCCAAAACGTGGTTGTTGGAGTACTTCAATTGTATGTATAGGTTTAACTTTACAATCTTTTCCCCAATGACCTATTCTTTTACATTTATAGCAACGTTTTGGTCTGAAATGGTCGCACTCCATAGGAGATTCATCGCTAGGAGGAGTTTTCAGATGATGATTATTATTATACTTTTTGGGCTCAATTTCTTGTCGCAGAGAAAAACGTTTCCATTAATGTTTTGTTCATGGGCGGCAATTTGTACGGCCTCGTCAAAAGTTTGTGGGTCTTCTCTTAAAATGTTAATTTTTAAATAGTCATGAAATAACCCATCTAAAAAATATGTTTATCATTTGTTGTTCTACAACTGGCATATCGCCTGGTTGAGGGTAAGCATCTTCGGCAACATTTAATAATCGTTCAGCGTACAACTGAACACTTTCATTTGGTCTCTGTTTAGATTTTCTTAAAACCGCAAATGCCTGATGTGGATCAGTTATATCCGCGAATCTAGTTGTGAGGTTTCTTTTTAGTATGTCCCAACTGGGATTTTCCCTTTTATTTTCTTGTTCTGTTAAATACCTTCTCACAAAATCTGCTACAGGTCCCGAGCAACTTTGATACGCGACCCTGGGGACATCTTTATCATTTAGATTAGTTAATTTTGCATATTTTTCTATGCTTTTCACCCATTCCTTAAACTGTTTTGGATCCCTTTCAAAAGTACTTACTATTTGAGAGACGCTTTGAGTATATACAGCAGATGTGAGCCCTGTTAACTGTGAAGAAATAGTTTCAAAATTTTGACCTAAAATTTGAGCCTGTTGTTCAGCAATTCGCTGTTGAAAAAGGAAAATGTTTTCGTCGAAGTTAGCCATAAAGAGAGGTACTTGAGAAAAACGAAACTCCTACCTTTGTTTTGACTGTCTGAAACTTCTCAATCTCTTTTGTCTATGCTGGCCTAAGGTCGATCCTGGTCACGGCACCAAAACGAATCACGTGTAGACCTACGGTACAGGACAGGGCTGGCCTTCCAATAACTTCGCGTTGTGTGTTTCTTTGGTTGTAGGAACACGTAACTGTTATACTGGTATACCAACACTGGCCGTAATTGACTAACTCAGTTGTTTTAAAGAAATGTATTATCAGCAAAGCGTCAATACAGAACAATAAAGTTAATTTAACAAGGTTGCCACATCCAAATATAATTTCAACAGTTTTCGTAACAGGGTTTAAGAGCAGGCTGAATAGGGTTGGAAATTGCACTGCTTATATAGACCCAGTAAAAATACGACGCAATTTCCATCACTTGCAGCCAGGTCATACGAGGTTACAGTCGCAGAGACACAATGTCTGGCTCTGCACCTGCAGTCTCGAATACACAAAAGCAAATAACTAGTTTGAAAAATAAAACAATAAGAAATGTGACAAATACATATCAATAACACTACCATGGTTGGCCCAAGTTACATTGTTTGTCAATCAATTGAATCGTCGTGCAAACACCCTCACCCAATATGGTAACAGTACTGATTGTACCTTACGGACCTACCACGATCGCTGGTTGACATTATTTATATTACAGATAGTTTTTTGGAATTTAAACTTGTCAATAAGGCCCTAATTAGATAATTTGTTCAAAATACTATCAAGCCAGAGTACAAACTTTTAACGCAATGCACTTTAAAGATCAACTTCATACAATTACAGATAAAATATGTTAAAAATAGTTAAAATATAATATTTAATTAATGAATTAAATATTGCAAAATTATTTTAAAATGTTAACGACTTCCGGGTTGGAAACCCATAGTGTTACACAGTAAAAAAATCAAGAAAGTGTTAAGGACTTATAGAAGTAAAAATATCCTCCTAATTCAACGAAAATTACCACAACTATGTAATGATAAATCAGAAATATACTAAAGGTATTCAACCATGAGACTGACATTATTACAACTACGTGCAGTTTCAAAAAAAATCTGTGAAGCCATTTTGAAGACACCGTGCGACATGTGGATGTTGAATGGACAGACATTTTTACATCCTTCACAGACAGTAGTATAAAAACTGTAATCAATGGTACAGCTGAAAAATTGCTGAAAGTGCATCAACCCCATTCAGGAGAAACAGAACATTTTCAAAACTACAAAGCCTAACCTGCAATATCGTTGCAGGATTAAAGTATAATAGATCGTTATTCAAAGGCTCCTAAATTTATGGCCACCCTAAGGAATCCTATATTCTAAACGTGCTGGTATTTTATAAATCTTTGAAAATACAAACTCCAAATAGTGTCATTTTGTAGGAGTATGCACGAGAGAGGGCCATTTAAATATTTCCCGATTTCTTCAAAAATCATATTGTGCACTTGAAGCATGAATACATTTTTCCTAAACAGTAATGTTTTTTATTATGGTTATAAGGAAGTCAGATTTGATTATATATTATACATTATTATAGTAATAAAAATAACACTAATTTCTTCATCCTATTATAATCAGCCTAGAATAAACCCAACAAAGTGGTTTAAGGCATCTGGATATTTGTTGCAGATCTTCAAAATATCCAGCCCCTAAATGTCCATGGATCCATAAAATAAACTGTCTGTAGGCAGCATTCATGTTGCTTGATGTAAGTCATTAGCATGTGGCTGGACAAGCATGTCCTTCCGTAACCTCCTAGCTACCTCCAACACCAGTTCATCAAAGACTATGGTTTCAAAGTCCTGAAAAGTACATAAGACAAAAATAAAATTTACCTCTGATTGAACTTTATTTTTAAGTTTTATATTTCAAATAAAAAGATGATCATGTATTCATCTGTTGTACATATTTGTATACAACTTGCAAAGTGTAACTAGTGTACCAGTATTAATGATATAAATACAGCTAAACAGATGTATATTGCATATGTCAATGAAACAAGATGTATACATTCAACATGAATTACTTAAAACATAGGAACATGCTTTTATTGTTGTTCTTCATAATGAAGTTTCAGCAAGATGCAAATGTTATACTGTATAATGCTTTAAACAGTACCTCCTAACAGCAAATTTAAAGTTATCACATGTTTGAATGCACAGAATTCTACAGTATTCTTACCCTTAGCTTAAGAGTGGCATTTCTTAGGTCTCTGTTGACAACAGACATTTTCTCCCGATGTGGCCAAAGTTCTGCAATGCGTGCAAATGCACCAATCTAAAAAAATATCTGCATTTGGAGGCTCATCTCTAGATTGGCCTTGACTTACAGAAGGCAAGTTAATGATGTCCAATACAAATGATGGTTGCCGACGATATATTTGAAGGCGACAATTATGTTGAGTTATCCGCGTTTTTCAAGAAAAAAAGTACAAATTTACATTTTTTCTATGCACTATAAAGAAGAGAAATCACCTATTTATAGACCGATTATCAAAAACAAAACAATATTTCATGTTCAAAAATATTATATGTATTAAAGAAGTTAACGATCTGCAAATATTTTCAACCTCTTGCTGATTAAGATCTACGACGAATAGATTCATTCGTTGTTTACTAGCCTATATTTACATTCATATTACACTCTTGAATTAATTCGATAACAAGGCATTACATAAAAATGATCATGATCTGGTAAGAGACAACGGTTCCAGAAAAATATCTATCGTAAATTTACAAAACTTATGTTTTTTATCGCCACACAATAAAACCCCTTATCGTGTCCCTATAGTAATATAATCTCCTTTCTTCCCGAATTTCAACACGATTTGTTAACAGTTTTCTGACAGAATAAGCCGGAATGCTTACAATTAAGTTTATGTTTTCTCAAATTCATCTTGGTTAACATTTTTAATACATATTTAACGTAAAATCAATCAAGAATGAAAACGTGCAAATGCTTACCTTAGAATCAATGTTCTAATATGACGTCCTGCTTTTGCTCTGTAAATTGATTGATTGATTGATTGATGTTTAACGTCCAGCAAGCAATATTTCAGCTATATTCAGGACGTGAAAACCATAATTTTTAAATTAGTAGAACGTCATGCCTCCTTATACTAAAACGTGATCTCATACAATAATGAGAATATACACAGATAAAAATGGTAGTTAAAACAATAAAAAATATGAAGTATCACAATTAATAGTGGAATTAAATTTTATTAAATAAATTAATTTCCTTTAAGAACTTTAAAATTGTGTCGCCTGCGACAGTTTTAAATAAATTGAAATACGTATCTGCACTATAGAAACGTTCCCGAATGTGTGCCACGTCCACACAGTCCATCAAGACATGCTTAATGGTGTATGGACTGTTGCATGGCACACATTCGGGTCGTGGCTCATTGTTTAAAATATAACTATGTGTCGTCCTGGTATGACCAAGACGACATCTTGTTAAAACAACTTGGTCTCTTCGACCTCTAAAACATTTAAAATTATTTGTGTGCAGTAGTGGCTGGATCTCATGAAGTTTATTATGAACTTGGAGATCCCAACCACTCTGCCACAAATTAGAAATATATTAAAAAATTAACGGTTTAAAATCGGTAAAAGGAATACTGCAGTTAATGATGGTATCCTTTAGTGCATTTTTAGCCTCCTGATCCACGACTGTGTTTCCACGGATTCCGACATGACTGGGAATCCAGAAGAAAATAATTTCTTTTCCCAAAGCAACAAGTGATTTGTAGATTTGAATAATTTTTAAAATGTAAGGATTTTTAATTTTGAAATTTTCAATAGCCAGTAGACAAGACAGGGAATCGGAGCAGACAATAAATTTGCATTCGTCTGACGAAGCAACTATTTTCATCGCAAGAAGAATAGCTTGCGCCTCTGCTGTAAATACAGATGAGGCAGACGGAAGGCGGCGAGTTTCAACACGCTCTCCGAAGACAGCGGCCGAGGCGACTTTATCACCGTCTTTTGACCCATCTGTGTAAATAGTACCATAGTCAGGGTAATAAGATTTAATTTCTGCATAATGTTGTTGTATTAATAAATGGTTTGTGTCGGATTTTTTATGTTTTCTTAGATCATAAATAAATATCGGTTTGGGGTTTAACCACGGAGGATTATGCGGAATTTCGATTGCAGCAATTTCATCTAAATTTATACCGGAATTTTCCAACTGAGATTTAATTCGGAGGCCAAAAGGTTGAATTTTGTTTGGATGTTTTTCGAAAATGTTTTGATAAAGAGGTTTGAAAACACAGTCGTGGGCGGGGTTGCCAGGATATGCCTTTAATTTGGTTGCATATTGCAAAGCGAGCTTTATTCTTCTTTGATACAAAGAAGGCTCGCCTGCTTCTACATATAAACTTTCAACAGGTGTGGTTCTGAAAGCTCCAAGGCATAGTCGCAATCCTTGATGGTGTATAGTATCAAGGATTTTGACATATGACTTGCGAGCAGAACCATAAATAAAACAACCATAATCCAATTTAGATCGAACCAGCGATCTATATAGATTAAGTAAAACGTCGCACTCAGCACCCCAGTCGGTGTTGGCTACAACTTTTAAAATATCTAATGCCTTTAGGCATTTATTTTTTAACATTTTGATATGGGGTAGAAAGGTTAGCCTTGAATCAAATATGAGACCAAGAAAAGTAGTTTCTTTAACAATTTTTATAGGATTATTATGTAATTTTAATTCAGGGTCAGGATGCATCTTTCGTTTATTACAAAAATGCATCCCAACGGTTTTTGCAGTGGAGAATTTAAAACCATTCTCCATTGCCCATTTCTCTATTCTATTTAAACATAACTGCAGTTGACGTTCAATATTATTCATGTTTTTTCCTCGGTAACATATGAGGAAGTCGTCAACATAAAGAGAACCATCAATATTATCTTTTAAAACTTGAGCAAGGCTATTAATTTTGATACTAAATAAAGTGACAGAAAGGATGCTTCCCTGAGGAACACCCATTTCCTGTTCAAAAGGGTCAGATAAAGTAGAATTGACCCTAACTTTAAACTCTCTGTCAGATAAAAAGTTTGAAATAAAGGTAGGAAGTCTACCTTTCAACCCCATATCAAAAAGATCTTTTAAAATACCATATTTCCATGTTGTGTCATATCCTTTTTCTAAATCGAAAAAGATAGACACAACATGCTCATTTTTTGCAAAGGCGTTTCGAATATACGTTTCGAAACGTACAAGATGATCTAGGGTACTTCGCCCTTGTCTGAAACCACATTGAATATTAGAAAGTAGATTGTTGGATTCTAAAAACCAGACAAGGCGATCGTTGATCATCCTTTCCATGGTTTTACAAAGACAGCTTGTGAGGGCTATAGGCCGATAGTTTGACGCTTCCGAGTGATCTTTTCCTGGTTTTGGAATAGGCACAACAGTGGCCATTTTCCAAATAGATGGTAAGTCACCCGTTTCCCAAATGTTGTTAAGAAGATTCAAAAGGCATTGGAGAGAAGATTGTGGCAGATGTTTGAGAAGTTGATAATGGATGTCATCTGGACCACATGCTGTATCGTGAGATTTGTTCAAAGAGGTTTTTAGCTCTTCCAAAGAAAACGGTGTATTGTAATCTTCTAGATTTTTTGACTGGAAATTAAGTTTTGATTTTTCTTTTTGAGTTTTGATACGCTGAAAATCCGGATGATAATTTTCAGCGGACGAGTGTTTTGCAAATGTTTCGGCCAATTTGTTAGATATTTCCGACTCTGATGTTAACAAGTCTTGTCCATCCTTTAAATGATGGACATTTGCTTTACTGTTTTTACCTTTAATTTTACGAATCATGTTCCAAATTTTATTCATGGGGGTATGGTTATTCAATTTAGAAACAAAGTTACGCCAAGAAGTGCGTCGTCTTTGTTTCGTTACCCTGCGAGCTTTCGCTCGAAAAATTCGGAAATGGTTAAGATTATTTTGAGTTGGGTGTTTATTAAAGCGTCGTTCAGCTTTTTTCCGGTCTTTAATAGCGTCCTCACAGCTGTCATCGAACCATGGTTTACTAGGATGTTTTGGATTTGTCGAGGTCTTAGGAATTGTTTCATCAGCAATTGAAATAAGTGTTTCATTGAATTTTAAAATTGGATCAGAAATAGCTTTAAAAGTATCCGAGTTAAGTCGCTCCATACAGAGTTGTTCAAATAGAGGCCAATTGGCTTTGTTGAATTTATACCGAGGGGCTCGTTCTGTGATGGAAGAGTGCAAAGATTCCAATATAATGGGAAAGTGATCACTGCCGCAGAGATCGTCATGGACTTTCCAGGAGAAATCGGGCAAAAGAGAAGGATCTGCTATTGTAAGATCAATAGCCGAATATGATCCATTCCCAGGATGTAAATATGTATTGGTTCCATCATTAAAAATACACAGATCTTCCTGATTCAATAAGCCTTCAATAATTTTACCTTTATCGTTTATTGTGTTACTGCCCCACAAAGGGTTGTGTCCGTTGAAGTCCCCAAGTAATATATAAGGGGCCGGAAGCTGATCAGTAAGATGTTTCAACTGATTTAAATTTAATGAAGAATTCGGAGGGATATACACAGAGCATAAAGTAATTGTTTTGTCTAAAGATATTCTAACAGCAACCGCCTGAAGATCAGTGTTGAGATCTACAGGGCTATGTAGAACTTGATCTTTTACAAGAATGGTAGAGCCGCCAGCAGCTCTATCATTCTCGTCTACATATGTGCTGTATATAGAGTAGTTTTTTTAAAGATATGTTATCACTTCGTTTTAGGTGGGATTCTTGGAGGCAAAATGCAACAGGAAGAAATGCTTGAACTAATAATGTAATTTCAAGAAAGTTTATCTTAAGACCTCGACAATTCCATTGTATT
This sequence comes from Limnoperna fortunei, assembly GCA_944474755.1. Taxonomy (NCBI): domain Eukaryota; kingdom Metazoa; phylum Mollusca; class Bivalvia; order Mytilida; family Modiolidae; genus Limnoperna; species Limnoperna fortunei. The sequence continues at coordinate 10,907,220 of OX104125.1, read as the reverse complement.
ATTGTACCCATTATGGTCTGCGAATAGGGGAATAGTTGACAGTTTTTTTGGGGCTATTCCGCCGGTTTCTGCTAGGGGATCTACTTTTAGATCCAGTATCTGGGGGTAGTGTATCCATGGGATCGCCCCAGATAGTAGTGTCTATATGATCTAGACTACCAAACCTGTTGTGGACCTTAATGGGATCCCGAAGCAGTTTTGGAGTACGATCTCCTTTTTGATTTGCGTTTTTATTAGAATTTGAAGAATTTGAATTGGAAATAGTTTTTGAATTTTTTTTGGGGCTGCTTGAAGAATTGGTTGAGGATTGAGAGGGTGCTGAAGACGTAGCAGTTTGAGAAGATGAAGATTTTCGTGAAGATTGAATGATTTTGTCAGTTGTTTCAACTAGAAGTCGTTCTGGGTCTTTTTTACCAATAGGCCAGGTGATCATAGTTTGCGTTTCAGTTGTTACATAAACGCGTTTGGTCACGCTGGCGTATGATGTGGCAGAAGATGATGGATTGCTCGCCGAACTGTACAGACGACGAGCCTCAGGGTATGTGATGTTTTTTTCGGTTTTTAATTTTTGGATTTCCTTTTCTTTTTTAAAGTGCTGGCAGTCTTTTGAGGAGGACATGTGGGCTTCACCACAGTTAGCACATTTTGGGGTTTTAGTGCAGGTAAAGCCCTCATGCCCTGGCTCTGCACATCTAAAACACACGAGTGCTCCTTTACATTGTCCCTTTCCATGGCCGAATTTCTGACATTTAAAGCAGCGCACAGGGTTGGGAATGTATGCGCTGACCTTAATATTTTGAAGACCTATTTTGATTGATTGGGGGACAGTTGGAGAGTTGAAATTTAGAAGGAAGGTGTTCAGTTTAACCTGAACACCTTGTCTGTTGGCAATAAATCTTTTAACTTTTGTAATACCCTGAGGTTGTAACTCTGTGCAGATTTCGTCGTCAGTAAGTTCGGCGAGATCATCTTCACGATAATGAATGATTCCTTGACTCGAGTTCAATGTCCTATGGGGAGAGGCCGAAATGTCTAAATCTATAATTTTTGTAAGTTTTAATAAGTTCAAGGATTGGTGTTTTTTGTTGCATTCAATGAGAAGACCACCAGATTTCATCTTGGTGACGTTCTTAACATCTCCTGCACAACCTTTTATCACTTTTTCAATAACGAATGGAGAGATTTTGGTTATTGGTTTACTAGGATCTTTGCTGGATAATACAATGAATCTTGACCAGAAGTCTTCATCAACCATTTCTTCAAGCGGTAAGTCATTTTTTCTTTTTTTTGGACCATTTTTTATATTTGTTTCAGAAGCCATGATGAGAAGAATGTGGTTCACCACCCTTGTCACCCACCCGCCACGGAGTGCCAATAGGGGCGATGCCTAGACTCTGCGGATCTCCTGCAGAAAGCATCAGGTGTTCCAAGGGTGGTATACTCAAACAGACGAATTTCTTGGCGAACGCAAGCCTCGTGCCAGAGCTAACTGGCGAAACAACCGTTCGAAATTCTGTCTACTTGATTGACCCATTAGCCACCGCCTTCTTAACAGCCTGTTATTGAACAACTTTGGTAGTAAGAATCACGAGATATAATCAAGTGTTAAGAAGAATGACGACAAGCTTGTTAAGGGCTCGGCGTGACCAGCCGATTGACCGAACCGGGTCCATCCGGCCTCCCGTCTAGTTGAAGTCAGGGCCAAAGTGGTGTATTGAAAATCGAAACCCGCTGACCCGCACTAATGGATGCAGCAGAGAGTGATCTCTCAACCACCAGGATCCCTTCCTCCACCATCACGGGTTGCAACACACGGCAAACATGTCGCCTCTATAAAGCTGAGGAAGCTTTGCCCTTCAGCCACCGCCTTCTTTGTAAATCCTTAAAGGAAGCTGTCTATAAATTGGTAAATACATTTCATGGAATAGTTTGGAAATTAATGTAATAGAATAGCTAAAATGAGAAGGATTCACAAAGGGCAAGACGTGACATGCCGATTCATCGAAGTCAGGGCTAACTCGATTTCCCGTCTAGAAAAAGTAAGGGTTCAGTAGGTTATCGAGACCGTTTACCCGGCCTACTGAAATCCCGTCCTGTAATCGACACGGGTCGCAACACACGGCAAGTGTTGCCTCTGTTAGCAGACTCTTACTGCAGGCTGAGGAAGCCGTGGGCCTATTCTCCTGTGCCCCGGGTCCCACACGGGGTTGCTCTGTAAATAAAGCCGTGTTAAAATTCAAATAAATATAGTTCGAACATGTGTAGCTGTGTTTTTGTAAATGTAAAAAAAATCCAGTTTGTTATATGTTATCCATAATTATCGTTATAGTTAATGATGCAGTTATTTTTAGTCTGAGATATATATAATTTAACATACTCTGGAAACATTATTAGGTTTGAACTACTCTACATTCAAATTAATGGGACGTCACAATTAGAATTTCGACGTCATAATCCGCTCAACTTGAGATTTAAAACTGGTGCAATGCAATTTCGTTAATATTTCACAATTTTTTGTGTGTAAAAGGTACGTCTATATTCAATTAATTGACGAGCATATATGTTTGTGTCAATTTATTTGCTTTAACATACTGTTTGGATGTATCTTATTAGTTTGAAAAGAATTATATCACAATTTTAGTGTCCTCTTAGAGCCAATTCAAGATTTTAAAACATTTATTAGACATATTAAAATCGAAATAGATTATTGCAAGCGGTCTCTTGTTCGGTATAAAATATTGACAAATATAATGTCTGACCATGTTCAAATTCGCATAGCCCGCATGCAATAATCTATTTCTTAATTTGTTTAACATGTGACAAGGTCACATGGTTAGCTCGTTCTCATCTCGTTTATCTCCGGAGGCTATGCCGATGGTTACTGAGATGGCGGTCTCATAAATTACACTTAGTTGTTACATAACTTTTTTCTTACAAGCTGCGATTACAAGTTGCAGTACGACAGGTTTTATTACAGTTTTCGATCAATATAACATGTAATTAACAATGTTTGGTAAAAGATCTGAGGTTAAGGGGATATGATTTTTGCAGATAATGCCCCTTTAAAAGAAAAACACAAAAGAATAATTCCTTTCAGGTAATTGCTTTGGTTACTTTACATTGGCGCCAATGCTTTGATAATAGTATTGTGTCCTTTAATCTGCATCAAATTGATAATTCTTAGAAAATGTATTCAAGCTGTACATGTAGATTCATCATATCCAAAACATTTGAAAAATCCATAAAAAGCCACTTTGCTACATATTATTTACATCAATATAAACTCCGTTATTTACTAAATAGCTAAATTAAAATTATTACAAGTCTTCAGCAGAACTGCTAAGAACTTGACCTGCTTGCCTCTAACAAACTACAAAGGATCTCTCAAAGATAGGAGGCTCATACCTAACTATATCGGTCATAATTAGGTTAGATAACTCTGTTTACACTCGATAAATGGTGTCTGAATTTACCTTTGACTATTCCCACATAATTACAGGGATATAACGAAAAAAAGTAGACTTTTCTTTTTCCTTCGTATGTAAAAGAAAACATTTTAATTTAGGGTATTGCCAACTTTATGACTTTTCTTTTCTTTTGTTTTGTGAGCATGTAGTTATGATCACAATTACTGTAAATGCAAACAAAAATGTTGATTGCAAGGATGTCCCTGTCAAAACAATTTCAAAGTAAAGTAGAATTTGGCATTTCAAAATTATTCCTGAAAGAGTAAGGTTGTGAATAATTTTAAGACAATAATTCATTTGTAAGAAAATCTATGTTTTTTTTTAATTTTGAGTTTGATTCTTTCCATATTAATTTGTAAATTATATAATAATTACAGGGATATAACGAAAATAGTAGACATTTATTTTTCCTTCGTATGTAAAAGAAAACGATAAGTTTATTAGCTGATGTGAACACTAACAAAAAATAAAGGAATAAGAAATATAATATTGAATCCGAGACCCGATGAATAGATTGTATAGTAAACTTCCAAGAAAAAGAAGTAACTGAGCATATGCGTCAGGCTGCTAGCGAAAATGCAAGATATACGATTGATATTTTATGTGTAAAACTGCGATCACTATCAAGAATACAGACATTCGTAGATGTAAAAGTAAAGTAAACTATCTTATCTTTATATGCAAGTGTACGATATTTTGCGAATATACTTTCAGAGGCTTATTTTACATGACACTAGCTGCGAGTTTCTACATTGTTTGGACCTATACAAAATACCTTTAAACACCCCATAGGAATATTAGAACAGCCCTTCTATGTGATTTTACATTATTTTATATGTAAATACATGTATAACAATTAAAGGAAAATTTACACATTATTAAAATTAAATAACTGATTATATTATACATTTGAATATTATTATTGTGAACTAAATTTTACAGTTAATGCAAAGATCTGACAGTTTATTCCCTTGTATTTGTTCTTTCTGGTATTTGTTTTTTCGTCACTTTTTGTGTTCTTCTGTCTTTAAGAGATTAACCAAATTTGTTTATTCCCTCATGATATAAGTATTGTCAAATCACGTTGCGAGTCAAGTACTTCCTTTCTCAAATCATTACCACCACTCATCTGTTCCAGTAGGAATTTTAATGCACATTGTGCCTCAACCATTGTGTGTACATTCTTCCACAAAGAGTCTCCCTTACATTCTGAAAAATGTTCAAATGTAACTTAATATATGTTTTTCCCGTCTGACTTAAATGTTCATACTTATAATGAACAAATTTCCTTCTACTGGGACCATACTGGGAGGGTTCCCAGTGCTCGACCCACACAGCAGCTCAGCGCGTCCCCGATTGGCGGATAGAAGAGACCCTCTTGTGGTGGGCGTTTGTCAGTTCATAATACGGAAAACCTGAATGCGGACCGTAGTGGGTAACGTGTTTGGAGAATGCCACGCTCCTTGCACGCTTAAGACCCCTTTAGTAGATTTAGAAAAAAAGTAGGCTCATTGTAGCCGCGTAACAAAGGCTAAATTTTTCCGCCCCAACCCAAAACTCCAAACTTTCCCAGTGACAGTCAAAATTGTATTCCCTGTGACCCATCCCACCCCCATTTTCCGTTGATTTATTGTTTGTTAACTTGTTCCTGTCCTGACTATAGCTGAAATACTGCTCGCTGGACGTAAAGCAGACATCTAATCAATAAATCAATCAATCAAATTTCCTTCTAAGATTTATGCTCTCGTTTCAACTAGTAGAATTTACTGAAAAATGAAACGACTGTCTACATTAAGTGACCATTGTGGATGGAGCACATTGCTAATAAAATTTCAATTGGGAACCTTCTGATGATGATCCAGATAAAAAAAATGCCCCATTGGTTCTTTTTTTAATGTAAAATTTGCCAACTGATTATTATTTAAAATATTTCTCCTCTTCAAGGGACTACATGTTTAAATTTTTAGCTGTTATGCTAAAAATTCCACTGATTTAACCAATTAAAGAATTGTCTGTAATGATTAAGTTTTTATTCAATCTTCCTCGTCACTTTAATGAGAAACATGAATAAATCCATAATAAATATTCTGTAGTTTTAAACGACTTGAATTTAAGTGATGGAAAATATTAGAACGAATAATCGTACCCTCACTTTTATTTGTTTTTCGCGAGGGTACGAACTTGGTCCCATTGCTCGTTATAGAGCAGAATCCCTCCCAGCACTTTGATGTCCTTAAGAAGTTCAATATATAATCAGACGTGGTCAATCTTGATATTTGTACACAGTGTAACCATTTTTTTTATCAATTTCGTGTTTAAAATCGACTATTACTGATACGTGATGATTGATTGATTAATGGTGTTTAACGCCCGAGCAGCAATATTTCAACTATATTCAGGCGATGAACATGAAATGGATGATAAAATGAACATGAAATGATGAATGAAAATGGGATGGGACACAAGGAAAAAAGTAGTAACGGATTTTAGATTGCCACTGGCAAATAGGAGGATGGATAGGGTCGGGCAATTTAGCATCCTGTAGCGGGATCGAAATCCCTACTCAAGCGGGATCGAAATCCCTACTCATAGCGAATACTTCCCAACACGGTGCACTAATATGGTTTGCGGTCAGGTTTTCCGTATTATGGCCTGACAACCCTAGCTTGCCAGGGATACCCCATTCAACCACCTGGGGCACACATCCCAGTCGGTCTTTAGGCAAACCGACCTGACCCGCCGGTCAGGGTACTGGGCGCTATTTAGTCGCCTTTTACGACAACCTAGCGCGACTGCGGTCTATTCTTTTAGCCACCCGGATCCCGCACGGGGCGATACGTGATGATAGTTATTGCTGCTTTTAATAACCCGCTGTGCATTGTGTATTAATTGACATTTGTGTCTCTTTATCATTACGTTTACTACATGAAAAACATTGAGAAACCCGAAATGTAATGGCGTGTTGCATCTTGGGAAAAAATGTGAATATGGTAGTTGTTCCAATTTCATACCGAGACGAAATAAATTGACAGATAACTTTCTTAAATTAAGGAAAACACCAATTAATAACAGCACCTTTTCACCAGCTCCTTGAAAAGCGCTACTGGTCGCAAACGAGCCAACTATTTTGGAACCAAGAAGTGTGAGCGACCTTAGTGTTCCACCTGTCAAATTACTTGGGAGACTGACGAAGTTAAGGGCACAAGTAACACGTTTACCCTTAGGAGCGGATTTACCTGCATATCCGAAAATTTAATTCATGCCATTCAGTGCAAAAGATGTTCGATGTTGTATATCGGTGAGACCTACCGTAGACTGGGTGACCGTTTTGCGGAGCACATTAGGAGTGTCCGGAAGTATGGTGACTGTCCAGTGGGTCGCCACTTTAGACAGCTAGACCATCATATTTCGGATATGCATGTCACCGCTCTTATGGAAACTAGCATGGGGGAAAAACAACGACAACTTTGGATCAGAGGATTATTAAGTTCCTGGGATCTAGCCATTCGTTTGGGATGAATGTAAAAACACTTTTTTATAAGTGTCCACTTTTCAGTAGGACAGCAAAGGCCCCGATTTGACAGATAAAGGTCAATTTAACGCCGTAAAAGTTACCCGTATGTAAACCAAAAATTTCTTAACAGCGCCACCTATAAAAATTGTTTAGGTCAGGAGAAATTGGCGAGGTTATGTTTTTCTTAAATTAAATCGTTAAATTAAATGTAACAATTTATACGTAATACAGGAATCGATCAAGGGTATATTTTGATGCATGACTGTATGTATGCGACACAGATATAATCAACAGATTGCGTAAGATCTATGATACAAAATCGTCATTTTTTTACGTAAACATGGCGCGGGCCGTTTGTTTACAAATTTATTCAAAAGTAAAAGCTGACACAATTTTATTCCCGGCCCTTTTTATGTATTTTTACAACTGTTTATTCTTTATTAACCAATAGTTTTTCTCGTTATACCAGTCGAAATGTGTCACCATCTCTGGTAAAAAGCCACGAGGTTGTTACCAACATGACCAAAACACGTGCGAGTTTTCAAATGTTGACGAACACATATCATGTTTAATCCACGAAGCTGTTGTTTTGAAGAAGAAATGTTTGTTTAAATTTGACATTAAGCATGACTCGTTAAAAGTCTAGTATATAACGAATTCCCAAGAATTATTTTGTGCCAAACACGGTGCAATTTGACAGGAATTGAGGAAAGCTCCATGTGCCTTCGTGTTTGTAGTGAATTTGTACACACAGCGTACGTAAGTCGTATAATAGTTTCAAATATGCTGTTTGTTGATAATTTAATGTTGATATATGTTTTTGGCATTTAATAGCGTATATTACAGGTAGAGTGACATAGCCCCTACACCCCCCCCCTTTTCACACACACACAACCACCCACACTTTTAAAGAGGGTGAACCTTTAAGGAATGGAAAATTAATATATTTATAATGTCATAATGTTCATATTGAATTCCAACAATCACACAGCAGTTTAATGATGCCTATAAAATTCTATAACCAACCATGTCATATACTGTGGCCTCCACAACTTCTAGTTGAATTAAGATTTTTCAGCTGGCCCATACATGTAGGTTACTTTTTACAACCGATGAAGTTAAAATACCATACTGCTTGCACCAAAATAACTAGTTAATATTTCTGACATTTATTGCTGTCATTATTTTGCAACTTATTGCTGTTTAAAACAAGTGGGGGTCTTTATTATTTATAACTGAAACTGCTTTACATGTATATATGCATTTTGACTACCATATTAAGTCAAATGTAGCATTATGCAGTTTAAAACAAAGAATTTATTTAATGTTAGAATTTAAAGGAATTGCTTAAATTTATTTATATGGAGAAATTTATTTACATGTGGAGTATTTTATAAATAGGCTTTGCTATTTTATGTCTGAACAAAGTAAGCTTGGGAGATTAAATCTTGAGCAGTAAATAAATTTTTTGGACTGCATTGTGATAGTATAAATTCCATTTTTGACAAACATTATTGAGTTAGCTATTAGGTACAAAATTTATCTAATGATGGTTTCTGCACTTGGTATAGATTTGCTTCTATGATATTCATTGAATGTGAAGCTGATATTGAATGGCATAATAAACATTTCTTGATAAACCAATTAGTAAACTTAAGCATCCTTTCCAAAAACGTTAGACTTTAAATAAACACTTAAATCAAACTGGTATTGTTTAATATTATTTTATAGTTTACAAAAATGTGATATTAAAATTTATGGAAACTTATCTCCAGCAAGAAGTAAGATTTTAAAAACTGGCAGCTATTAACATAATTTTAAAATCTGTGATCATACCTTAACAAAAGAAAAAGGGAAATAAAATGTGAATTAAGTTCTGTGTATAAAAGGAACATTTTTAAAAGAAATTTATAAAAATAATAGTGTCAGTAGATCTATTTTATAGACAGATATATAGTATTAAATCCTAAAAACGAGTCGTTGGCCCTAGCATGTGAGTTTATAAAGCAATCTAAATCACAGGCATTTGGGGTCAGTATAATTTGTTTCTATGGAATAAAATGCCAGTAAATGAGTTTTATAACATGTATTCACTCATTCGATAAGTTAATATCAGTCTGACATGTCTCAATGCAATATATTGCCCTCAGAAAAATGATAAATTTCTCATTGAAGTATAGACTAATTATGAGAAATTCATGCGAAGAGAAAAAAATTATAAACAGGGAGCTAATAACGCAATTTTGTGCTATCTTCTGTTAATTAAAACTGGATGTAAAAAGAAAATACCAAGACAACAAAGTCTCTGTAAATTATGATATGTCTTAAAAGATGAATATAACTCTTCCTTAATTGTTCATGTTATTATAACTTAAGTTTTTTTGATAAAATTAAAATGGTCAGAAACTTTTGGATTACTAAAATTTGTATTATATTGTATTTCTGTTATTTCCATTTTTTAAAATATAATTTTGTATTTTATCCATAGTTGTTATTATGCCTGAATAAATTAATATAAATTTAATGTTTTGCAAATAATATGTTTAAATCTTTTATAGTTTTATGTAGTTTATGGAGTTTTTTCACTATTTATACTGACTGAAATAAGTGTCGTGTAATTGAATAAAAAAAGAAACATTGTTTCCATTCTGCTTATGAGTCACTAATGTTCACTGTATCTTGCATTGTGTCTACTTAGTCAATCTTAGTGGACTTTAAAACTCTTGCAAGGAAAATTTGCGACATTGAGAATTTTAAGGGTAGCATATCGACTGATGTGTTAAGCTAGGACAAGGAGTGCAACTTTCCTTGTCTGTACAAACCCTACAAGCTGTTGTCAGTGTAAAAAGCGTAGGGTCTTTCATGCTACAAGAAAAAGGCATTTTTTGTCCTTTACTTTTACATTGTTTTCCAATGGCAGACAAAATTATTTGTCTACATGGTTTCCTGAATTGAAGGTTTAAAAATTTGTTCAGCTTGAATATATACATGTATATATTGAACAATCATGTTGATTTGGGATTTCTATAATTATTTTAATGATTGTTATGATTATACCACACTTTTTTTTCTCTAATGCACACACAGCTCCAAAAATTTACCATTACATTGCAAATGTATTTCAGCCTCCCCCTTTTTGTAGAAAAAGCTGACACAAATTTGTTCAAAGAGGCTTTGAGACCCACAAATTACACAAAAGACGTAATACTATTATATATTATATATTTAATAAGTACTGATATGTTATCTATTCTACTTTGGCAGACAGATGCTAAATATTTTTCGAAGCGGACATCGAGTTGCTTCCAACACCCCCCTTTTCGGCATTTTGTCACCGAAAAAGCTGACACAAATTTGTTCCCGGGGGGTTTGAAAGCTGAAAATTGGATCGAAGACGTAATATTATAATTGATTTAATAATTTATAGGTCGCGATTTGTCACCATTACTATTTATATTTTTAATTTAGAGTTTTCTGTACGGCGAGTGCCGAGATCAGATCAAAACATGCCACTTCAAAGGGCATTTTAACCTAGTAAATTAAAACTATACAGTACAAAATTTCTGTAAATGACAGGTAATTGTCTTAGGACTTAGCTGTATTTTATTTTATTGATGTATGTTACGACAGTGCTACGTACGATAACGAAAACTGAGACACTATCACGCTTACAAAAAACCGACAAAAAGTTGACCTTTAGTCACGTGACTGAAGTCGTTAAAAATCGGCCATTACAGGCGTTTGCTTTCCTACTGTTTGTTTTTTGGAATTACTAATGAATGTAATTGAGAAAGTTCAAGATCTTTTGTTAGGTCAAGTACAACAAAAAAGAAATTTTTCTGGTTATGTCTATGTGTGTGACCGATCACAGCTATCTGCCATTTGTCATTTAGTCTACTCTCTTTCCTTGTCCTTTACGGTTGTGTTTTTTCTTTGTCTCACTCTTTCTAGCCCTAAAGAAGGTCTTTGGACCGAAAGCTCGGGGCCCTTTTTATTGTTGTTGGAGTTTTTATTTTTATTTTTCGTTTCGATTTTACCTTTTAACCTTGTGGCGTACATGACCTTTTAAGTACTCGTATCATTTATTTCTCCATCGCACAACTTTCATTATTAATAATTAATAACACTTTTTAGTTTCTCTGGTTTTTTTTATTTTATTTAATTTTTTTGCATTTCACTTCAGATACAGTACTCATGATTTGTGTAGTTATGCAATTCAAATTTGTAATTTTATTACTTTGAGGTAATTATTTCTCCTTCAAAAGTAAACTTCCAAATAAAAGAAGTAACTGAGCATATGCATCAGCCTGCTTGCGAAAATGCAAAGATATACGATTGCTAATTTACGTGTAAAACTGCCCTCACTATCGAGAATACAGACAATCGTAAATGAAAAAGTAAGTTACAACTACATTGTGTAATTTCCCTTCGGTAGGTAGGGGTTACAGGGTTCACCCTGGGGCAATGTGTCAGTGCAATGTTACCTGATCGATATGATGGTACGGCTGATTAGAACAATGGCGTCTCTTCTTCTCATTACGTCACAGCTTCTTGTGGTGGCTTGAAACCTCTCGTGTCTCTCGGCCTTCTACGCTCCACCAATGGTTGGTCTCTGGAACACCCCCGAGATGCCCCGGACAAGAGATCGGGTCTGAACAATCACCCAGTAACAGGGAAGTGCCTAATGTCACCACACCCCCCTCCGTTTTCTTAGGGACGGGACCCCTGTTCCGTTTAACCGAGAACACCTAGCCTACTACTCCCCGTAACCATGGGACTGAACTAGGCGAATCTTCACCTCACATAATATGTAAAATACACTGAGGCCATCTCCTTCCTCACTACCCAACAGCCGACACCAACCAACTCCTCGCCACAAGAACAGAAAACATGTCCAACACTCTGGCACAACGACACCGCGAAAACACCACAAGAACCAAGACTAATAAATTCATTCCCATGAAAATCACATGGAACCAATTCATTACCCTTCTCCTAATTTCTAATTCTCTACGCTACTATGTACAAAAAGTTCATGTTGGAAAAAACCCAACAGAGGATGGGACACAGCAGGACGCTCCTCCCTGGAGTTGAACATATATACATCCATCCTGCTGGTGACGGCCAATGGTGTAAAAATCCCGCATTCTAGCTGGGTATGCGATCAGCGCTGTCCTGGGTCCTTCACACCCATTGTGCCTTCCAGGTCTTAATAACCTCCCTCTTCTCGGCAGGCATCCTTGACAGGAGGACCATCATGACCCGGCCCCGTGCGGGATCCGGGTGGCTAAAAGAATAGACCGCAGTCGCGCTAGCTTGTCGTAAAAGGCGACTAAATAGCGCCCAGTACCCTGACCGGCGTGTCAGGTCGGTTTGCCTAAAGACCGACTGGGATGTGTGCCCTAGGTGGTTGAATGGGGTACCCCTGGCAAGCTGGGGTTGTCAGGCCATAATACGGAAAACCTGACCGCAAACCATATTAGTGCACCGTGTTGGGAAAAATGCCACGTTCCTCGCACGTCAAAGAACGCTGCTGTAGTATTCGCTATGAGTAGGGATTTCGATCCCGCTACAGGAGGCTAAATTGCCCGACCCTATCCATCCTCCCATTTGCCAGTGGCAATCTAAAATCCGTTACCCCTATTTTTCCTTGTGTCCCATCCCATTTTCATTCATCATCATTTCATGTTCATTTTATCATCCATTTCATGTTCATCGCCTGAATATAGCTGAAATATTGCTGCTCGGGCGTTAAACACCATTAATCAATCAACCATCATGACCCGCCAGTGGGACAGGGTCGCCTCACAGTTGATGGGGTGCAGGGTAAAATTCCCTGGCACCTTCCATCCCATCTCCCTGCAAAGGGTCCCGAGTTTGGGCACATCGTCCTCGTTGATCTTGCTGGCGTCCGGAATGCGCCCATATCCATTCACCAACTCCACCAGGTCAGAGGTCACGCCCTGGTCACCACAGAAGAACTGGGTGATGTACTGGAGGAGACACCCTATCTCCCTCTGGAACACCCTCGACTTAAGTTGGGCCTCACTGGGTTTATCCGTGAGGAGATTGGGCAGGTGCTCACACACTACGTGGCGCCGCAGTCCCCTGGTGCGGAGCCCGCACCCCGGAATCAAACAGGGGGAACTATCATGGTTGTTGTACCCCCTTGGTCTGGGTACAACCGACAACACTGGAGCAGGGCTCTTGACCACCACCTGCCCCAGTTGGTAGGTGGCTGACTTCCCCTGCCTTCCCGTCTGCGCAGGGGACCTCATCTGGGGGGCTGGCTTCTCCTGCCTCCCAGTCTGTGCTGGGGCCTCATCTGGCACGATGCCCAGCACCACCTCCTCATACTCCGGCTCCCCAGGTGTCTCCGTCTGGGTGGCCACCTCTTTGGGCCCGTCCGTCTGGGTAGCCCTGGCCACCATCCAATCATCTGGGGTCTGAGTCCCCACGCTCCTTGTGTCCTGGGAAACGAGAACCCTCCTTGGTGAGGGAGGGGAGATTGTGACCCCTCTCCCTCTCGTCGCTCTTAACTCCTCCCCTCGGCCCATGCCCATATACAAGGTATTCCTTACAACGCCTCCTCTGCATCTGTACATCCTGCAACATAAAAGGAGACCATAAGAGACCTTCAAACAATAAAAAACTGTCCGTGACAACTGACTAACCCCTCAGTGGTGGTGCCACGCCCCGACCACCGAGTCCCTAACACTGCTGAACTTGTTCTCCTGTCTCCCCCCCTCTTTCCTCGAGGGGAGGTCCTCCCGACCACTTGACAGTTGGGACACTTGTATGTGTCCAATTCCTCGGCCTCCAATGCCGACAAGTTCACACATGTTAAATGGTACCACTCCTTACAAGTGTAACACTGTACCATTGTTTCTCCAGTGTCCGGACCTCTACAAATACAGTACTTTTTTTCTTTCTTAGTCTGAGAAGTCTCCTCTGTTAAAATGTTTTCTCCTTGTAGGAGTCGCTGTTGAGCTTTCTCCAGCCATGCAGGGATTTTCCTGTCCCTACACGCTTTTAATCTGTCGTGATTCGTATTAAACACCACTCTTTGGAGTTTAACTTTGTACACATACGGTGTGATCACCTCTACTACTATCCCAGGTCCCTTCCACGGACTAATGAGTTTCTTGCTTTTCCCTACTATTTGTGCTGTATCTAGCGCATAAACTAAATCTCCAATCTTATATTGGTGTTCCAAGATTTTAATGTCATAATCTTGTTTCATCCTGTTCTGGGTCGTATTGAGAGTATTCCTCGCAATTTCGTGAGATTTACGGATAGCAGTTTCCAAACTTGCTATGTATTGATCACCTCCTGTGTATTGTTTTTCTTGTCCATGGGAAAACAAGTTCTGCTGGTTGATTTGTTTCCCTGCCTAACATGAGCCTGTTAGGTGTAAATCCTGTGTTCCTGTTCACAGATGAACGTAAAGCTCCTGCTAATTGAGCAATGTGCTCGTCCCAATTGTCCTGGGAACCGTCCACAAAACATCGAACGGCGTCCATGAGAACTCTGTTTTTCCTTTCAACCTGACCATTCGCTGATGGTCTGTAAGGCGTTGTCCTAGCCTTGTGTATTCTCAGGAGTTCACACACTGATTTGAATAGTGAACTTTCCAAGTTTCTCCCTTGATCTGTGAAGATCTTAAATGGATACCCAAACCGGGTCCCATGAAATCTAAGTGTACACGTTCCATCGGTGCACCCGCATGATACGGTGTCATTTTACACTTAGCATGTCTATTTGGTTTCTTATTCTTGCTACATATATCGCATGTTACTACAAAGTTTCTAATTTCCTTTGACATATTGTACATATGGTATTTGTCTTTTATTCTGGCCATTGTACGCTCTGTTCCTTGGTGACCAGCTGCGGTAACTCGTGACAAAGAGTTGGTACTTCCTCCCTCAGGCTAGCAGGGACAACTAACCTAGTTCCTGCTCCCTCCTTCTTGGGAATGTTTCTCAATATCCCCTGGTCATCTAAGTAGAACATTGATCTGTTTATATAGTAGTTTTTAGCTGCTGGTGATGCTAAGAATAAGATGTTCCCTGCTGGTTCTTTGCTGTCTCTTTACCAGTTTAGAATGATTGTCAAATCCGGGTCCTCAGACTGAGCATGTTTTATTTCTTCACTTGTGAATCCACTTATTAACAATCCTCCTTCCTGTGACACGGCTGTCACTGTACAATAATTGTCACTCTCTGTCAATATCACTGGTCGGGTACCAGAGCATATGTCCATGCTTGTAGTGAACAATATATTGTCCACAGTACAATCCTGTGTAGTGTCACTTTTCAATGGTGTGCTTGATTGTTCATCAACACTGAATAATTTTATCATTGCAACGGCAATGTCCTGAATGGGCTTATCCCTGCATTTCCTGTATCTAGTCAGGGATACTGCCTCATCAACTTCATACATAAATTTGTTCCAGGTACGGTGTGCTTTCTCACACTTTGTACAACCTCCGCAAGGTAAATCCGATAACTCCAGTTCGGCCTGGAAACCTGGGCATGGTACCTCACTCTCTCCTATCCGTGAAAGTCCATCCGCATTTTCCGTGGAGTCTACCTGGACGATGCTTGATGTTCATGTCATACTGGCTGAGTTCTTCCATCCACCTTGCCAGTTGACCTTGCGGTTCTTTAAAACCTAATAACCAGGTTAAACTGCTATGGTCCGTTCTGACCGTGAAATTCCTGCCAAGCAGATAATGTCTAAACTGCCTGGTGAACCTGATTACCGCTAGTAATTCTTTCCTAGTCGTTCAATAACGACGTTGCTCTGGGGTCAGAGCAAAGCTTTCATAAGCTATGACCCTTTCCCTTCCATTCTGCACTTGGATTAGTTCCGCTCCGATAGCCTTGTCGGAGGCATCCGTATCCAGGATGAAATTGTCATGTTTCGTTGGTAGTGCCAAAACTGGCGCTGAAGTCAATTTCAACTTAATTTGGTCAAATGAGTTCTGTTGACTCTCAGTCCATTTAAACTGTTGTTTTCCGGTGATGTCATGCAATGATCCTGCAATTTTTGAATAATCCTTGATGAAACTGCGATGATAATTCGCAAATCCAAGGAATTGTTCCACTTCCTTGGTGCAGGTCGGTACAGACCAGCTCATTACAGGTTCAATGTGCTGTTGACCTATCTGAATACCATTGCTGGTGATTTTTCGTCCTAAAAATTCCACTGAAGTCTTGAATAATTCACATTTCCGGGGTTTCAGTTTAAGTTCATATTTCCTGAAACGTTTGAACACTTGTTTCAAGTTTTCTAAGTGATCATCAAAGTCTGATCCTAAGACTAGGATATCATCTAGGAAAGCTAACACCGTTTTCCATGTGAGCCCACTTAAAACTAAGTTCATGACTCTGGCATATGTACTTGCATAGTCCAAAGCTCATTTTCACACATTCAAATAGTCCGTACTTTGTGACGAATGCCGTCTTCTTGCGGTCTTCTGGTTTGATGCTGATTTGCCAGTATACGCTGTTGGCATCAAGTTTCGAGTACCACTTGTTTCCCGCAAGTGTATCCAAACATTCCTCTATAAGCGGCAATGGGTACACATCCTTTACTGTGACTGCATTCAAGGCCCTATAATCTAAGCACCATCTCACACCGCCATCCCGTTTCCGGATTAATACTGGGGCGGAGGCCCATTCCGATGTAGAGGGTTGTATAACTCCAGCATCTAGCATTTTCTTGAGATGCTGCTCCTCCTCGTCCACAAAGCATGATGGAGTACGACGCATTCTCTGCTTAACAGGTCTTGCTGTGCCTGTACCAATTTCGTGCTCAATCTCTGTAAAATTCCCGAGATCATAGTCATCTTTCGCAAATACATCTCTATAGTCATATAAGAGTTGTTTCAATTTAACTTTCTGTCCTTCTGTCAACTCTTCAGTTGATTTCTCAAATAATGGTTGTAAATATACCGGTAACCTGACATTAGCTTTGTCCTGGTATTGTATGGTGTTCACCTGGCCCACCACGGGGTAATAATTGAGATTTTCTCAGCATTTGCTATACAAAATACCCTTAAACACCCCATAGGAATATTAGAACAGCCCTTCTTAGCGATTTTACATTATTTTATATGTATATATTACAATTGAAGGAAAATTGACACATAATGAAAATTAAAGAACTGATTTTATTATACATTTGAACCTCATTATTGGGAACTAAATTTTTTTGTTAATGCAAAGATCTGACAGTTTATTCCCTTGTATTTGTTCTTTCTGGTATTTGTTTTTTCGTCACTTTTCGTGTTCTTGTTTTTAAGTGATTCACAAAATAAAATAATATTAATATAATAATTATAATCAATCAATCAATCAAGTCGAGTCAAGTGCATCCTTTCTCAAATCAGGTTTTTAGTCAAGTGCACCCCGGGGCACAGGAGAATAAGCCCACGGCTTCCTCAGCCATGGATTGTAATTTACAAATCAGGTTTTTAGTCAAGTGCACCCCGTGTAAGACCCGGGGCACAGGAGAATAGGCCCACGGCTTCCTCAGCCTGCAGTAAGTGTCTGCTAACAGAGGCAACACTTGCCGTGTGTTGCGACCCGTGTCGATTAAAGGACGGGATTTCAGTAGGCCGGGTAAACGGTCCCGATAACTTGCTGAACCCTTACTTTTTCTAGACGGGAAATCGAGTTAGCCCTGACTTCGATGAATCGGCATGTCACGTCTTGCCCTTTGTGAATCTTTCTCATTTAAGCTACTCTATTACATTATTTTCCTTCAAACTGTTCCATGAAGACAGCTTCCTTACAGGATTTGCAAAGAAGGCGGTGGCTGAAGGGCAAAGCTTCCTCAGCTTTATAGAGGCTACATGTTTGCCGTGTGTTGCAACCCGTGATGGTGGAGGAAGGGATCCTGGTGGTTGAGAGATCACTCTCTGCTGCATCCATTAGTGCGGGTCAGCGGGTTTGATTTTCAATACACCACTTTGGCCCTGACTTCAACTAGACGGGAGGCCGGATGGACCCGGTTCGGTCAATCGGCTGGTCACGCCGAGCACTTAACAAGCTTGTCTTCATTCTTCTTTTCACTTGATTATATCGTATGTATCTTAGTAGCAAAGTTGTACAGTTAAGTGTGGCCATACATGCAGGAATAAAAACCTGCATGCTACACAAAAACAATCCCAGAAAATTGCAATTTTATATTCATACATACTTTAATGACCCACCAACTAAAGTAGTGGGACATTTCTATCCTTTCTACCTTTCACTCCTTTGTCTGTTCTTCTGTTCCACTTCAGGTTTAGCTTAAGGCTGAAGCTTTTTTAATGAAGATGACTTCACATCTTCATAAAAGACGGCATTTTTATACACGGCATCACACTTAGAATTTAAAACAATTAAATTGATTATTTTATCGAACTATGGAGGAAGTGTAACCTGTCTATATAGATTCAGAGTCCATGGAATCATGGTATCTGATAGTAAGTAAAAATGAAACTAAACCTGTGTAAATATGTAAATTATTGATAACAAAAGTAGATAAAATAAGGATAAAACAAGAAAAAATAACCAAAACAACAATAAAAACTGTAAATATGTAAATTATTGATCACACAATTTAAACAAATTTAAAAACACATAAACAAAAAATGCGTAATATTAAAAAAAATTGCTAGAACATAAATATGATCACAGGAATTTCTTTCTGTATAGCTTCAGTACTGAATTCCTAAATTTAAATTGTCAATAAATAAAATGGTTATGACATTGTTTTATCTTTATTAAACATTTAAGTGTCGGACAATTTTGTCACACATGAAGGAGCATTTGCACATCTGTTTTCCTGGAATGTCTGAATGTTGGATGTGTGTCCCAGGGTGTAGGTAATAGATAAGGCGCAGTGGCGTTTACCTTGTCATATCATTGTTTGTGCTCCTAACACCTAGAAGGTAATCTAGGGCCTGGGTTGGACTCGACGTTTCCTATAAGAAGGATGTATGTAAGAATGACAATACCATATTGTATGTTTTTAGAATACATAATAAATACTAATACTTTCATTTAAAATGGTCCTTCTGTGCATGATTTCCAAACAGGTTAACCTCCTCGTATTGTATTAAATAAACAATATAATTTGCATAGCTCAGTCATTTATATTAAAGATAAACATCATTATGCTGGGTATTGCCATCTTTAAAAAATAAAGGATATAAATTAG
This sequence comes from Limnoperna fortunei, assembly GCA_944474755.1. Taxonomy (NCBI): domain Eukaryota; kingdom Metazoa; phylum Mollusca; class Bivalvia; order Mytilida; family Modiolidae; genus Limnoperna; species Limnoperna fortunei. The sequence continues at coordinate 10,888,026 of OX104125.1, read as the reverse complement.
CATTGACCTAAAGTGCCCTATTGTAACGGAGAATAGCTTATGCTACCATTTAGTTAGTGAAAGTACTCCTTTTGTTGAATATTACATTCATACGATTCGTTTTATTTGATGTATTTATAGCGCATCTGTTTACAATCTATTAATAGAACAAACACGTACAGAAAATCAATAATATAATACACACCCCTGCAGTTACATAGATATCGAATAAATAAACTGTTCCAGTTTAATAGAACCGTCCTGAATGTTGACCACCCCTCGAATTACATTACTTTTTGTTATACACTTAAACTCTCCCTGCTGACGTCAAGGAATTTCGGTATAAAAAGCCGTAAAACCCTGTGTTTTGTGTCATTCTGTTCTTGACCACCGATCTTTGCGGATCGACTGATTCAGAGTTACAGTGTTGAAGCTGTACAGCCTACACAAGTAATTCTGAATAGCTCTCAGTGATTAAGTGCAATAGGCGATAGTGCTTAGGTGACGTTCGAGTACCAGTGCTATTTGACTGTGTCTTTTAGCAAGGTTATTCGAATAAGATCGTTAAGAGGTTTAGTTGCCTTTGAAGTGGTTAGAAGGCAAAGGTGCTATTTGACTGTGTGTCATTTAGCAGGGTGTTATTTGACTAGGGTTGTTTAGGAGATTTTGTTGATTTTAAAAGAGGTTAGAAGCAAGGGTGCTGTTCAAGCTCAAGCCTTGTGCTATTTAACAAGTAGCGTTTATAAGTTGTTGATTTTAAATTTAAATTGTTGAAAAGCGGAAGTGTTGTTTTGGATCGCATATCAAACAGGATTCCACAGATCAATCTGACTTACATCAGATTCGTACCCAAGGGTTACATACAATGGCCCAAGTATCAGCTCGGTTACACGTTACACTATCAGTGTCTTTACAACAAATGACAATAACAGGTATAAAGTTTTGCCATTATACGTATGATGCATACGTTTCTTATAAATAACGAGACAAGTTTTTTCTTAGTGCTATTAGACGTATGTACAGGTGTATAACTAAGTAGTACCAGTGAAAGGTGCGATAATAAGGTACATTATGGGCTGCTCTGTGGGTTATATATATATATTTTTTGGGAGGGAGACTTTGTATAATAATGTGGTTGGTCTCTGGAACACCCCCGAGATACCCCGGACAAGAGATCGGGTCTGAACAATCGCCCATTAACAGGGAAGTGCCTAATTTCACCACAACTATCTTGTCTTTTTATGCAAGCGTAAATTTACGATATGTTGAGAATATACTTTCAGAGGCTAATTTTATATGGGATTAGCTGCAAGTTTCTGCATTGTTTGGACCTATACAAAATACCCTTAAACACCCCATAGGAATATTAGAACAGCCCTTCTTAGCGATTTTACATTATTTTATATGTATATATTACAATTGAAGGAAAATTGACACATAATGAAAATTAAAGAACTGATTTTATTATACATTTGAACCTCATTATTGGGAACTAAATTTTCTTGTTAATGCAAAGATCTGACAGTTTATTCCCTTGTATTTGTTCTTTCTGGTATTTGTTTTTTCGTCACTTTTCGTGTTCTTGTTTTTAAGTGATTCACAAAATAAAATAATATTAATATAATAATTATAATCAATCAATCAAATCAAGTCGAGTCAAGTGCATCCTTTCTCAAATCAGGTTTTTAGTCAAGTGCACCCCGGGGCACAGGAGAATAAGCCCACGGCTTCCTCAGCCATGGATTGTTATTTACAAATCAGGTTTTTAGTCAAGTGCACCCCGTGTAAGACCCGGGGCACAGGAGAATAGGCCCACGGCTTCCTCAGCCTGCAGTAAGTGTCTGCTAACAGAGGCAACACTTGCCGTGTGTTGCGACCCGTGTCGATTAAAGGACGGGATTTCAGTAGGCCGGGTAAACGGTCCCGATAACTTACTGAACCCTTACTTTTTCTAGACGGGAAATCGAGTTAGCCCTGACTTCGATGAATCGGCATGTCACGTCTTGCCCTTTGTGAATCTTTCTCATTTAAGCTACTCTATTACATTATTTTCCTTCAAACTGTTCCATGAAGACAGCTTCCTTACAGGATTTGCAAAGAAGGCGGTGGCTGAAGGGCAAAGCTTCCTCAGCTTTATAGAGGCTACATGTTTGCCGTGTGTTGCAACCCGTGATGGTGGAGGAAGGGATCCTGGTGGTTGAGAGATCACTCTCTGCTGCATCCATTAGTGCGGGTCAGCGGGTTTGATTTTCAATACACCACTTTGGCCCTGACTTCAACTAGACGGGAGGCCGGATGGACCCGGTTCGGTCAATCGGCTGGTCACGCCGAGCACTTAACAAGCTTGTCTTCATTCTTCTTTTCACTTGATTATATCGTATGTATCTTAGTAGCAAAGTTGTACAGTTAAGTGTGGCCATACATGCAGGAATAAAAACCTGCATGCTACACAAAAACAATCCCAGAAAATTGCAATTTTATATTCATACATACTTTAATGACCCACCAACTAAAGTAGTGGGACATTTCTATCCTTTCTACCTTTCACTCCTTTGTCTGTTCTTCTGTTCCACTTCAGGTTTAGCTTAAGGCTGAAGCTTTTTTAATGAAGATGACTTCACATCTTCATAAAAGACGGCATTTTTATACACGGCATCACACTTAGAATTTAAAACAATTAAATTGATTATTTTATCGAACTATGGAGGAAGTGTAACCTGTCTATATAGATTCAGAGTCCATGGAATCATGGTATCTGATAGTAAGTAAAAATGAAACTAAACCTGTGTAAATATGTAAATTATTGATAACAAAAGTAGATAAAATAAGGATAAAACAAGAAAAAATAACCAAAACAACAATAAAAACTGTAAATATGTAAATTATTGATCACACAATTTAAACAAATTTAAAAACACATAAACAAAAAATGCGTAATATTAAAAAAAATTGCTAGAACATAAATATGATCACAGGAATTTCTTTCTGTATAGCTTCAGTACTGAATTCCTAAATTTAAATTGTCAATAAATAAAATGGTTATGACATTGTTTTATCTTTATTAAACATTTAAGTGTCGGACAATTTTGTCACACATGAAGGAGCATTTGCACATCTGTTTTCCTGGAATGTCTGAATGTTGGATGTGTGTCCCAGGGTGTAGGTAATAGATAAGGCGCAGTGGCGTTTACCTTGTCATATCATTGTTTGTGCTCCTAACACCTAGAAGGTAATCTAGGGCCTGGGTTGGACTCGACGTTTCCTATAAGAAGGATGTATGTAAGAATGACAATACCATATTGTATGTTTTTAGAATACATAATAAATACTAATACTTTCATTTAAAATGGTCCTTCTGTGCATGATTTCCAAACAGGTTAACCTCCTCGTATTGTATTAAATAAACAATATAATTTGCATAGCTCAGTCATTTATATTAAAGATAAACATCATTATGCTGGGTATTGCCATCTTTAAAAAATAAAGGATATAAATTAGCATTGACCTAAAGTGCCCTATTGTAACGGAGAATAGCTTATGCTACCATTTAGTTAGTGAAAGTACTCCTTTTGTTGAATATTACATTCATACGATTCGTTTTATTTGATGTATTTATAGCGCATCTGTTTACAATCTATTAATAGAACAAACACGTACAGAAAATCAATAATATAATACACACCCCTGCAGTTACATAGATATCGAATAAATAAACTGTTCCAGTTTAATAGAACCGTCCTGAATGTTGACCACCCCTCGAATTACATTACTTTTTGTTATACACTTAAACTCTCCCTGCTGACGTCAAGGAATTTCGGTATAAAAAGCCGTAAAACCCTGTGTTTTGTGTCATTCTGTTCTTGACCACCGATCTTTGCGGATCGACTGATTCAGAGTTACAGTGTTGAAGCTGTACAGCCTAAACAAGTAATTCTGAATAGCTCTCAGTGATTAAGTGCAATAGGCGATAGTGCTTAGGTGACGTTCGAGTACCAGTGCTATTTGACTGTGTCTTTTAGCAAGGTTATTCGAATAAGATCGTTAAGAGGTTTAGTTGCCTTTGAAGTGGTTAGAAGGCAAAGGTGCTATTTGACTGTGTGTCATTTAGCAGGGTGTTATTTGACTAGGGTTGTTTAGGAGATTTTGTTGATTTTAAAAGAGGTTAGAAGCAAGGGTGCTGTTCAAGCTCAAGCCTTGTGCTATTTAACAAGTAGCGTTTATAAGTTGTTGATTTTAAATTTAAATTGTTGAAAAGCGGAAGTGTTGTTTTGGATCGCATATCAAACAGGATTCCACAGATCAATCTGACTTACATCAGATTCGTACCCAAGGGTTACATACAATGGCCCAAGTATCAGCTCGGTTACACGTTACACTATCAGTGTCTTTACAACAAATGACAATAACAGGTATAAAGTTTTGCCATTATACGTATGATGCATACGTTTCTTATAAATAACGAGAAAAGTTTTTTCTTAGTGCTATTAGACGTATGTACAGGTGTATAACTGAGTAGTACCAGTGAAAGGTGCGATAATAAGGTACATTATGGGCTGCTCTGTGGGTTATATATATATATTTTTTGGGAGGGAGACTTTGTATAATAATGTGGTTGGTCTCTGGAACACCCCCGAGATACCCCGGACAAGAGATCGGGTCTGAACAATCGCCCATTAACAGGGAAGTGCCTAATTTCACCACAACTATCTTGTCTTTTTATGCAAGCGTAAATTTACGATATGTTGAGAATATACTTTCAGAGGCTAATTTTATATGGGATTAGCTGCAAGTTTCTGCATTGTTTGGACCTATACAAAATACCCTTAAACACCCCATAGGAATATTAGAACAGCCCTTCTTAGCGATTTTACATTATTTTATATGTATATATTACAATTGAAGGAAAATTGACACATAATGAAAATTAAAGAACTGATTTTATTATACATTTGAACCTCATTATTGGAAACTAAATTTTCTTGTTAATGCAAAGATCTGACAGTTTATTCCCTTGTATTTGTTCTTTCTGGTATTTGTTTTTTCGTCACTTTTCGTGTTCTTGTTTTTAAGTGATTCACAAAATAAAATAATATTAATATAATAATTATAATCAATCAATCAATCAAATCAAGTCGAGTCAAGTGCATCCTTTCTCAAATCAGGTTTTTAGTCAAGTGCACCCCGGGGCACAGGAGAATAAGCCCACGGCTTCCTCAGCCATGGATTGTAATTTACAAATCAGGTTTTTAGTCAAGTGCACCCCGTGTAAGACCCGGGGCACAGGAGAATAGGTCCACGGCTTCCTCAGCCTGCAGTAAGTGTCTGCTAACAGAGGCAACACTTGCCGTGTGTTGCGACCCGTGTCGATTAAAGGACGGGATTTCAGTAGGCCGGGTAAACGGTCCCGATAACTTACTGAACCCTTACTTTTTCTAGACGGGAAATCGAGTTAGCCCTGACTTCGATGAATCGGCATGTCACGTCTTGCCCTTTGTGAATCTTTCTCATTTAAGCTACTCTATTACATTATTTTCCTTCAAACTGTTCCATGAAGACAGCTTCCTTACAGGATTTGCAAAGAAGGCGGTGGCTGAAGGGCAAAGCTTCCTCAGCTTTATAGAGGCTACATGTTTGCCGTGTGTTGCAACCCGTGATGGTGGAGGAAGGGATCCTGGTGGTTGAGAGATCACTCTCTGCTGCATCCATTAGTGCGGGTCAGCGGGTTTGATTTTCAATACACCACTTTGGCCCTGACTTCAACTAGACGGGAGGCCGGATGGACCCGGTTCGGTCAATCGGCTGGTCACGCCGAGCACTTAACAAGCTTGTCTTCATTCTTCTTTTCACTTGATTATATCGTATGTATCTTAGTAGCAAAGTTGTACAGTTAAGTGTGGCCATACATGCAGGAATAAAAACCTGCATGCTACACAAAAACAATCCCAGAAAATTGCAATTTTATATTCATACATACTTTAATGACCCACCAACTAAAGTAGTGGGACATTTCTATCCTTTCTACCTTTCACTCCTTTGTCTGTTCTTCTGTTCCACTTCAGGTTTAGCTTAAGGCTGAAGCTTTTTTAATGAAGATGACTTCACATCTTCATAAAAGACGGCATTTTTATACACGGCATCACACTTAGAATTTAAAACAATTAAATTGATTATTTTATCGAACTATGGAGGAAGTGTAACCTGTCTATATAGATTCAGAGTCCATGGAATCATGGTATCTGATAGTAAGTAAAAATGAAACTAAACCTGTGTAAATATGTAAATTATTGATAACAAAAGTAGATAAAATAAGGATAAAACAAGAAAAAATAACCAAAACAACAATAAAAACTGTAAATATGTAAATTATTGATCACACAATTTAAACAAATTTAAAAACACATAAACAAAAAATGCGTAATATTAAAAAAAATTGCTAGAACATAAATATGATCACAGGAATTTCTTTCTGTATAGCTTCAGTACTGAATTCCTAAATTTAAATTGTCAATAAATAAAATGGTTATGACATTGTTTTATCTTTATTAAACATTTAAGTGTCGGACAATTTTGTCACACATGAAGGAGCATTTGCACATCTGTTTTCCTGGAATGTCTGAATGTTGGATGTGTGTCCCAGGGTGTAGGTAATAGATAAGGCGCAGTGGCGTTTACCTTGTCATATCATTGTTTGTGCTCCTAACACCTAGAAGGTAATCTAGGGCCTGGGTTGGACTCGACGTTTCCTATAAGAAGGATGTATGTAAGAATGACAATACCATATTGTATGTTTTTAGAATACATAATAAATACTAATACTTTCATTTAAAATGGTCCTTCTGTGCATGATTTCCAAACAGGTTAACCTCCTCGTATTGTATTAAATAAACAATATAATTTGCATAGCTCAGTCATTTATATTAAAGATAAACATCATTATGCTGGGTATTGCCATCTTTAAAAAATAAAGGATATAAATTAGCATTGACCTAAAGTGCCCTATTGTAACGGAGAATAGCTTATGCTACCATTTAGTTAGTGAAAGTACTCCTTTTGTTGAATATTACATTCATACGATTCGTTTTATTTGATGTATTTATAGCGCATCTGTTTACAATCTATTAATAGAACAAACACGTACAGAAAATCAATAATATAATACACACCCCTGCAGTTACATAGATATCGAATAAATAAACTGTTCCAGTTTAATAGAACCGTCCTGAATGTTGACCACCCCTCGAATTACATTACTTTTTGTTATACACTTAAACTCTCCCTGCTGACGTCAAGGAATTTCGGTATAAAAAGCCGTAAAACCCGTGTTTTGTGTCATTCTGTTCTTGACCACCGATCTTTGCGGATCGACTGATTCAGAGTTACAGTGTTGAAGCTGTACAGCCTAAACAAGTAATTCTGAATAGCTCTCAGTGATTAAGTGCAATAGGCGATAGTGCTTAGGTGACGTTCGAGTACCAGTGCTATTTGACTGTGTCTTTTAGCAAGGTTATTCGAATAAGATCGTTAAGAGGTTTAGTTGCCTTTGAAGTGGTTAGAAGGCAAAGGTGCTATTTGACTGTGTGTCATTTAGCAGGGTGTTATTTGACTAGGGTTGTTTAGGAGATTTTGTTGATTTTAAAAGAGGTTAGAAGCAAGGGTGCTGTTCAAGCTCAAGCCTTGTGCTATTTAACAAGTAGCGTTTATAAGTTGTTGATTTTAAATTTAAATTGTTGAAAAGCGGAAGTGTTGTTTTGGATCGCATATCAAACAGGATTCCACAGATCAATCTGACTTACATCAGATTCGTACCCAAGGGTTACATACAATGGCCCAAGTATCAGCTCGGTTACACGTTACACTATCAGTGTCTTTACAACAAATGACAATAACAGGTATAAAGTTTTGCCATTATACGTATGATGCATACGTTTCTTATAAATAACGAGAAAAGTTTTTTCTTAGTGCTATTAGACGTATGTACAGGTGTATAACTAAGTAGTACCAGTGAAAGGTGCGATAATAAGGTACATTATGGGCTGCTCTGTGGGTTATATATATATATTTTTTGGGAGGGAGACTTTGTATAATAATGTGGTTGGTCTCTGGAACACCCCCGAGATACCCCGGACAAGAGATCGGGTCTGAACAATCGCCCATTAACAGGGAAGTGCCTAATTTCACCACAACTATCTTGTCTTTTTATGCAAGCGTAAATTTACGATATGTTGAGAATATACTTTCAGAGGCTAATTTTATATGGGATTAGCTGCAAGTTTCTGCATTGTTTGGACCTATACAAAATACCCTTAAACACCCCATAGGAATATTAGAACAGCCCTTCTTAGCGATTTTACATTATTTTATATGTATATATTACAATTGAAGGAAAATTGACACATAATGAAAATTAAAGAACTGATTTTATTATACATTTGAACCTCATTATTGGGAACTAAATTTTCTTGTTAATGCAAAGATCTGACAGTTTATTCCCTTGTATTTGTTCTTTCTGGTATTTGTTTTTTCGTCACTTTTCGTGTTCTTGTTTTTAAGTGATTCACAAAACAAAATAATATTAATATAATAATTATAATCAATCAATCAATCAAATCAAGTCGAGTCAAGTGCATCCTTTCTCAAATCAGGTTTTTAGTCAAGTGCACCCCGGGGCACAGGAGAATAAGCCCACGGCTTCCTCAGCCATGGATTGTAATTTACAAATCAGGTTTTTAGTCAAGTGCACCCCGTGTAAGACCCGGGGCACAGGAGAATAGGCCCACGGCTTCCTCAGCCTGCAGTAAGTGTCTGCTAACAGAGGCAACACTTGCCGTGTGTTGCGACCCGTGTCGATTAAAGGACGGGATTTCAGTAGGCCGGGTAAACGGTCCCGATAACTTACTGAACCCTTACTTTTTCTAGACGGGAAATCGAGTTAGCCCTGACTTCGATGAATCGGCATGTCACGTCTTGCCCTTTGTGAATCTTTCTCATTTAAGCTACTCTATTACATTATTTTCCTTCAAACTGTTCCATGAAGACAGCTTCCTTACAGGATTTGCAAAGAAGGCGGTGGCTGAAGGGCAAAGCTTCCTCAGCTTTATAGAGGCTACATGTTTGCCGTGTGTTGCAACCCGTGATGGTGGAGGAAGGGATCCTGGTGGTTGAGAGATCACTCTCTGCTGCATCCATTAGTGCGGGTCAGCGGGTTTGATTTTCAATACACCACTTTGGCCCTGACTTCAACTAGACGGGAGGCCGGATGGACCCGGTTCGGTCAATCGGCTGGTCACGCCGAGCACTTAACAAGCTTGTCTTCATTCTTCTTTTCACTTGATTATATCGTATGTATCTTAGTAGCAAAGTTGTACAGTTACAAGCTGTTAAGAAAGCGGTGGCTAATGGGTCAATCGAGTAGATGTGATTTCGAACGGTCGTTTCGCCAGTTAAGTCTGGCACGAAGCTTGCGTTCCTTAAGAAATTCATCTATTTGAGTATACCGCCCTTGGAACACCTGATGCTTTCTGCTGGTGATCCGCAGACACAAAGCATCGCCCCTGTTGGCACTCCGTGGCGGGTGGGTGACAAGGGTGGTGAAACGCATTCTTTGCATCATGGCTTCCGATGCACCTTTAATTCAAACAAGTTCCAAAAAAAGAAAAAATAAAATTCCGCTTGAAGACATTGTTGATGATGAACACTGGACAAGATTTATTGTATTAACTAGTAAGGATTCAAACAAACCTTTATGTAAAGTTTCTCCCTTGTCATAGAAAAAACCATCAAGCCTTGTGCAGGAGACGTTAAATACGTCACTAAAATGAAATCTGGCTCTTTACTTATTGAAGTTTCTAAAAAACAGCAATCCTTAAATTTATTACAACTGCATAAAATTTTAGATTTGGAAATTACATCAACGCCTCACAGAACATTAAATTCCTGTCAGGGTATTATTCATTACAGAGACGATGATCTCTCTGAACTGACAGATGAAGAAATTTGTCTTGAACTGAAGCCTCAGGGTGTTACAAAAGTAAAAAGATTTATTGCAAAAAGACAAAATCAACAAATTAAACTGAATACCTTTCTTTTAAATTTCAATACTCCATCTGTCCCTAAATCAATCAAAATTGGACTGTACAATATTAAAGTCAGCGCATACATTCCAAATCCTGTGCGCTGCTTTAAATGTCAGAAATTTGGCCACGGAAAAGGACAATGTAGAGGCTCTTTGGTATGCTTTAAATGTGCAGAGGTAGGACATGAGGGCTTTACCTGCACAAATAATCCAAAGTGTGCCAATTGTGGTGAAGCCCACATGTCCTCATCCAAGGAGTGTGCTCACTTCAAAAAAGAAAAAGAAATTCAAAAATTAAAAACGGAACAAAATATCACATACCCTGAGGCACGTCGCCTCTTCAATTCAAACAATCTCTCGTCTCCTGCATCAACGTCATACGCCAGTGTTGCCAAACGCGTTCTCACTTCTGTTGAAACGCAGACCATCATCACCTGGCCTATTGACAAACAGGAACCTTCAAAATTAGCAGTTACAACAACAGACAAAATAATTACATCTTCACGAAAATCTTCATCTTCACAAACTCCTGCGTCTTCAGCACCCTCTCAAACTGCTACGTCTTCAGTACCCTCTCAATCCTCAACCAATTCTTCAAGTAGCCAAAAAAAAAATTCAAAAAATGTCAACTCCAATTTAAATTCTTCTAACTCTAATAAAAACTCAAATCAGAAAGGAGATCGTACTCCAAAACTGCTGAGGGATCCGATAAAGGTCCACAACAGGTTTGGAAGTCTAGATCATCTAGACACTACTATCTGGGGCGATCCCATGGATACACTACCCCCAGATACTGGATCTAAAAGTAGATCCCCCAGCAGAAACCGGCGGAATAGCCCCAAAAAAACTGTCAACTATTCCCCTATTCGCAGACCATAATGGGTACAATAATACAATGGAATTGTCGAGGTCTTAAGATTAATTTTCTTGAAATTACTTTATTAGTTCAAGCCTTTCTTCCTGTTGCATTTTGCCTTCAAGAATCCCACCTAAAACGAAGTGATAACATATCCTTAAAAAACTACTCTATATACAGCACATATGTAGACGAGAACGATAGAGCTGCTGGTGGCTCTACCATTCTTGTAAAAGACCAAGTTCTACATAGCCCTGTAGATCTCAACACTGATCTTCAGGCGGTTGCTGTTAGAATTTCTTTAGACAAAACAATTACTTTATGCTCTGTGTATATCCCTCCAAATTCTTCATTAAATTTAAATCAGTTGAAACATCTTACTGATCAGCTTCCAGCCCCTTACATATTACTTGGGGACTTCAACGGACATAACCCTTTATGGGGCAGTAACACAATAAGCGATAAAGGTAAAATTATTGAAAGCTTAATGAATCAGGAAGATCTGTGCATTTTTAATGATGGAACTAATACATATTTACATCCTGGGAATGGATCATACTCGGCTATTGATCTAACAATAGCAGATCCGTCTTTGTTGCCCGATTTCTCATGGAAAGTCCATGACGATCTCTGTGGCAGTGATCACTTTCCCATTATCTTGCAATCTTTACACTCGTCAAACACAGAACGAGTCGCTAGGTATAAATTTGGCAAGGCCAATTGGCCTCTATTCGAACAACTCTGTATAAAGCGACTTAACTCGGATGCTTTTGAAGCTATTTCTGATCCAATTTTAAAATTCAATGAAACACTTATTTCAATTGCTGATGAAACAATTCCTAAGACCTCGACAAATCCAAAACATCCTAGTAAACCATGGTTCGATGACAGCTGTGAGGAAGCTATTAAAGACCGGAAAAAAGCCGAACGACGCTTTAACACCCAACTCAAAATAATCTTAACCATTTCCGAATTTTTCGAGCGAAAGCTCGCAGGGTAACGAAACAAAGACGACGCACTTCTTGGTGTAACTTTGTTTCTAAACTGAATAACCATACCCCCATGAATAAAATTTGGAATATGATTCGTAAAATTAAAGGTAAAAACAGTAAAGCAAATGTCCATCATTTAAAGGATGGACAAGACTTGTTAACATCAGAGTCGGAAATATCTAACAAATTGGCCGAAACATTTGCAAAACACTCGTCCGCTGAAAATTATCATCCCGATTTTCAGCGTATCAAAACTCCAAAAGAAAAATCAAAACTTAATTTCCAGTCCAAAAATCTGGAAGATTACAATACACCTTTTTCTTTGGAAGAGCTAAAAACTTCTTTGAACAAATCTCACGACACAGCATGTGGTCCAGATGACATCCATTATCAACTTCTCAAACATCTGCCACAATCCTCTCTCCAATGCCTTCTGAATCTTCTTAACAACATTTGGGAAACGGGTGACTTACCTTCTATTTGGAAAATGGCTACCGTTGTACCTATTCCAAAACCAGGTAAGGATCACTCAGAAGCGTCGAACTATCGGCCTATAGCCCTTACAAGTTGCGTCTGTAAGACCATGGAACGGATGATTAATGATCGCCTTGTCTGGTTTCTTGAATCCAATAACCTTCTATCAAATATACAGTGTGGATTCCGACAAGGACGAAGTACCATGGACCATTTGGTACGTTTTGAAACTTTTATTCGAAACGCCTTTGCCAAAAATGAACATGTTGTGTCTATCTTTTTCGATTTAGAAAAAGCATATGACACAACATGGAAATATGGTATTTTAAAAGATCTTTTTGATATGGGGTTGAAAGGTAGACTTCCTACCTTTATTTCAAACTTTTTATCTGACAGAGAATTTAAAGTTAGGGTAAATTCTACTCTATCTGACCCTTTTGAACAGGAAATGGGTGTTCCACAGGGAAGCATCCTTTCTGTCACTTTATTTAGTATTAAAATTAATAGCCTTGCTCAAGTTTTAAAAGATAATATTGATGGTTCTCTATATGTTGACGACTTCCTCATATGTTACCGAGGAAAAAACATGAATAATATTGAACGTCAACTGCAGTTATGTTTAAATAGAATAGAGAAATGGGCAATGGAGAATGGTTTTAAATTCTCCACTGCAAAAACCGTTGGGATGCATTTTTGTAATAAACGAAAGATGCATCCTGACCCCGAATTAAAATTATATAATAATCCTATCAAAATTGTAAAAGAAACTACTTTTCTTGGTCTCATATTTGATTCTAGGCTAACCTTTCTACCCCATATCAAAATGTTAAAAAATAAATGCCTTAAAGCATTAGATATTTTAAAAGTCGTATCCAGTACCGACTGACATATTTACATCCTGGGAATGGATCATATTCGGCTATTGATCTTACAATAGCAGATCCTTCTCTGTTGCCCGATTTCTCATGGAAAGTCCATGACGATCTTTGTGGCAGTGATCACTTTCCCATTCTCTTGGAATCTTTACACTCTTCAAACACAGAACGAGTCGCTCGGTATAAATTTGGCAAGGCCAATTGGCCTCTATTTGAACAACTCTGTATAGAACGACTCAACTCGGATACTTTTGAAACCATTTCTGATCCAATTTTAAAATTCAATGAAACACTTATTTCAATTGCTGATGAAACAATTCCTAAGACCTCGACAAATCCAAAACATCCTAGTAAACCATGGTTCGATGACAGCTGTGAGGACGCTATTAAAGACCGGAAAAAGGCCGAACGACGCTTTAATAAACACCCAACTCAAAATAATCTTAACCATTTCCGAATTTTTCGAGCGAAAGCTCGCAGGGTAACGAAACAAAGACGACGCACCTCTTGGCGTAACTTTGTTTCTAAATTAAATAACCATACCCCTATGAATAAAATTTGGAACATGATTCGTAAAATTAAAGGTAAAAACAGTAAAGCCAATGTCCATCATTTAAAGGATGGACAAGACTTGTTAACATCAGAGTCGGACATATCAAATAAATTGGCCGAAACATTTGCAACACACTCCTCTGCTGAAAATTATCATCCCAATTTTCAGCGGATCAAAATTCAAAAAGAAAAATCAAAACTTAATTTCCAGTCAAAAAATTTAGAAGATTATAATAAACCTTTTTCTTTGGAAGAGCTACACAATTCTTTGAACAAATCTCACGATACAGCATGTGGTCCAGATGACATACATTATCAACTTCTCAAACATCTGCCACAATCGTCTCTCCAATGTCTTCTGAATCTTCTTAACAACATTTGGGAAACGGGTGACTTACCATCTATTTGGAAAATGGCCACTGTTGTGCCTATTCCAAAACCAGGAAAAGATCACTCGGAAGCGTCCAACTATCGGCCTATAGCCCTCACAAGCTGTCTTTGTAAAACCATGGAAAGGATGATCAATGATCGCCTTGTCTGGTTTTTAGAATCAAACAACCTTCTGTCCAATATCCAATGTGGATTTAGACAAGGGCGAAGTACCCTAGATCATCTGGTGCGTTTCGAAACATACATAAGAAACGCATTTGCCAAAAATGAACATGTGGTGTCGATCTTTTTCGATCTAGAAAAAGCTTACGACACAACATGGAAATATGGCATTTTAAAAGATCTTTTTGATATGGGGTTGAAAGGTAGACTTCCTACCTTCATTTCAAATTTTTTGTCTGATAGAGAATTTAAAGTTCGTGTGAATTCAACTCTATCTGACCCTTTTGAACAAGAAATGGGTGTTCCTCAAGGTAGCATCCTTTCTGTTACTTTATTCAGTATTAAAATTAATAGCCTTGCTCAAGTCTTGAAAGATAATATTGATGGTTCTCTTTATGTTGACGATTTTTTAATTTGTTATCGAGGAAAAAACATGAATAATATTGAACGCCAACTGCAGTTATGTTTAAATAGAATAGAGAAATGGGCGATGGAGAATGGTTTTAAATTCTCCACTGGAAAAACAGTTGGGATGCATTTTTGTAATAAACGAAAGATGCATCCTGATCCCGAATTAAGATTGTATAATAATCCCATCAAAATTGTAAAAGAAACTACTTTTCTTGGTCTGATATTTGATTCAAGACTAACCTTTCTACCCCATATCAAAATGTTAAAAAATAAATGCTTAAAGGCATTAGATATTTTAAAAGTCGTTACCAGCACCGACTGGGGTGCTGAATGCGATGTTTTACTTAATCTATATAGATCGCTGGTTCGATCTAAATTGGATTATGGTTGTTTTATCTATGGTTCTGCTCGCAAGTCATATGTCAAAATCCTTGATACTATACACCATCAAGGATTGCGACTATGCCTTGGAGCTTTCAGAACCACGCCTGTTGAAAGTTTGTTTGTAGAAGCAAACGAGACTTCTTTGTATCAAAGAAGAATAAAGCTCGCTTTGCAATATGCAACCAAATTAAAAGCATATCCTAACAACCCCGCCCACGACTGTGTTTTCAAACCTCTTTATCAAAACATTTTCGAAAAACATCCAAACAAAATTCAACCTTTTGGCCTCCGCATTAAATCTCATTTGGAAAATTCCGGTATAAATTTAGATGAAATTGCTGCAATCGAAATTCCACATAATCCCCCGTGGTTAAACCCCAAACCGATATTTATTTATGATCTAAGAAAACATAAAAAGTCAGACACAAACCCTCTAATAATACAACAGCATTTTGCAGAAATAAAATCTTGTTACCCTGACTATAGTACTATTTATACAGACGGGTCAAAAGACGACGATAAAGTTGCCTCAGCCGCTGTCTTCGGAGAGCGTGTTGAAACTCGTCGTCTCCCGTCTGCCTCATCCGTATTTACTGCGGAGGCGCAAGCTATTCTTCTTGCCATGAAAATAGTTGCTTCGTCAGACGAGTGCAAATTTATTATCTGCTCAGATTCCCTCTCGTGTCTACTTGCTATTCAAAATTTCAAAATTAAAAACCATTATATTTTGAAAATAATTGAAATTTACAAATCTCTAAAAGCTGTGGGAAAAGAGGTTGTGTTTTTCTGGATCCCAAGTCACGTTGGAATCCAAGGGAACACAGTCGTGGATCAGGAGGCAAAGAATGCCCTTAAGAATAATATTATAAACTGTGATATTCCTTTTACTGATTTTAAACCAATAATTTTTAAATATATTTCTAGTTTGTGGCAGAGTGGTTGGGATCTACAAGTTCATAATAAACTTCATGAGATCCAGCCACTACTGCACACAAGTAATTTTAAAAGTTTTAGAAGTCGCAGAGACCAAGTTGTTTTAACACGGTGTCGTCTTGGTCATACCAGGACGACACATAGTTATATTTTAAATAATGAGCCACGACCCGAATGTGTGCCATGCAACAGTCCATACACCATCAAGCATGTCTTGATGGACTGTGTGGACGTGGCCCACATTCGGGAACGTTTCTATTCTGTAGATACGTTTTTTAACTTATTTAAAACTGTCGCAGGCGACACAATTTTAAAGTTCTTGAAAGAAATTAATTTATATAGCAAAATTTAATTTCACTATTAATTGTGAAGATTGATACTTTTTATTGTTTTAACTACCATTTTTATCTGTATATATATTCTCATATTATTGTATGAGATCAAGTTTTAGTATAAAAGGGAGGCATGACGTACTACTAATTTAAAAGACTAACAACTTAAAAATTATAATTTTCACGTCCTGAATATAGCTGAAATATTGCTTGCTGGACGTTAAACAACAAATAATCAATCAATCAATCAAATCCAGTACCGACTGGGGTGCTGAGTGCGATGTTTTACTGAATCTTTACAGATCGCTGGTTCGATCTAAATTGGATTATGGTTGTTTTATTTATGGTTCTGCTCGCAAGTCATATGTCAAAATCCTTGATACTATACACCATCAAGGATTGCGACTATGCCTAAGAGCTTTCAGAACCACACCTGTTGAAAGTTTATATGTAGAAGCAGGCGAGCCTTCTTTGTATCAAAGAAGAATAAAGCTCGCTTTGCAATATGCAACCAAATTAAAGGCAGATCCTGGCAACCCCGCCCACGACTGTGTTTTCAAACCTCTTTATCAAAACATTTTCGAAAAACATCCAAACAAAATTCAACCTTTTGGCCTCCGAATTAAATCTCATTTGGAAAATTCCGGTATAAATTTAGATGAAATTGCTGCAATCGAAATTCCGCATAATCCTCCGTTGTTAAACCCCAAACCGATATTTATTTATGATCTAAGAAAACATAAAAAATCCGACACAAACCATTTATTAATACAACAACATTATGCAGAAATTAAATCTTATTACCCTGACTATAGTACTATTTACACAGACGGGTCAAAAGACGGTGATAAAGTCGCCTCGGCCGCTGTCTTCGGAGAGCGTGTTGAAACTCGCCGCCTTCCGTCTGCCTCATCTGTATTTACAGCAGAGGCGCAGGCTATTCTTCTTGCGATGAAAATAGTTGCTTCGTCAGACGAATGCAAATTTATTGTCTGCTCCGATTCCCTGTCTTGTCTACTGGCTATTGAAAATTTCAAAATTAAAAATCCTTACATTTTGAAAATTATTCAAATCTACAAATCACTTGTTGCTTTGGGAAAAGAAATTATTTTCTTCTGGATTCCCAGTCATGTCGGAATCCGTGGAAACACAGTCGTGGATCAGGAGGCTAAAAATGCACTAAAGGATACCATCATTAACTGCAGTATTCCTTTTACCGATTTTAAACCGTTAATTTTTAAATATATTTCTAATTTGTGGCAGAGTGGTTGGGATCTCCAAGTTCATAATAAACTTCATGAGATCCAGCCACTACTGCACACAAATAATTTTAAATGTTTTAGAGGTCGAAGAGACCAAGTTGTTTTAACAAGATGTCGTCTTGGTCATACCAGGACGACACATAGTTATATTTTAAACAATGAGCCACGACCCGAATGTGTGCCATGCAACAGTCCATACACCATTAAGCATGTCTTGATGGACTGTGTGGACGTGGCACACATTCGGGAACGTTTCTATAGTGCAGATACGTATTTCAATTTATTTAAAACTGTCGCAGGCGACACAATTTTAAAGTTCTTAAAGGAAATTAATTTATTTAATAAAATTTAATTCCACTATTAATTGTGATACTTCATATTTTTTATTGTTTTAACTACCATTTTTATCTGTATATTCTCATTATTGTATGAGATCACGTTTTAGTATAAGGAGGCATGACGTTCTACTAATTTAAAAATTATGGTTTTCACGTCCTGAATATAGCTGAAATATTGCTTGCTGGACGTTAAACATCAATCACTCAATCAATCAATCATATCAAATAAATTGGCCGAAACATTTGCAACACACTCCTCTGCTGAAAATTATCATCCCAATTTTCAGCGGATCAAAATTCAAAAAGAAAAATCAAAACTTAATTTCCAGTCAAACAATTTTGAAGATTATAATAAACCTTTTTCTTTGGAAGAGCTAAAAACTTCATTGAAGAAATCTCACGATACTGCATGTGGTCCAGATGACATCCATTATCAACTTCTCAAACATCTGCCACAATCTTCTCTCCAATGTCTTCTGAATCTTCTCAACAACATTTGGGAAACGGGTGACTTACCATCTATTTGGAAAATGGCCACTGTTGTGCCTATTCCAAAACCAGGCAAAGATCACTCGGAAGCGTCCAACTATCGGCCTATAGCCCTCACAAGCTGTCTTTGTAAAACCATGGAAAGGATGATCAACGATCGCCATTTCTGGTTTTTAGAATCGAACAATCTAATTTCAAATATCCAATGACCCCGTGTGGGACCCGGGGCACAGGAGAATAGGCCCACGGCTTCCTCAGCCTGCAGTAAGAGTCTGCTAACAGAGGCAACACTTGCCGTGTGTTGCGACCCGTGTCGATTACAGGACGGGATTTCAGTAGGCCGGGTAAACGGTCTCGATAACCTACTGAACCCTTACTTTTTCTAGACGGGAAATCGAGTTAGCCCTGACTTCGATGAATCGGCATGTCACGTCTTGCCCTTTGTGAATCCTTCTCATTTTAGCTATTCTATTACATTAATTTCCAAACTATTCCATGAAATGTATTTACCAATTTATAGACAGCTTCCTTTAAGGATTTACAAAGAAGGCGGTGGCTGAAGGGCAAAGCTTCCTCAGCTTTATAGAGGCGACATGTTTGCCGTGTGTTGCAACCCGTGATGGTGGAGGAAGGGATCCTGGTGGTTGAGAGATCACTCTCTGCTGCATCCATTAGTGCGGGTCAGCGGGTTTCGATTTTCAATACACCACTTTGGCCCTGACTTCAACTAGACGGGAGGCCGGATGGACCCGGTTCGGTCAATCGGCTGGTCACGCCGAGCCCTTAACAAGCTTGTCGTCATTCTTCTTAACACTTGATTATATCTCGTGATTCTTACTACCAAAGTTGTTCAATAACAGGCTGTTAAGAAGGCGGTGGCTAATGGGTCAATCAAGTAGACAGAATTTCGAACGGTTGTTTCGCCAGTTAGCTCTGGCACGAGGCTTGCGTTCGCCAAGAAATTCGTCTGTTTGAGTATACCACCCTTGGAACACCTGATGCTTTCTGCAGGAGATCCGCAGAGTCTAGGCATCGCCCCTATTGGCACTCCGTGGCGGGTGGGTGACAAGGGTGGTGAACCACATTCTTCTCATCATGGCTTCTGAAACAAATATAAAAAATGGTCCAAAAAAAAGAAAAAATGACTTACCGCTTGAAGAAATGGTTGATGAAGACTTCTGGTCAAGATTCATTGTATTATCCAGCAAAGATCCTAGTAAACCAATAACCAAAATCTCTCCATTCGTTATTGAAAAAGTGATAAAAGGTTGTGCAGGAGATGTTAAGAACGTCACCAAGATGAAATCTGGTGGTCTTCTCATTGAATGCAACAAAAAACACCAATCCTTGAACTTATTAAAACTTACAAAAATTATAGATTTAGACATTTCGGCCTCTCCCCATAGGACATTGAACTCGAGTCAAGGAATCATTCATTATCGTGACGATGATCTCGCCGAACTTACTGACGACGAAATCTGCACAGAGTTACAACCTCAGGGTATTACAAAAGTTAAAAGATTTATTGCCAACAGACAAGGTGTTCAGGTTAAACTGAACACCTTCCTTCTAAATTTCAACTCTCCAACTGTCCCCCAATCAATCAAAATAGGTCTTCAAAATATTAAGGTCAGCGCATACATTCCCAACCCTGTGCGCTGCTTTAAATGTCAGAAATTCGGCCATGGAAAGGGACAATGTAAAGGAGCACTCGTGTGTTTTAGATGTGCAGAGCCAGGGCATGAGGGCTTTACCTGCACTAAAACCCCAAAATGTGCTAACTGTGGTGAAGCCCACATGTCCTCCTCAAAAGACTGCCAGCACTTTAAAAAAGAAAAGGAAATCCAAAAATTAAAAACCGAAAAAAACATCACATACCCTGAGGCTCGTCGTCTGTACAGTTCGGCGAGCAATCCATCATCTTCTGCCACATCATACGCCAGCGTGACCAAACGCGTTTATGTAACAACTGAAACGCAAACTATGATCACCTGGCCTATTGGTAAAAAAGACCCAGAACGACTTCTAGTTGAAACAACTGACAAAATCATTCAATCTTCACGAAAATCTTCATCTTCTCAAACTGCTACGTCTTCAGCACCCTCTCAATCCTCAACCAATTCTTCAAGCAGCCCCAAAAAAAATTCAAAAACTATTTCCAATTCAAATTCTTCAAATTCTAATAAAAACGCAAATCAAAAAGGAGATCGTACTCCAAAACTGCTTCGGGATCCCATTAAGGTCCACAACAGGTTTGGTAGTCTAGATCATATAGACACTACTATCTGGGGCGATCCCATGGATACACTACCCCCAGATACTGGATCTAAAAGTAGATCCCCTAGCAGAAACCGGCGGAATAGCCCCAAAAAAACTGTCAACTATTCCCCTATTCGCAGACCATAATGGGTACAATAATACAATGGAATTGTCGAGGTCTTAAGATAAACTTTCTTGAAATTACATTATTAGTTCAAGCATTTCTTCCTGTTGCATTTTGCCTCCAAGAATCCCACCTAAAACGAAGTGATAACATATCTTTAAAAAACTACTCTATATACAGCACATATGTAGACGAGAATGATAGAGCTGCTGGCGGCTCTACCATTCTTGTAAAAGATCAAGTTCTACATAGCCCTGTAGATCTCAACACTGATCTTCAGGCGGTTGCTGTTAGAATATCTTTAGACAAAACAATTACTTTATGCTCTGTGTATATCCCTCCGAATTCTTCATTAAATTTAAATCAGTTGAAACATCTTACTGATCAGCTTCCGGCCCCTTATATATTACTTGGGGACTTCAACGGACACAACCCTTTGTGGGGCAGTAACACAATAAACGATAAAGGTAAAATTATTGAAGGCTTATTGAATCAGGAAGATCTGTGTATTTTTAATGATGGAACCAATACATATTTACATCCTGGGAATGGATCATATTCGGCTATTGATCTTACAATAGCAGATCCTTCTCTTTTGCCCGATTTCTCCTGGAAAGTCCATGATGATCTCTGCGGCAGTGATCACTTTCCCATTATATTGGAATCTTTGCACTCTTCCATCACAGAACGAGCCCCTCGGTATAAATTCAACAAAGCCAATTGGCCTCTATTTGAACAACTCTGTATGGAGCGACTTAACTCTGATACTTTTAAAGCTATTTCTGATCCAATTTTAAAATTCAATGAAACACTTATTTCAATTGCTGATGAAACAATTCCTAAGACCTCGACAAATCCAAAACATCCTAGTAAACCATGGTTCGATGACAGCTGTGAGGACGCTATTAAAGACCGGAAAAAAGCTGAACGACGCTTTAATAAACACCCAACTCAAAATAATCTTAACCATTTCCGAATTTTTCGAGCGAAAGCTCGCAGGGTAACGAAGCAAAGACGACGCACTTCTTGGCGTAACTTTGTTTCTAAATTGAATAACCATACCCCCATGAATAAAATTTGGAACATGATTCGTAAAATTAAAGGTAAAAACAGTAAAGCAAATGTCCATCATTTAAAGGATGGACAAGACTTGTTAACATCAGAGTCGGAAATATCTAACAAATTGGCCGAAACATTTGCAAAACACTCGTCCGCTGAAAATTATCATCCGGATTTTCAGCGGATCAAAACTCAAAAAGAAAAATCAAAACTTAATTTCCTGTCAAAAAATCTAGAAGATTACAATACACCGTTTTCTTTGGAAGAGCTAAAAACCTCTTTGAACAAATCTCACGATACAGCATGTGGTCCAGATGACATCCATTATCAACTTCTCAAACATCTGCCACAATCTTCACTCCAATGTCTTCTGAATCTTCTTAACAACATTTGGGAAACGGGTGACTTACCATCTATTTGGAAAATGGCCACTGTTGTGCCTATTCCAAAACCAGGAAAAGATCACTCGGAAGCGTCAAACTATCGGCCTATAGCCCTCACAAGCTGTCTTTGTAAAACCATGGAAAGGATGATCAACGATCGCCTTGTCTGGTTTTTAGAATCCAACAATCTACTTTCTAATATTCAATGTGGTTTCAGACAAGGGCGAAGTACCCTAGATCATCTTGTACGTTTCGAAACGTATATTCGAAACGCCTTTGCAAAAAATGAGCATGTTGTGTCTATCTTTTTCGATTTAGAAAAAGCATATGACACAACATGGAAATATGGTATTTTAAAAGATCTTTTTGATATGGGGTTGAAAGGTAGACTTCCTACCTTTATTTCAAACTTTTTATCTGACAGAGAGTTTAAAGTTAGGGTCAATTCTACTTTATCTGACCCTTTTGAACAGGAAATGGGTGTTCCTCAGGGAAGCATCCTTTCTGTCACTTTATTTAGTATCAAAATTAATAGCCTTGCTCAAGTTTTAAAAGATAATATTGATGGTTCTCTTTATGTTGACGACTTCCTCATATGTTACCGAGGAAAAAACATGAATAATATTGAACGTCAACTGCAGTTATGCTTAAATAGAATAGAGAAATGGGCAATGGAGAATGGTTTTAAATTCTCCACTGCAAAAACCGTTGGGATGCATTTCTGTAATAAACGAAAGATGCATCCTGACCCTGAATTAAAATTACATAATAATCCTATAAAAATTGTTAAAGAAACTACTTTTCTTGGTCTCATATTTGATTCAAGGCTAACCTTTCTACCCCATATCAAAATGTTAAAAAATAAATGCCTAAAGGCATTAGATATTTTAAAAGTTGTAGCCAACACCGACTGGGGTGCTGAGTGCGACGTTTTACTTAATCTATACAGATCGCTGGTTCGATCTAAATTGGATTATGGTTGTTTTATTTATGGTTCTGCTCGCAAGTCATATGTCAAAATCCTTGATACTATACACCATCAAGGATTGCGACTATGCCTTGGAGCTTTCAGAACCACGCCTGTTGAAAGTTTATATGTAGAAGCAGGCGAGCCTTCTTTGTATCAAAGAAGAATAAAGCTCGCTTTGCAATATGCAACCAAATTAAAGGCATATCCTGGCAACCCCGCACACGACTGTGTTTTCAAACCTCTTTATCAAAACATTTTCGAAAAACATCCAAACAAAATTCAACCTTTTGGCCTCCGAATTAAATCTCAGTTGGAAAATTCCGGTATAAATTTAGATGAAATTGCTGCAATCGAAATTCCGCATAATCCTCCGTGGTTAAACCCCAAACCGATATTTATTTATGATCTAAGAAAACATAAAAAATCCGACACAAACCATTTATTAATACAACAACATTATGCAGAAATTAAATCGTATTACCCTGACTATGGTACTATTTACACAGATGGGTCAAAAGACGGTGATAAAGTCGCCTCGGCCGCTGTCTTCGGAGAGCGTGTTGAAACTCGCCGCCTTCCGTCTGCCTCATCTGTATTTACAGCAGAGGCGCAAGCTATTCTTCTTGCGATGAAAATAGTTGCTTCGTCAGACGAATGCAAATTTATTGTCTGCTCCGATTCCCTGTCTTGTCTACTGGCTATTGAAAATTTCAAAATTAAAAATCCTTACATTTTAAAAATTATTCAAATCTACAAATCACTTGTTGCTTTGGGAAAAGAAATTATTTTCTTCTGGATTCCCAGTCATGTCGGAATCCGTGGAAACACAGTCGTGGATCAGGAGGCTAAAAATGCACTAAAGGATACCATCATTAACTGCAGTATTCCTTTTACCGATTTTAAACCGTTAATTTTTAAATATATTTCTAATTTGTGGCAGAGTGGTTGGGATCTCCAAGTTCATAATAAACTTCATGAGATCCAGCCACTACTGCACACAAATAATTTTAAATGTTTTAGAGGTCGAAGAGACCAAGTTGTTTTAACAAGATGTCGTCTTGGTCATACCAGGACGACACATAGTTATATTTTAAACAATGAGCCACGACCCGAATGTGTGCCATGCAACAGTCCATACACCATTAAGCATGTCTTGATGGACTGTGTGGACGTGGCACACATTCGGGAACGTTTCTATAGTGCAGATACGTATTTCAATTTATTTAAAACTGTCGCAGGCGACACAATTTTAAAGTTCTTAAAGGAAATTAATTTATTTAATAAAATTTAATTCCACTATTAATTGTGATACTTCATATTTTTTATTGTTTTAACTACCATTTTTATCTGTGTATATTCTCATTATTGTATGAGATCACGTTTTAGTATAAGGAGGCATGACGTTCTACTAATTTAAAAATTATGGTTTTCACGTCCTGAATATAGCTGAAATATTGCTTGCTGGACGTTAAACATCAATCAATCAATCAATCAATCAAATATCCAATGTGGATTCAGACAAGGGCGAAGTACCATAGATCATCTTGTACGTTTTGAAACGTATATTCGAAACGCCTTTGCCAAAAATGAACATGTTGTGTCTATCTTTTTCCGATTTAGAAAAAGCATATGACACAACATGGAAATATGGTATTTTAAAAGATCTTTTTGATATGGGGTTGAAAGGTAGACTTCCTACCTTTATTTCAAACTTTTTATCTGACAGAGAATTTAAAGTTAGGGTAAATTCTACTCTATCTGACCCTTTTGAACAGGAAATGGGTGTTCCCAGGGAAGCATCCTTTCTGTCACTTTATTTAGTATAAAAATTAATAGCCTTGCTCAAGTTTTAAAAGATAATATTGATGGTTCTCTATATGTTGACGACTTCCTCATATGTTACCGAGGAAAAAACATGAATAATATTGAACGTCAACTGCAGTTATGTTTAAATAGAATAGAGAAATGGGCGATAGAGAATGGTTTTAAATTCTCCACTGCAAAAACCGTGGGGATGCATTTTTGTAATAAGAGAAAGATGCATCCTGATCCCGAATTAAAATTACATAATAATCCTATCAAAATTGTAAAGGAAACTACTTTTCTTGGTCTCATATTTGATTCAAGGCTAACCTTTCTACCCCATATCAAAATGTTAAAAAATAAATGCCTAAAGGCATTAGATATTTTAAAAGTCGTAGCCAGCACCGACTGGGGTGCTGAATGCAACGTTTTACTTAATCTTTATAGATCGCTGGTTCGATCTAAATTGGATTATGGTTGTTTTATTTATGGTTCTGCTCGCAAGTCATATGTCAAAATCCTTGATACGGTTCATCATCAAGGATTGCGACTATGCCTTGGAGCGTTTAGAACTACACCTGTAAATAGTTTATATGTAGAAGCAAATGAGCCTTCTTTGTATCAAAGAAGAATTAAACTCGCTTTGCAATATGCAACAAAATTGAAGGCGTATCCTGGCAACCCGGCCCACGACTGTGTTTTCAAACCTCTTTACGAAAATATTTTTGAAAAACATCCAAATAAAATTCAACCATTTGGTATCAGAATAAAACCTCATTTCAACAACTCTGGTATAAATTTAGATGAAATTGCTGCTATTGAAATTCCACATAACCCACCATGGTTAAATCCAATACCGGTATTTATTTTTGATCTTAGAAACCATAAAAAGTCTGACACAAACCCTTTAATTATTCAACAACACTTTGCAGAAATAAAATCTCACTATCCTGACCATTCTGCAATTTATACAGATGGATCGAAGGACGGCGATAAAGTTGCATCGGCCGCTGTCTTTGGAGAGCGTGTCGAAACACGCCGCCTTCCTTCCGTTTCTTCTGTATTTAGTGCAGAAGCGCAAGCTATCCTTCTTGCACTTAAAATTATTGCTTCGTCAGATGAGAGTAAATTTATTATCTGCTCCGATTCTTTGTCATGTCTTCAGGCAATTGAAAATTCTAAAATTAAAAATCCATTTATTTTAAAAATAATTCAAATTTATAAATCGCTGACAAGTTTAGGTAAAGAGGTTGTGTTCTTCTGGATTCCCAGCCATGTAGGAATCCATGGAAACACAGTCGTGGACAGAGAGGCTAAAGCTGCCTTAGAAAATGTTATCATTAATTGTAAAATTCCTTTTACTGATTTTAAATTATGTATTTTTAAATACATATCTAATCTATGGCAGCGTGGTTGGGATCTCGAAGTACATAATAAACTTCATGAGATCCAACCACTTCTGCACATACATAATTTAAAATCTTATAGAGGTCGTAGAGACCAAGTGGTTTTAACCAGGTGTCGTCTTGGGCATACCAGGACGACACACAGTTATATTTTAAACAATGAACCAAGACCCGAGTGTGTGCCATGCAACTGTCCATATACCATCAAGCATGTCTTGATGGACTGTGTTGACGTGGCACACATTCGGGAACGTTTTTATTCTGTTAATTCTTATAATAATTTATTTACAACTGTCGCTGGCGACACAATTTTACAGTTCTTAAAGGAAATTGATTTATACAGAAAAATTTAATTGGATTTTAAATTGCGATATTGAATAATTTTTATTGGTTTAGTTTTCTTTTTATCTGTATATATGCTCATATTATTGTATGAGACCTTGTTTTAGAAAGGATGAATATTCTTTAAATAACTGAATTAAAGTTCTAATTCTCACGTCCTGAATATAGCTGAAATATTGCTTGCTGGACGTAAAACAACAATCAATCAATCAATCTATTTGGAAAATGGCCACTGTTGTGCCTATTCCAAAACCAGGAAAAGATCACTCGGAAGCGTCCAACTATCGGCCTATAGCCCTCACAAGCTGTCTTTGTAAAACCATGGAAAGGATGATCAATGATCGCCTTGTCTGGTTTTTAGAATCAAACAACCTTCTGTCCAATATCCAATGTGGATTTAGACAAGGGCGAAGTACCCTAGATCATCTGGTGCGTTTCGAAACATACATAAGAAACGCATTTGCCAAAAATGAACATGTGGTGTCGATCTTTTTCGATCTAGAAAAAGCTTACGACACAACATGGAAATATGGCATTTTAAAAGATCTTTTTGATATGGGGTTGAAAGGTAGACTTCCTACCTTCATTTCAAATTTTTTGTCTGATAGAGAATTTAAAGTTCGTGTGAATTCAACTCTATCTGACCCTTTTGAACAAGAAATGGGTGTTCCTCAAGGTAGCATCCTTTCTGTTACTTTATTCAGTATTAAAATTAATAGCCTTGCTCAAGTCTTGAAAGATAATATTGATGGTTCTCTTTATGTTGACGATTTTTTAATTTGTTATCGAGTAAAAAACATGAATAATATTGAACGCCAACTGCAGTTATGTTTAAATAGAATAGAGAAATGGGCGATGGAGAATGGTTTTAAATTCTCCACTGGAAAAACAGTTGGGATGCATTTTTGTAATAAACGAAAGATGCATCCTGATCCCGAATTAAGATTGTATAATAACCCCATCAAAATTGTAAAAGAAACTACTTTTCTTGGTCTGATATTTGATTCAAGACTAACCTTTCTACCCCATATCAAAATGTTAAAAAATAAATGCTTAAAGGCATTAGATATTTTAAAAGTCGTTGCCAGCACCGACTGGGGTGCTGAATGCGATGTTTTACTTAATCTATATAGATCGCTGGTTCGATCTAAATTGGATTATGGTTGTTTTATCTATGGTTCTGCTCGCAAGTCATATGTCAAAATCCTTGATACTATACACCATCAAGGATTGCGACTATGCCTTGGAGCTTTCAGAACCACGCCTGTTGAAAGTTTGTTTGTAGAAGCAAACGAGACTTCTTTGTATCAAAGAAGAATAAAGCTCGCTTTGCAATATGCAACCAAATTAAAAGCATATCCTAACAACCCCGCTCACGACTGTGTTTTCAAACCTCTTTATCAAAACATTTTCGAAAAACATCCAAACAAAATTCAACCTTTTGGCCTCCGCATTAAATCTCATTTGGAAAATTCCGGTATAAATTTAGATGAAATTGCTGCAATCGAAATTCCACATAATCCCCCGTGGTTAAACCCCAAACCGATATTTATTTATGATCTAAGAAAACATAAAAAGTCAGACACAAACCCTCTAATAATACAACAGCATTTTGCAGAAATAAAATCTTGTTACCCTGACTATAGTACTATTTATACAGACGGGTCAAAAGACGACGATAAAGTTGCCTCGGCCGCTGTCTTCAGAGAGCGTGTTTGAGACTCGTCGTCTCCCGTCTGCCTCATCCGTATTTACTGCTGAGGCGCAAGCTATTCCTCTTGCCATGAAAATAGTTGCTTCGTCAGACGAGTGCAAATTTATTATCGGCTCAGATTCCCTCTCGTGTCTACTTGCTATTCAAAATTTCAAAATTAAAAACCATTATATTTTGAAAATAATTGAAATTTACAAATCTCTAATAGCTGTGGGAAAAGAGGTTGTGTTTTTCTGGATCCCAAGTCACGTTGGAATCCAAGTGAACACAGTCGTGGATCAGGAGGCAAAGAATGGACTTAAGAATAATATTATAAACTGTGATATTCCTTTTAATGATTTTAAACCAATAATTTTCAAATATATTTCTAGTTTGTGGCAGAGTGGTTGGGATCTCCAAGTTCATAATAAACTTCATGAGATCCAGCCACTACTGCACACAATTAATTTTAAAAGTTTTAGAGGTCGCAGAGACCAAATTGTTTTAACACGGTGTCGTCTTGGTCATACCAGGACGACACATAGTTATATTTTAAATAATGAGCCACGACCCGAATGTGTGCCATGCAAAAGTCCATACACCATCAAGCATGTCTTGATGGACTGTGTGGACGTGGCGCACATTCGGGAACGTTTCTATTCTGCAGATACATATTTTAATTTAT
Organism: Limnoperna fortunei; assembly: GCA_944474755.1. Lineage (NCBI taxonomy): Eukaryota > Metazoa > Mollusca > Bivalvia > Mytilida > Modiolidae > Limnoperna > Limnoperna fortunei. Next base: position 10,858,801 of record OX104125.1, on the reverse strand, counting down.
TTAAAACTGTCGCAGGCGACTCAATTTTAAAATTTTTAAAAGAAATTAATTTATTTAACACAATTTAATTTCACTATTAATTGTGATGATTAATATCTTTTATTGTTTTAAGTAGCATTTTTATATGTATATATTCTCATATTATTCTATGAGATTACGTTTTATTATAAACGGAGGCATGACGTTCTGGTAATTTAAAAATTGTAATTTTCACGTCCTGAATATAGCTGAAATATTGCTTGCTGGACATTAAACAACAAACAATCAATCAATCAAGCCCCCGTTCTTTTTTAGCCATTGCGGCCACGTTGGTCAATCTGTGGCCATGGTTGGTGCAAACTTGGTTGAGGACATTTGACGGATGATGTGTACAAAGTTTCAAAGCAGTACTTTCAGCAGTTTCAGAGGAGATTTTAAAAAATCATTTAAAACCGATTAAAATAAACAGTTCAAGAGCAATAACTCTTAAACGGTTAATCAGACAATCTTGACTCTAAGCCAATTTTGTAGCCCTCATAGAGCAGAACAATTAGGCAATGCTTACTTTTTCTCTAGTTCTAATAATTTTCAAGATTTTGAAGCAAAAGTGGCAAAATCATCAATTTCGACAATTAAAGGGCAATAACTCGTACAAGGAGTCGTCATACAACTTTGACCCAATAAAATGTTTTGTAGACCTTTTGATGCTGAAAAGAAAGGTCTCTTTGGTTTTCCTGTATCTGTTATACTTTTTGAACTATAAGCCAAAAACTGTATTTTGACCCCCCTTATTTATTTTTAGCCATGGCAGCCATGTTGGTTGGTCTAAGGCCATGATTTGAGCAAACTTGGCAGAGGACATTTTACTGATGATGTGTGCAAAGTTTCAAAGCTATCCCTTTAGTGGTTTTGGAGAAGATTTTTAAAGAAAAGTTAACGACGACGACGACGGACGCCAAGTGATACATATGACGGTGTTTCTTGTCATAAATTTAGAAACAGACTGACCAACGAATGGCCTTAGTCATTGAGTGTCAATATAAATAAATAACGTGAACAATCACAACATATTCATCTTAAACTTTCTCATTTTAAATAAACCCAAAACTTTTTTAATAGTTGCTTCTCAGTCCGCTAACCGGGGACGTGCCGTGCTGTTACTTGGCTTTCCTCAAATATTCCAACAAGATGTAATCAAAATTATCAAGGTGACAAATTCATTACGCCAGACGCGCGTTTCGTCTACATAAGACTCATCAGTGGCGTTTAACTATAAATGTTTAAGATATTCTTCATTGGGAGATGGAATAATATTTCTTTCATTGGGAGATGGAATAATATAAGTCCACTGGGATCGTGTAAATACACAATACAGGCAGTTCAAAATATTATATAAAGGGTCTAAAAGAATGCTGCTGAACCAGTACACTTATTTAGTATCGGATCGACAAACATGACGATACAGCATAAACAAAAAATAATAATATACAAGTCTAGAAGATTATGCAACGATACATATGACGGTGTTTCTTGTCATAAATTTAGACACAGACTGACCAACGAATGGCCTTAGTCATTGAGTGTCAATATAAATAAATAACGTGAACAATCACAACATATTCATCTTAAACTTTCTCATTTTAAATAAACCCAAAACTTTTTTAATAGTTGCTTCTCAGTCCGCTAACCGGGGACGTGCCGTGCTGTTACTTGGCTTTCCTCAAATATTCCAACAAGATGTAATCAAAATTATCAAGGTGACAAATTCATTACGCCAGACGCGCGTTTCGTCTACATAAGACTCATCAGTGGCGTTTAACTATAAATGTTTAAGATATTCTTCATTGGGAGATGGAATAATATTTTTTTCATTGGGAGATGGAATAATATAAGTCCACTGGGATCGTGTAAATACACAATACAGGCAGTTCAAAATATTATATAAAGCGTCTAAAAGAATGCTGCTGAACCAGTACACTTATTTAGTATCGGATCGACAAACATGACGATACAGCATAAACAAAAAATAATAATATACAAGTCTAGAAGATTATGCAACGATACATATGACGGTGTTTCTTGTCATAAATTTAGACACAGACTGACCAACGAATGGCCTTAGTCATTGAGTGTCAATATAAATAAATAACGTGAACAATCACAACATATTCATCTTAAACTTTCTCATTTTAAATGAACCCAAAACTTTTTTACTAGTTGCTTCTCATTCTGGTAACCGGGGACGTGCCGTGCTGTTACTTGGCTTTGCTCAAATATTCCAACAAGATGTAATCAAAATTATCAAGGTGACAAATTCATTACGCCAGACGCGCGTTTCGTCTACATAAGACTCATCAGTGGCGTTTAACTATAAATGTTTAAGATATTCTTCATTGGGAGATGGAATAATATTTTTTTCATTGGGAGATGGAATAATATAAGTCCACTGGGATATATATATATTGTAAAAAAAACTATTTTCATTGTGTCATTTGACTGTCAATATTACATGTATGGCTAATGATTATCATAATAGTTGACAGGTATATTTGATAAATATTGTATGAAGCCGTCTTAAATTCATTTGGTGTTTGAGATTCAATGTATTGGTACATCATATGCATGAGTACAATACATTGCATGCCCCAATTTATGCAAATTAAGGTAAATTGAGACCAAGTATAAGTGAATTGCAAAAGACAAAAATTAATAATACTACAAGTATTTTCCTTCAAAATTCATAATTTACACGCAACTCACCGCAGATCATAAATATTTATGCAACTATTTGTGTAGCTGTTCAAATAAAACTTTATATATAGTACGTGTATTGTGCATGTTTGGTAGGAAAATATGTTTTTGTGGCTATATTTGCCATCAACCATGTCAACATCTTACCGGCCCCTCTATAACTGGCTTTTTATCTTCTGATTCACATAGTTCAACCACTGGAAAATTACTCAAACTTTTCCTGCATTTTACACACAACCCTACCAAAAAACGAGAACATATTATAGATTTATGTTACATACAAATTCTGCAGATATCATTTAGTAAAATAGTTTCACAGACATTGTAGGACATAACGTAGTTTTAATGGGTCGCCCACATATGTAGGTCGGACATATAGGTTTACGCTTTTCCATCCATACGTACGTCAGGTTTGTTCTCTGTTAAAGTCCATATCTTGGATCCTATATGGAGGGGTCTATGATATATTTCACCACTGCTGTGGTGTGAGTGGTAATACTTCACCACACACTAGAAATTATGTCAATAAAAGGAATCTATGTTATTTTGGGTTATTTTATGCATGAATGACTTTGGTTGAGTTCTTGGTTAAGGTCCACATCTCGGATACTACCTGTTATAGGCTGTAGATGCGTCTTGAGTAGAACAACACCAGCCACTAGAAATTAAGTCACTGTGACCTATATTTTACACATGAACGACTTTGGTTAATTTCTTTGTTAAGGTCCATATCTTAGGTTCTGCTTTTGTAGGGTCAATATTTCAAAAATGGGTAAGACATCTGTGGCCTATACACATTTTCTAATTATTTCATGTAAACCTCTTTTGGGGGTAATTTTACAGGTCATATATATGTGTTAATGTTTTTTAGGTTTATACACATGCAGCAGTTTTTAAGGATTATCAATAAATAACCTGCATGTACCTGCTACACTTTGATTTTTGCAGTAATTTTTGTATTCCAAGTTCCAACTGTTATTATATTTCTGGTAGTGAACAAAGATTTATCCTGAGTCTAAACAAATTGTTTTGTATTTGTCATGAATGTTTCCAAAACTATTTAATTGACTTAAATTATTGAAGCATTGTTCAAGGACAGCTGCAGCATATTTATTTTTTTTTAAATTTTAATTTGTTGTAATTGGTGTAAAAGAATATATCATTAAAAAATCTTCTGACCGTAAGGCTAATCCATTATTAAAGCTAAGATAGCTCACTAGTCAACTCTGTTGGTAAATTTTATATTGAATATGGCAATGTAAATTTTACAGAATGGAAATGCAAATAAAGTAGTTTTCTTAACAATATTCTAGCAATAAAAATAAAATATGCTTCTTTAACTTTTTTTAATGTATTTGGATGAAAGTTTGTTTAAAAAGCATATTATTTAGAAAATATAAGTTTCAAATAGGGACATAACTGCACAACTGTCAACACTGGTGAAATGACTTCATAGCATACAAATCATTAAATAGGTTAATTAATTAATATAATCTATTGTGTGACATGTCTAAGAAGCAAAGAATATTTCTAGATCTTCATTTACTTTTATTTTGAAATACATTAAAAATAGTCAAACATAGTGGTCATTATGGAATAACCAAATTATTGCATTGCCTTCATGCAATTTTACGATAAAGTTGCCTCAGCCGCTGTCTTCGGAGAGCGTGTTGAAACTCGTCGTCTCCCGTCTGCCTCATCCGTATTTACTGCTGAGGCGCAAGCTATTCTTCTTGCCATGAAAATAGTTGCTTCGTCAGACGAGTGCAAATTTATTATCTGCTCAGATTCCCTCTCGTGTCTACTTGCTATTCAAAATTTCAAAATTAAAAACCATTATATTTTGAAAATAATTGAAATTTACAAATCTCTAAAAGCTGTGGGAAAAGAGGTTGTGTTTTTCTGGATCCCAAGTCACGTTGGAATCCAAGGGAACACAGTCGTGGATCAGGAGGCAAAGAATGCCCTTAAGAATAATATTATAAACTGTGATATTCCTTTTACTGATTTTAAACCAATAATTTTTAAATATATTTCTAGTTTGTGGCAGAGTGGTTGGGATCTACAAGTTCATAATAAACTTCATGAGATCCAGCCACTACTGCACACAAGTAATTTTAAAAGTTTTAGAAGTCGCAGAGACCAAGTTGTTTTAACACGGTGTCGTCTTGGTCATACCAGGACGACACATAGTTATATTTTAAATAATGAGCCACGACCCGAATGTGTGCCATGCAACAGTCCATACACCATCAAGCATGTCTTGATGGACTGTGTGGACGTGGCCCACATTCGGGAACGTTTCTATTCTGTAGATACGTTTTTTAACTTATTTAAAACTGTCGCAGGCGACACAATTTTAAAGTTCTTGAAAGAAATTAATTTATATAGCAAAATTTAATTTCACTATTAATTGTTAAGATTGATACTTTTTATTGTTTTAACTACCATTTTTATCTGTATATATATTCTCATATTATTGTATGAGATCAAGTTTTAGTATAAAAGGGAGGCATGACGTACTACTAATTTAAAAGACTAACAACTTAAAAATTATAATTTTCACGTCCTGAATATAGCTGAAATATTGCTTGCTGGACGTTAAACAACAAATAATCAATCAATCAATCAATCATGCAATTTTAGTACAATATTCAGTAACCCACATACTTTCAATTTTGGGAATCTATGTTATTTTGGGTTATGGTCAATTTAATTACCTGATCCCACTGGTACAACACATCCATATTTCTGTAGTAGATGCAAGCTGGCTGCAACTGTGACCCCTTGCCGGTTTCCTTCTGGCTTTCCTTTCCCCGAGTGGTTGGGATGTGCACATTTATATACACGGTGTAGAATGGTAACGGACTTATCGCGTTTTTTTCTGCTGTACCGGACTATTCGGGTTAAGCAACGGACTGTTCATGCCCATAAACATGAAGTAACGCAGAAAAATGAGTTCAAATGATAACAAGAAGGGGTAAGTTTGATTAAAAACCATATTTACGGAATACGTATTTGATCTATGATAACTCCTACAAAAATGTAACGTCGATGTACCTCGTGGTTATTTCACAAAGTTAAAAACAAATCGAAAAATAGGGAAACAACATGAACAAGCAAACACGAATTTCTATCATTCATCGTCAAATTTATATAAACAATGACTTTTTATGTTCAGAGATGTCCTGTTATGAGTTAAAAATACATTCAACAAAGCTCTAGCAATTAAAATTGAACAATAATACTGATATGTCACTAAAATTAAAATGTGAAGCAACGGACTTTTTGTGTGCGATGGATATTGTGGAAATTTCCGGCACCGGACTAATAGCGGTACTAAGCCACAGACATATTGTGCTCAATTCTATTTTTCAGAGCAAAAAGAAGAAACAACTTTTATTGTTAAATAAGCCAAAGAATATGAAAAAAGAAAATATGATGAAATTTCTCGTGGTAATATTTTTGAATGATTAAGACAAATGTATTACGTAGGGTCTATTCCTGAAATTCATTTTTAATAGATGACTTCTTATATAATTATTATTATCTTTATTGTCATATAAATCAATACTACATTGATCAGTGACATATAACAGAAGTAAAAAACAACTAAATTGCAATCGGAAAAATCGACAAAATATTCATATCTACGAGACCCCTGTCCTCAGTTCCAGAGATTTTCGGGTTTAAAATTGTTTTAAGTGAATCGAGATATGGATTAACATTAGAGATATTGAAGTCATATAAGAGATTAGACCGAAACAGTTTATTGTGATAACATTTTAAAAAGAAGTGAACCTCATCGTCCACTTCATTTAGATTATAGAAGGAGCAAAGACGTTGTTCACCGGGGACCTTTTTATATCTTCCACGTTCTATTTCAAGACTGTGGTCGGCTATTCGAAATTTTGAGATTAATTTGCGATTTTCATAGTTCGAATCGGACGAATAAAATTCTTTTCCTAAGTTGTTTTTCAAAAATTTATATAGAAAGATTTTATTTTGATCTTTTAAATTTGAAACTTTGTCAGCATACATGTTCATATAAAACTTTAACAACTCATCTTTAATATATGGTTTTATTACTTTAACATTTTTATAAGTTGTGTCCAAGTTAAGTCCATCAAAGTTAAGATCTATGTCGTCAATTACATCTTTTAAATAAGTTACCCAAGAGTATATATTCTCAAAATCTAAAACTTTATTTAGTTCAAAACTTTCTTTTATCAAAGGGTTAATTTCACATGTACTCAGCCTAGCAAAATATAATATAGATTGAGTTTTTAAGTATTTTTCTATAGGGACCCTACCAAGCTCTAAACGTGAAGCTAGGTTTGAAGCAGTCTTCTTTACCCTAGTATGTACTTGCAGAATGACAAATGTAGTTTTTCAAAAGGAGTTTTATCTATGAAGTTTAAAATGGATCAATGACAACATTGTTATTTCTACTACGTTTCTTTGCATTAAACAGGAACCTATAAATCAAGTTATACTAATCCCAGCATTAAAGAATGAAATATATTGATCCATCATGCAAATCTCAACATTGCATGATAAAATTTGCCTTATTAGTGCATCAAACATGTTCAGGGCAATTTGAACTGGGACATTTCCAATTGAAGAAAAAATGCTGCAAGCATAGATCAATGTATGAAGGTCGGTATAACTTTTTACGGAACAGCGGGAAAGGCTTATTTATTCACCGGGAATTCGGGATTTAACCAATAAAACTGCGGGAATTCGGGATTTTTACGTTTCTTTTTATCCAGTACGTATTTCACCGGGAAACCGGGATCTGGTATTTATTTTTACGGGAGTGTGGGATGGGACCCCTTCCCATTCCCCATGTATGTCAGAATAATTCTTATTTGTTTCTATGATAAGTATATTGAACGATTTTTGTTTTATTTGCATGTCAAGTCCGTAATTTTATATTCCTGAATTTGCAAATAAATTTTAAATAAATCCGAGTGCCTATACTTTTTATACTCGCAATATACAACTGTCTAAAGAAATACTTGTAAAAAACAGAGGCAAAATATTTATTTAAACATAGTGTATAGCGCTTTTGTGCATATTTCTTTTCACTTTCTAAAAAATAGCTCTCAACATAGATCCATTCAACACAGCAGCCGACGCCGAAAGTCCGGTGCCACACACGACAAAAGTCCGGTGCAATGGCCTTCCATGAAAATCGATAATTTCTTCCAGATTTGAACAAGTATAAATATATTTATCCTTTGTGTGATTAACATTGATGGCATTAAAGAGAAAATGACAAAAAATAATATGCTAAATGAGGACAATTAGCTCGTTATATATTCTCATGTTACATATTCATAAACAAACTACACCGGGTATCGAGTTCTTTTAAACGATTTCAAATTATATACTAATCATATTCTTTAAGTGTTACACCGTGTGGGACCCGGGGCACAGGAGAATAGGCCCACGGCTTCCTCAGCCTGCAGTAAGAGTCTGCTAACAGAGGCAACACTTGCCGTGTGTTGCGACCCGTGTCGATTACAGGACGGGATTTCAGTAGGCCGGGTAAACTGTCTCGATAAACTACTGAACACTTACTTTTTCTAGACGGGAAATCGAGTTAGCCCTGACTTCGATGAATCGGCATGTCACGTCTTGCCCTTTGTGAATCCTTCTCATTTTAGCTATTCTATTACATTAATTTCCAAACTATTCCATGAAATGTATTTACCAATTTATAGACAGCTTCCTTTAAGGATTTACAAAGAAGGCGGTGGCTGAAGGGCAAAGCTCCCTCAGCTTTATAGAGGCGACATGTTTGCCGTGTGTTGCAACCCGTGATGGTGGAGGAAGGGATCCTGGTGGTTGAGAGATCACTCTCTGCTGCATCCATTAGTGCGGGTCAGCGGGTTTCGATTTTCAATACACTACTTTGGCCCTGACTTCAACTAGACGGGAGGCCGGATGGACCCGGTTCGGTCAATCGGCTGGTCACGCCGAGCCCTTAACAAGCTTGTCGTCATTCTTCTTGTCACTTGATTATATCTCGTGATTCTTACTACCAAAGTTGTTCAATAACAGGCTGTTAAGAAGGCGGTGGCTAATGGGTCAATCAAGTAGACAGAGTTTCGAACGGTTGTTTCGCCAGTTAGCTCTGGCACGAGGCTTGCGTTCGCCAAGAAATTCGTCTGTTTGAGTATACCACCCTTGGAACACCTGATGCTTTCTGCAGGAGATCCGCAGAGTCTAGGCATCGCCCCTATTGGCACTCCGTGGCGGGTGGGTGACAAGGGTGGTGAACCACATTCTTCTCATCATGGCTTCTGAAACAAATATAAAAAATGGTCCACTCGTGTGTTTTAGATGTGCAGAGCCAGGGCATGAGGGCTTTACCTGCACTAAAACCCCAAAATGTGCTAACTGTGGTGAAGCCCACATGTCCTCCTCAAAAGACTGCCAGCACTTTAAAAAAGAAAAGGAAATCCAAAAATTAAAAACCGAAAAAAACATCACCTACCCTGAGGCTCGTCTTCTGTACAGTTCGGCGAGCAATCCATCATCTTCTGCCACATCATACGCCAGCGTGACCAAACGCGTTTATGTAACAACTGAAACGCAAACTATGATCACCTGGCCTATTGGTAAAAAAGACCCAGAACGACTTCCAGTTGAAACAACTGACAAAATCATTCAATCGTCACGAAAATCTTCATCTTCTCAAACTGCTACGTCTTCAGCACCCTCTCAATCCTCAACCAATTCTTCAAGCAGCCCAAAAAAAAATTCAAAAATTATTTACAATTCAAATTCTTCAAATTCTAATAAAAACTCAAATCAAAAAGGAGATCGTACTCCAAAACTGCTTCGGGATCCCATTAAGGTCCACAACAGGTTTGGTAGTCTAGATCATATAGACACTACTATATGGTGCGATCCCATGGATACACTACCCCCAGATACTGGATCTAAAAGTAGATCCCCTAGCAGAAACCGGCGGAATAGCCCCAAAAAAACTGTCAACTATTCCCCTATTCGCAGACCATAATGGGTACAATAATACAGTGGAATTGTCGAGGTCTTAAGATAAACTTTCTTGAAATTACATTATTAGTTCAAGCATTTCTTCCTGTTGCATTTTGCCTCCAAGAATCCCACCTAAAACGAAGTGATAACATATCTTTAAAAAACTACTCTATATACAGCACATATGTAGACGAGAATGATAGAGCTGCTGGCGGCTCGACCATTCTTGTAAAAGATCAAGTTCTACATAGCCCTGTAGATCTCAACACTGATCTTCAGGCGGTTGCTGTTAGAATATCTTTAGACAAAACAATTACTTTATGCTCTGTTTATATCCCTCCGAATTCTTCATTAAATTTAAATCAGTTGAAACATCTTACTGATCAGCTTCCGGCCCCTTATATATTACTTGGGGATTTCAACGGACACAACCCTTAATGGGGCAGCAACACAATAAACGATAAAGGTAAAATTATTGAAGGCTTAATGAATCAGGAAGATCTGTGTATTTTTAATGATGGAACCAATACATATTTACATCCTGGGAATGGATCATATTCGGCTATTGATCTTACAATAGCAGATCCTTCTCTTTTGCCCGATTTCTCATGGAAAGTCCATGATGATCTCTGCGGCAGTGATCACTTTCCCATTATATTGGAATCTTTGCACTCTTCCATCACAGAACGAGCCCCTCGGTATAAATTCAACAAAGCCAATTGGCCTCTATTTGAACAACTCTGTATGGGGCGACTTAACTCGGATACTTTTGAAGCTATTTCTGATCCAATTTTAAAATTCAATGAAACACTTATTTCAATTGCTAATGAAGCTATTCCTAAGACCTCGACAAATCCAAAACATCATAGTAAACCATGGTTCGATGACAGCTGTGAGGACGCTATAAAAGACCGGAAAAAAGCCGAACGACGCTTTAATAAACAACCAACTCAAAATAATCTTAACCATTTCCGAATTTTTCGAGCGAAAGCTCGCAGGGTAACGAAACAAAGACGACGCACCTCTTGGCGTAACTTTGTTTCTAAACTAAATAACCATACCCCTATGAATAAAATTTGGAACATGATTCGTAAAATTAAAGGTAAAAACAGTAAAGCAAATGTCCATCATTTAAAGAATGGACAAGACTTGTTAACATCAGAGTCAGATATATCTAACAAATTGGCCGAAACATTTGCAAAACACTCGTCCGCTGAAAATTATCATCCCGATTTTCAGCGTATCAAAACTCAAAAAGAAAAATCAAAACTTAATTTCCAGTCAAAAAATCTAGAAGATTACAATACACCTTTTTCTTTGGAAGAGCTTAAAACTTCTTTGAATAAATCTCACGATACAGCATGTGGTCCAGATGACATCCATTATCAACTTCTCAAACATCTGCCACAATCATCTCTCCAATGCCTTCTGAATCTTCTTAACAACATTTGGGAAACGGGTGACTTACCATCTATTTGGAAAATGGCCACTGTTGTGCCTATTCCAAAACCAGGAAAAGATCACTCAGAAGCGTCCAACTATCGACCTATAGCCCTCACAAGCTGTCTTTGTAAAACCATGGAAAGGATGATCAACGATCGCCTTGTCTGGTTTTTAGAATCAAACAACCTTCTATCCAATATCCAATGTGGATTTCGACAAGGGCGAAGTACCCTTGATCATCTGGTGCGTTTTGAAACCTACATCAGAAACGCATTTGCAAAAAATGAACATGTTGTGTCGATCTTTTTCGATCTAGAAAAAGCTTACGACACAACATGGAAATACGGCATTTTAAAGGATCTTTTTGATATGGGGTTGAAGGGTAGACTTCCTACCTTCATTTCAAATTTTTTGTCTGATAGAGAATTTAAAGTTCGGTTAAATTCAGCTCTATCTGACCCTTTTGAACAAGAAATGGGTGTTCCCCAAGGTAGCATCCTATCTGTTACTTTATTCAGTATTAAAATTAATAGTCTCGCTCAGGTCTTGAAAGATAATATTGATGGTTCTTTGTATGTTGACGATTTTCTCATTTGTTATCGAGGAAAAAACATGAATAATATTGAACGTCAACTACAGTTATGTTTAAACAGAATAGAGAAATGGGCAATGGAGAATGGTTTTAAGTTCTCCACTGCCAAAACTGTTGGCATGCATTTTTGTAACAAAAGGAAAATGCATCCAGACCCCGAACTTACATTATATAACAATCCTATAAAAATTGTGAAAGAAACGACTTTTCTTGGTTTAATATTCGATTCAAAGCTCACCTTTCTCCCCCATATCAAAATGTTAAAAAATAAATGCCTAAAGGCGTTAGATATTTTAAAAGTCGTAGCCAACACCGACTGGGGTGCTGAGTGCGACGTTTTACTTAATCTATATAGATCGCTGGTTCGATCTAAATTGGATTATGGTTGTTTTATTTATGGTTCTGCTCGCAAGTCATATGTCAAAATCCTTGATACGATTCATCATCAAGGATTGCGACTATGCCTTGGAGCTTTTAGAACCACACCTGTCGAAAGTTTATATGTTGAAGCAAACGAGCCTTCTTTATATCAAAGAAGAGTTAAGCTCGGTTTGCAATACGCAACCAAGTTAAAGGCCTACCCTGGCAATCCTGCTCACGACTGTGTTTTCAAACCTCTTTACACACCTGTTTTTGAGAAACATCCCAATAAAATTAAAACTTTTGGCCTGAGAATAAAACCTCATTTAGAAAATTCTGGTATTAATGTAGATGAAATTGCCACTATTGAAATTCCAAAAAAACCCGCCATGGTTAAATCCGAAACCTACATTTATTTACGACCTTCGAAGATTTAAAAAGTCTGACACCAACCCTTTATTATTACAACAAAATTTTGCAGAGATAAAATCATACTATCCTGACCATAGTGCAATTTATACCGACGGATCGAAGGACGGTGACAAAGTTGCTTCAACCCCGTGTGGGACCCGGGGCACAGGAGAATAGGCCCACGGCTTCCTCAGCCTGCAGTAAGAGTCTGCTAACAGAGGCAACACTTGCCGTGTGTTGCGACCCGTGTCGATTACAGGACGGGATTTCAGTAGGCCGGGTAAACGGTCCCGATAACCTACTGAACCCTTACTTTTTCTAGACGGGAAATCGAGTTAGCCCTGACTTCGATGAATCGGCATGTCACGTCTTGCCCTTTGTGAATCCTTCTCATTTAAGCTACTCTATTACATGTTTTTCCTTCAAACTGTTCCATGAAATGTATGTACCATTTAATAGACGGCTTCCTTACAGGATTTACAAAGAAGGCGGTGGCTGAAGGGCAAAGCTTCCTCAGCTTTATAGAGGCGACATGTTTGCCGTGTGTTGCAACCCGTGATGGTGGAGGAAGGGATCCTGGTGGTTGAGAGATCACTCTCTGCTGCATCCATTAGTGCGGGTCAGCGGGTTTGATTTTCAATACACCACTTTGGCCCTGACTTCAACTAGACGGGAGACCGGATGGACCCGGTTCGGTCAATCGGCTGGTCATGCCGAGCCCTTAACAAGCTTGTCTTATTTTTTCTTTTCACTTCATATCTTGTGAATTTCACTTCCAAAGTTGTTCAGTTACAAGCTGTTAAGAAGGCGGTGGCTCATGGGTCAATCGAGTAGATAGAGTTTCGAACGGTTGTTTCGCCAGTTAACTCTGGCACGAAGCTTGCGTTCATTAAGAAATTCATCTATTTGAGTATACCACCCTTGGAACACCCGATGCTTTCTGCTGGTGATCCGCAGAGACCAAGCATCGCCCCTGTTGGCACTCCGTGGAGGGTGGGTGACAAGGGTGGTGAACCGCATTTTTCTCATCATGGCTACCCAAACACAAATAAAAAATGGTCCAAAAAAAAGAAAAAATGACTTATCGCTTGAAGAGATGGTTGAGGAAGACTTCTGGTCAAGATTTATTGTATTATCCAGCAAAGATCCCAGTAAACCAATCACTAAAGTTTCTCCATTTGTTATTGAAAAAGTGATAAAAGGTTGTGCAGGAGATGTCAAGAACGTCACCAAGATGAAATCTGGTGGTCTTCTCATTGAATGCAACAAAAAACACCAATCCTTGAACTTACTTAAATTAACCAAAATTATAGATTTAGAAATTTCGGCCTCCCCCCATAGGACATTAAACTCAAGTCAAGGAATCATTCATTATCGTGACGATGATCTCGCCGAACTTACTGACGAGGAAATTTGCACGGAATTGCAACCTCAGGGAATTACAAAAGTTAAAAGATTTATTGCCAACAGACAAGGTGTTCAGGTTAAACTGAACACATTCCTTCTGAATTTCAACACCCCAACTGTCCCCCAATCTATCAAAATCGGTCTCCAAAACATTAAAGTCAGCGCATACATTCCCAACCCTGTGCGCTGCTTTAAATGCCAGAAATTCGGACACGGAAAAGGACAGTGTAGGGGATCACTCATATGTTTTAAATGTGCAGAGCCAGGGCATGAGGGCTTTACCTGCACTAAAACTCCAAAATGTGCTAACTGTGGTGAAGCCCACATGTCCTCCTCAAAAGACTGTCAACACTTTAGAAAAGAAAAGGACATTCAAAAATTAAAAATCGAAAAAAACATCAGCTACCCTGAGGCTCGTCGTCAGTACAGTTCGGCGAGTAATCCATCATCTTCTGCCACATCATACGCCAGTGTGACCAAACGCGTTTATGTAACATCAGAAACGCAAACTATGATCACCTGGCCTATAGATCAAAAAGACCCAACAAGACTACCGGCTCAAACTACTGATAAAATAATTACATCATCTCGAAAAACTTCGGCATCTCAAACTTCTACGCCTTCGGCATCTACTACGTCTTCAACACCCTCTCAATCCTCAACTAATTCTTCAAGCAGCCCAAAAAAAAATTCAAATATGAAGTCCAATTCAAATAAAAACTCAAATCAAAAAGGAAATCGTACTCCAAAACTGCTGAGGGATCCCATTAAGGTCCACAACAGGTTTGGAAGTCTAGATCATCTAGACACTACTATCTGGGGCGATCCCATGGATACACTACCCCCAGATACCGGATCTAAAAGTAGGTCCCCCAGCAGAAACCGGCGGAATAGCCCCAAAAAATCTGTCAACTATTCCCCTATTCGCAAACCATAATGGGTACAATAATACAATGGAATTGTCGAGGTCTTAAGATTAATTTTCTGGAAATTACATTATTAGTTCAAGCCTTTCTTCCTGTTGCATTCTGCCTCCAAGAGTCCCACCTAAAACGAAGTGATAATATATCTTTAAAAAACTACTCTATATACAGCACATATGTAGACGAGAATGATAGAGCTGCTGGTGGCTCTACCATTCTTGTAAAAGATCAAGTTCTACATAGCCCTGTAGATCTCAACACTGATCTTCAGGCGGTTGCTGTTAGAATATCTTTAGACAAAACAATTACTTTATGTTCTGTGTATATCCCTCCGAATTCTTCATTGGATTTGAGTCGGTTGAAACATCTTACTGATCAGCTTCCGGCCCCTTATATATTACTTGGGGACTTCAACGGACACAACCCTTTATGGGGCAGTAACACGATAAACGATAAAGGTAAAATTATTGAAGGCTTAATGAATCAGGAAGATCTGTGTATTTTTAATGATGGATCAAATACATATTTACATCCTGGGAATGGATCATATTCGGCTATTGATCTTACAATAGCAGATCCTTCTCTGTTGCCCGATTTCTCATGGAAAGTCCATGACGATCTCTGTGGCAGTGATCATTTTCCCATCATCTTGGAATCTTTACACTCTTCAAACACAGAACGAGTCGCTCGGTATAAATTTGGCAAGGCCAATTGGCCTCTATTTGAACAACTCTGTATAGAGCGACTTAACTCGGATACTTTTGAAACTATTTCTGATCCAATTTTAAAATTCAATGAAACACTTATTTCAATTGCTGACGAAACTATTCCTAAGACCTCGACAAATCCAAAACATCCTAGTAAACCATGGTTCGATGACAGCTGTGAGGACGCTATTAAAGACCGGAAAAAGGCCGAACGACGCTTTAATAAACACCCAACTCAAAATAATCTTAACCAATTCCGAATTTTTCGAGCGAAAGCTCGCAGGGTAACGAAAAAAAGACGACGTACCTCTTGGCGTAACTTTGTTTCTAAACTAAATAACCATACCCCTATGAATAAAATTTGGAACACGATTCGTAAAATTAAAGGTAAAAGCAGTAAAGCAAATGTCCATCATTTAAAGGATGGACAAGACTTGTTAACATCAGAGTCGGAAATATCTAACAAATTGGCCGAAACATTTGCAAAACACTCGTCCGCTGAAAATTATCATCCGGATTTTCAGCGTATCAAAACTCAAAAAGAAAAATCAAAACTTAATTTCCAGTCAAAAAATCTAGAAGATTACAATACACCGTTTTCTTTGGAAGAGCTAAAAACCTCTTTGAACAAATCTCACGATACAGCATGTGGTCCAGATGACATCCATTATCAACTTCTCAAACATCTGCCACAATCTTCTCTCCAATGCCTTTTGAATCTTCTTAACAACATTTGGGAAACGGGTGACTTACCATCTATTTGGAAAATGGCCACTGTTGTGCCTATTCCAAAACCAGGAAAAGATCACTCGGAAGCGTCAAACTATCGGCCTATAGCCCTCACAAGCTGTCTTTGTAAAACCATGGAAAGGATGATCAACGATCGCCTTGTCTGGTTTTTAGAATCCAACAATCTACTTTCTAATATTCAATGTGGTTTCAGACAAGGGCGAAGTACCCTAGATCATCTTGTACGTTTCGAAACGTATATTCGAAACGCCTTTGCAAAAAATGAGCATGTTGTGTCTATCTTTTTCGATTTAGAAAAAGCATATGACACAACATGGAAATATGGTATTTTAAAAGATCTTTTTGATATGGGGTTGAAAGGTAGACTTCCTACCTTTATTTCAAACTTTTTATCTGACAGAGAGTTTAAAGTTAGGGTCAATTCTACTTTATCTGACCCTTTTGAACAGGAAATGGGTGTTCCTCAGGGAAGCATCCTTTCTGTCACTTTATTTAGTATCAAAATTAATAGCCTTGCTCAAGTTTTAAAAGATAATATTGATGGTTCTCTTTATGTTGACGACTTCCTCATATGTTACCGAGGAAAAAACATGAATAATATTGAACGTCAACTGCAGTTATGTTTAAATAGAATAGAGAAATGGGCAATGGAGAATGGTTTTAAATTCTCCACTGCAAAAACCGTTGGGATGCATTTTTGTAATAAACGAAAGATGCATCCTGACCCTGAATTAAAATTACATAATAATCCTATAAAAATTGTTAAAGAAACTACTTTTCTTGGTCTCATATTTGATTCAAGGCTAACCTTTCTACCCCATATCAAAATGTTAAAAAATAAATGCCTAAAGGCATTAGATATTTTAAAAGTTGTAGCCAACACCGACTGGGGTGCTGAGTGCGACGTTTTACTTAATCTATATAGATCGCTGGTTCGATCTAAATTGGATTATGGTTGTTTTATTTATGGTTCTGCTCGCAAGTCATATGTCAAAATCCTTGATACTATACACCATCAAGGATTGCGACTATGCCTTGGAGCTTTCAGAACCACACCTGTTGAAAGTTTATATGTAGAAGCAGGCGAGCCTTCTTTGTATCAAAGAAGAATAAAGCTCGCTTTGCAATATGCAACCAAATTAAAGGCATATCCTGGCAACCCCGCACACGACTGTGTTTTCAAACCTCTTTATCAAAACATTTTCGAAAAACATCCAAACAAAATTCAACCTTTTGGCCTCCGAATTAAATCTCAGTTGGAAAATTCCGGTATAAATTTAGATGAAATTGCTGCAATCGAAATTCCGCATAATCCTCCGTGGTTAAACCCCAAACCGATATTTATTTATGATCTAAGAAAACATAAAAAATCCGACACAAACCATTTATTAATACAACAACATTATGCAGAAATTAAATCGTATTACCCTGACTATGGTACTATTTACACAGATGGGTCAAAAGACGGTGATAAAGTCGCCTCGGCCGCTGTCTTCGGAGAGCGTGTTGAAACTCGCCGCCTTCCGTCTGCCTCATCTGTATTTACAGCAGAGGCGCAAGCTATTCTTCTTGCGATGAAAATAGTTGCTTCGTCAGACGAATGCAAATTTATTGTCTGCTCCGATTCCCTGTCTTGTCTACTGGCTATTGAAAATTTCAAAATTAAAAATCCTTACATTTTAAAAATTATTCAAATCTACAAATCACTTGTTGCTTTGGGAAAAGAAATTATTTTCTTCTGGATTCCCAGTCATGTCGGAATCCGTGGAAACACAGTCGTGGATCAGGAGGCTAAAAATGCACTAAAGGATACCATCATTAACTGCAGTATTCCTTTTACCGATTTTAAACCGTTAATTTTTAAATATATTTCTAATTTGTGGCAGAGTGGTTGGGATCTCCAAGTTCATAATAAACTTCATGAGATCCAGCCACTACTGCACACAAATAATTTTAAATGTTTTAGAGGTCGAAGAGACCAAGTTGTTTTAACAAGATGTCGTCTTGGTCATACCAGGACGACACATAGTTATATTTTAAACAATGAGCCACGACCCGAATGTGTGCCATGCAACAGTCCATACACCATTAAGCATGTCTTGATGGACTGTGTGGACGTGGCACACATTCGGGAACGTTTCTATAGTGCAGATACGTATTTCAATTTATTTAAAACTGTCGCAGGCGACACAATTTTAAAGTTCTTAAAGGAAATTAATTTATTTAATAAAATTTAATTCCACTATTAATTGTGATACTTCATATTTTTTATTGTTTTAACTACCATTTTTATCTGTGTATATTCTCATTATTGTATGAGATCACGTTTTAGTATAAGGAGGCATGACGTTCTACTAATTTAAAAATTATGGTTTTCACGTCCTGAATATAGCTGAAATATTGCTTGCTGGACGTTAAACATCAATCAATCAATCAATCAAAGTTGCTTCAGCCGCTGTTTTCGGAGAGCGTGTTGAAACTCGCCGTCTTCCATCTGCATCCTCTGTATTCAGTGCAGAAGCACAGGCCATTCTTCTTGCACTGAAAATTGTCGCTACGTCAGATGAACGTAAATTTATCATCTGTTCAGACTCCTTGTCATGTCTTATTTCCATTGAAAATTCAAAAACAAAAAATCCATTTATTTTTAAAATACTTGAAATCTTTAAACGTCTTTTTACTACTGGAAAGGAAGTTGTGTTTTTCTGGATTCCCAGTCATGTGGGAATCCATGGGAACACAGTCGTTGACCAGGAAGCCAAGAAAGCATTAAATGATGAAATTATTTTGTGTTCAGTTCCTTTTAATGATTTTAAACCATATATTTTAAACTATATTTCTTCTTTGTGGCAGAGTGGCTGGGATCTCCAAGTTCATAATAAACTTCATGAGATCCAGCCACTACTGCGCAAATGCAACTTTACTAGTTTGAGAGGTCGCAGAGACCAAGTTGTTTTAACCAGGTGTCGTCTTGGTCATACCAGGACGACACATAGTTATATTTTAAAGAATGAGCCTCGGCCCGAATGTGTGCCATGTAACAGTCCGTACACCATCAAGCATGTCTTGATGGACTGTGTTGATGTGGCACACATTCGGAAACTTTTTTATAATGTAAACTCATATTTTGAGTTGTTCACAACTGTCGCTGGCGACACAATTTTACAGTTTTTAAAAGACATTAATTTATATAGTAAGTTGTAATTTTATCATTCTTCCAATTGAGAAGTTGTATGTTTTATTGTTTTAGTTTTATTTTTAACTGTATATATACTCATACTATTGTATGAGGATATAATTTTATCTAAGGAAGGATCACTATTTATTAATATTTGCGTTGAATAGAATATGTTAAATTTGATCACGTCCTGAATATAGCTGAAATATTGCTTGCTGGACGTTAAACACCAACCAACCAATCAATCAATCTTTAAGTGTTAACTTGTGCAGACAGATAAATAGTTCTATCGTTCCGTGACATAAACATTCTATTAATATTTAAAAAAAATCGCAAAGAAATAAGACAAAATAAGTGACCTACTGTTACTATTTACATCAACTTTCACGAACAGTTCGTTGCTTAACCCGAATAGTCCGGTACTGCAGAAAAAAAAGCGCGATAAGTCCGTTACCATTCTACACCGTGATATAGCATTTTCCAATACAACCCAAGAGTATATCGGTGGTATGGACAAACAGTAAATGTGTCAATATTAGCAAAAATACCAACACGATAACATGTCAGTTTTGACTCACTGTTAATGTTTTCATGGTCACTGATGTAAAAGGATAAACAATGTGATTTTACACTTCTCTGACAGTTTTTCAGAAGAAAAACCTCAGTCTCTTAAGGAAAATATGGGGATAAACCACAGTTTGTTTTAGTAAATGGAGAAAAAACAGCATATTAATGTTGCATCTGGTGAATTTTCAATGTTTTCTGCCATTGTTTCTTTTCTGTCCACATGGATACCTTTTGGAAAATTTACCTCCCTTCCAATGAAGAGTGCAGTAAGGGAAATAACTCTTGGAAAATAAGGGTCCACAAAGGAACTATTTCAAAGTGTTTTATGAGTTAATGTGAATAGACCCCAAATTTCTAATTATTGAAAACTGTACCATTTTAAGTATAGATTTTTTGAAAACGAAAATAATTGATATAATATCTAGTTAGATAAAATAAAGCAAAGGTGAAATTTCTGAATTTTCTATTGAAATGCACTGTAAAGCAGCAAAAAGTCAAATTAAAATATTTTCTATATCAGATAATATAATTAAATAATATTTGGTACATTGTTGATAGTGTCTATTGCTACAAGTTTTGCCCATTTTTATTATGTGCCATGAATCACAATATTAGCTGATCTGCCTAGATTTTACACGGAGCTGTTTAAAACAATGAGCCACGACCCGAATGTGTGCCATGCAACAGTCCATACACCATTTAGCATGTCTAGATGGACTGTGTGGACGTGGCCCACATTCGGGAACGTTTCTATAGTGCAGATACGTATTTTAATTTATTTAAAACTGTCGGAGGCGACACAGTTTTAAAGTTCTTAAGGGAAATTAATTTATTTAATAACCCCGTGTGGGCCCCGGGGCACAGGAGAATAGGCCCACGGCTTCCTCAGCCTGCAGTAAGAGTCTGCTAACAGAGGCAACACTTGCCGTGTGTTGCGACCCGTGTCGATTACAGGACGGGATTTCAGTAGGCCGGGTAATCGGTCCCGATAACTTACTGAACCCTTACTTTTTCTAGACGGGAAATCGAGTTAGCCCTGACTTCGATGAATCGGCATGTCACGTCTTGCCCTTTGTGAATCCTTCTCATTTAAGCTACTCTATTACATTATTTTCCTTCAAACTGATTCACGAAATATATATACAATTTGATAGACGGCTTCCTTACAGGATTTGCAAAGAAGGCGGTGGCTGAAGGGCAAAGCTTCCTCAGCTTTATAGAGGCGACATGTTTGCCGTGTGTTGCAACCCGTGATGGTGGAGGAAGGGATCCTGGTGGTTGAGAGATCACTCTCTGCTGCATCCATTAGTGCGGGTCAGCGGGTTTGATTTTCAATACACCACTTTGGCCCTGACTTCAACTAGACGGGAGACCGGATGGACCCGGTTCGGTCAATCGGCTGGTCATGCCGAGCCCTTAACAAGCTTGTCATTATTCTTCTGATCACTTGATCATATCTTGTAATTCTTTCTACCAAAGTTTTTCAATTACAAGCTGTTAAGAAGGCGGTGGCTCATGGGTCAATCAAGTAGATAGAGTTTCGAACGGTTGTTTCGCCAGTTAACTCTGGCACGAAGCTTGCGTTCGTTAGGAAATTCATCTATTTGAGTATACCACCCTTGGAACACCTGATGCTTTCTGCTGGTTATCCGCAGAGACCAAGCATCGCCCCTGTTGGCACTCCGTGGCGGGTGGGTGACAAGGGTGGTGAACCGCGTTCTTTTATCATGGCTACACAAACACAATTGAAATTAGGTCCAAAAAAAAGAAAAAATGATTTTCCCCTTGAAGAGATGGTGGATGAAGATCACTGGTCCAGATTTATAGTTTTAACAAGTAAAGATCCCAGTAAACCCTTATCTAAAATATCTCCCTTCATTATTGAAAAATTAATCAAAGGTTGTGCAGGAGAAGTGAAGAATGTCACCAAAATGAAATCTGGTTGTCTCCTGATTGAATGCAGTAAAAAACATCAGTCCTCAAATCTACTTAAACTAACAAAAATTATTGACTTTCGGCCTCACCTCATAGGACATTGAACTCCAGCCAAGGAATTATTAACTACCGAGACGATGACCTCGCCGAACTGACTGACGAGGAAATCTGCAAAGAATTACAGCCTCAGGGTGTAACGAAAGTGAAAAGGTTCATTGCCAACAGACAGGGTGTTCAAGTTAAACTGAACACCTTTCTGTTGAGCTTCAACACTCCCACTGTCCCTCAGTCAATCAAGATGGGTCTTTACAGTGTAAAAGTCAGCGCCTACATACCGAACCCGGTGCGCTGCTTTAAATGCCAAAAGTTTGGACACGGCAAGGGACAGTGTAGAGGAACACTGATCTGTTTTAAGTGTGCTGAAGTAGGGCATGAGGGCTTTACCTGCACAAACAATCCAAAATGTGCTAATTGTGGTGAAGCCCACATGTCCTCATCAAAAGACTGTCAACATTATAAAAAAGAGAAAGAAATTCAGAAATTAAAGATAGAAAAAAACATCTCTTACCCTGAGGCCCGTCGTCTGTTCAGTTCGGCGAGGAATTCCTCTACTGCTACAACGTCATATGCCAGTGTGACCAAACGCGTCTATGTTACAACCGAGACGCAAACAATGATCACTTGGCCTATTGATCAAAAAGATCCTGTTAGACTACCAGTAGAAACTTCTAACAAAATTATATCATCTTCTCGGAAATCTTCAACAACTCAAACCTCTACATCTTCATCAACTAATAAATCTAAACCATCCACCTCTTCTTCAAGCAGTCCCCAAAAAAAGTAAATAATTCCAATAAAACTGAACAAAAAAATACCAAAATTAAGGAAAATAAAAATATCGACCGTACTCCCACGTCGAAATCTACGAAGGATCCAGTCCTGGTCCAAAATAGATTCGGCAGTCTCGACGACGTATTCGACGAGACCATTTGGGGCGACAAAATGGATACACTACCCCCAAGTCGATCACCAAGCGCAGATGGGCGGAGTAAACCAACTCGCAAAACAAGTATCTCCCCCATTCGACTACCCAGATAATGGATACAATAATACAATGGAATTGTCGAGGTCTTAAGATTAATTTTCTTGAAATTACTTTATTAGTTCAAGCCTTTCTTCCTGTTGCATTTTGCCTTCAAGAATCCCACCTAAAACGAAGTGATAACATATCCTTAAAAAACTACTCTATATACAGCACATATGTAGACGAGAACGATAGAGCTGCTGGTGGCTCTACCATTCTTGTAAAAGACCAAGTTCTACATAGCCCTGTAGATCTCAACACTGATCTTCAGGCGGTTGCTGTTAGAATTTCTTTAGACAAAACAATTACTTTATGCTCTGTGTATATCCCTCCAAATTCTTCATTAAATTTAAATCAGTTGAAACATCTTACTGATCAGCTTCCAGCCCCTTACATATTACTTGGGGACTTCAACGGACATAACCCTTTATGGGGCAGTAACACAATAAGCGATAAAGGTAAAATTATTGAAAGCTTAATGAATCAGGAAGATCTGTGCATTTTTAATGATGGAACTAATACATATTTACATCCTGGGAATGGATCATACTCGGCTATTGATCTAACAATAGCAGATCCGTCTTTGTTGCCCGATTTCTCATGGAAAGTCCATGACGATCTCTGTGGCAGTGATCACTTTCCCATTATCTTGCAATCTTTACACTCGTCAAACACAGAACGAGTCGCTAGGTATAAATTTGGCAAGGCCAATTGGCCTCTATTTGAACAACTCTGTATAGAGCGACTTAACTCGGATGCTTTTGAAGCTATTTCTGATCCAATTTTAAAATTCAATGAAACACTTATTTCAATTGCTGATGAAACAATTCCTAAGACCTCGACAAATCCAAAACATCCTAGTAAACCATGGTTCGATGACAGCTGTGAGGAAGCTATTAAAGACCGGAAAAAAGCCGAACAACGCTTTAATAAACACCCAACTCAAAATAATCTTAACCATTTCCGAATTTTTCGAGCGAAAGCTCGCAGGGTAACGAAACAAAGACGACGCACTTCTTGGCGTAACTTTGTTTCTAAACTGAATAACCATACCCCCATGAATAAAATTTGGAATATGATTCGTAAAATTAAAGGTAAAAACAGTAAAGTAAATGTCCATCATTTAAAGGATGGACAAGACTTGTTAACATCAGAGTCGGAAATATCTAACAAATTGGCCGAAACATTTGCAACACACTCGTCCGCTGAAAATTATCATCCCGATTTTCAGCGTATCAAAACTCAAAAAGAAAAATCAAAACTTAATTTCCAGTCAAAAAATCTAGAAGATTACAATACACCGTTTTCTTTGGAAGAGCTAAAAACCTCTTTGAGCAAATCTCACGATACAGCATGTGGCCCAGATGACATCCATTATCAACTTCTCAAACATCTACCACAGCCTTCTCTCCAATGCCTTTTGAATCTTCTTAACACCATTTGGGAAACTGGTGACTTACCATCTATTTGGAAAATGGCCACTGTTGTGCCTATTCCAAAACCAGGAAAAGATCACTCAGAAGCGTCCAACTATCGGCCTATAGCCCTCACAAGCTGTCTGTGTAAAACCATGGAAAGGATGATCAACGATCGCCTTGTCTGGTTTTTAGAATCGAACAACCTTATCTCGAATATCCAGTGTGGATTCAGACAAGGTCGTAGTACTATTGATCATCTGGTGCGTTTCGAAACATATATTCGAAATGCATTTGTCAAAAACGAACGCTTTAATAAACACCCAACTCAAAATAACCTTAACCACTTCCGAATTTTTCGAGCGAAAGCTCGGAGGGTAACGAAACAAAGACGACGCACTTCTTGGCGTAACTTTGTTTCTAAACTAAATAACCATACCCCTATGAATAAAATTTGGAACATGATTCGTAAAATTAAAGATAAGAACGGTAAAACTAATGTCCATCATTTAAAGGATGGACAAGACTTGTTAACATCAGAGACAGATATATCTAACAAATTGGCCGAAACATTTGCAAAACA
The DNA here is from genome assembly GCA_944474755.1 of Limnoperna fortunei. Taxonomy (NCBI): domain Eukaryota; kingdom Metazoa; phylum Mollusca; class Bivalvia; order Mytilida; family Modiolidae; genus Limnoperna; species Limnoperna fortunei. The sequence continues at coordinate 10,833,705 of OX104125.1, read as the reverse complement.
CTCGTCCGCTGAAAATTATCATCGCGATTTTCAGCGCATCAAAACTCAAAAAGAAAAATCAAAACTTAATTTCCAGTCAAAAAATTTAGAAGATTACAATACACCTTTTTCTTTGGAAGAACTCAAAATTTCTCTAAACAAATCACACGATACAGCATGTGGCCCAGATGAAATACACTATCAACTTCTTAAACATCTCCCACAGTCTTCTTTGCAATGTCTTTTAATCTTCTTAACAGTATTTGGGAAACGGGTGACTTACCTTCTATTTGGAAAATGGCTACCGTTGTACCTATTCAAAAATGAACATGTTGTGTCCATCTTTTTCGATTTAGAAAAAGCGTATGACACAACATGGAAATATGGTATTTTAAAAGATCTTTTTGATATGGGGTTGAAAGGTAGACTTCCTACCTTTATCTCAAACTTTTTATCTGACAGAGAATTTAAAGTTAGGGTCAATTCTACGTTATCTGACCCTTTTATACAGGAAATGGGTGTTCCTCAGGGAAGCATCCTTTCTGTCACTTTATTTAGTATTAAAATTAATAGCCTTGCTCAAGTTTTAAAAGATAATATTGATGGTTCTCTATATGTTGACGACTTCCTCATATGTTACCGAGGGAAAAATATGAATAATATCGAACGTCAGCTGCAGTTGTGTTTAAATCGAATAGAGAAATGGGCAATGGAGAATGGTTTTAAATTCTCCACTGCAAAAACTGTTGGGATGCATTTTTGTAATAGACGTAAGATGCATCCTGATCCTGAATTAAAATTATATAATAATCCTATCAAAATTGTAAAAGAAACTACTTTCCTTGGTCTCATATTTGATTCAATGCTAACCTTTCTTCCCCATATCAAAATGTTAAAAAATAAATGCCTAAAGGCATTAGATATTTTAAAAGTCGTTGCCAGCACCGACTGGGGTGCTGAATGTGATGTTTTACTCAATCTATATAGATCGCTGGTTCGATCGAAGTTGGATTACGGTTGTTTTATTTATGGTTCTGCTCGCAAGTCATATGTCAAAATCCTTGATACTATACACCATCAAGGATTGCGACTATGCCTTGGAGCTTTCAGAACCACACCTGTTGAGAGTTTATATGTAGAAGCAGGCGAGCCTTCTTTGTATCAAAGAAGAATAAAGCTCGCTTTGCAATATGCAACCAAATTAAAGGCATATCCTGGCAACCCCGCCCACGACTGTGTTTTCAAACCTCTTTATCAAAACATTTTCGAAAAACATCCAAACAAAATTCAACCTTTTGGCCTCCGAATTAAATCTCATTTGGAAAATTCTGGTATAAATTTAGATGAAATCGCTGCAATTGAAATTCCGCATAATCCCCCGTGGTTAAACCCCAAACCGATATTTATTTATGATCTAAGAAAACATAAAAAGTCCGACACAAACCATTTAATAATACAACAACATTATGCAGAAATTAAATCTTGTTACCCTGACTATAGTACTATTTACACAGACGGGTCAAAAGACGGTGATAAAGTCGCCTCGGCCGCTGTCTTCGGAGAGCGTGTTGAAACTCGCCGCCTTCCGTCTTCCTTATCTGTATTTACAGCAGAGGCGCAAGCGATGAAAATAGTTGCTTCGTCAGAAGAATGCAAATTTATTGTCTGCTCCGATTCCCTGTCTTGTCTACTGGCTATTGAAAATTTCAAAATTAAAAATCCTTACATTTTAAAAATTATTCAAATCTACAAATCTCTTGTTGCTTTGGGAAAAGAGATTATCTTCTTCTGGATTCCCAGTCATGTCGGAATCCATGGAAACACAGTCGTCGATCAGGAGGCTAAAAATGCATTAAAGGATAGCATCATTAACTGTAATATTCCTTTTACCGATTTTAAAGTGTTGGTTTTTAAATATATTAAATATATTTCTAATTTGTGGCAGAGTGGTTGGGATCTTCAAGTTCATAATAAACTTCATGAGATCCAGCCACTACTGCACACAAATAATTTTAAATGTTTTAGAGGTCGAAGAGACCAAGTTGTTTTAACAAGATGTCGTCTTGGTCATACCAGGACGACACATAATTATATTTTAAACAATGAGCCACGACCCGAATGTGTGCCATGCAACAGTCCATACACCATTAAGCATGTCTTGATGGACTGTGTGGACGTGGCCCACATTCGGGAACGTTTCTATAGTGCAGATACGTATTTTAAAGTTCTTAAAGGAAATTAATTTATTAAATAAAATTTAATTTCACTATTAATTGTGATACTTCATATTTTTATTGTTTTAACTACCATTTTTATCTGTGTATATTCTCATATTATTGTATGAGATCACGTTTTAGTATAAGAAGGAGGCATGACGTTCTACTAATTTAAAAATTATGGTTTTCACGTCCTGAATATAGCTGAAATATTGCTTGCTGGACGTTAAACATCAATCAATCAATCAATCAATTTATTTAATAAAATTTAATTTCACTATTAATTGTGATACTTCATATTTTTTATTGTTTTAACTACCATTTTTATCTGTGTATATTCTTATATCATTGTATGAGATCACGTTTTAGTATAAGAAAAAGGCATGACGTTCTACTTATTTAAAAATTATAATTTTCACGTCCTAAATATAGCTGAAATATTGCTTGCTGGACGTTAAACATCAATCAATCAATTATAGCGGAAAAAGGCGCTAAACGCAATTTAACTAACCCAGCCAATAATCCCTTTCATGTAATTGTTTTGTTTACTTTACATTGGCGCCAGTGCTTTGATAATAGTATTATATCCTTTAAACTGCATTAAATAAATAATTTTTAGTAAATGTATTCAAGCTGCAGAATCATCATAGCCAAAACATTTGAAAAATCCATTAAAAGGCCACTTTCCTACTTATTATTTACATCAATATAAACTGCGTTATTAACTAAATAGCTAAATTTAAATTATAAACTTTTCAGCAGAAATGCTAAGAACTTAAGCTGCTTACCTTTAATAAACTACAAATGATCCCTCAAAGATAGGATGCTCATACCCAACTTGATCGGTCTTAAATAGGCTAGATAACTCTTTTTACACTCGATACAAATGTAACTGGTTCCTGAATTTACCTTTGACTACATAATTACAGGTATATAACGAAATAGTACACATTTCTTTTTCATTCGTATGTAAAAGAAAACATTTTAATTTAGTGTATTGACAACTTTATTACTTTTCTTTTGTTTTGTGAGCATGTGGTTATGATCACAATTATTGTTATGCTAACGAAATGTTGATTGCAAGGATGTCCCTGCCAATAAAATTTCAAAGTAAAGTAAAAATTTGGCATTTCAAAATTAATTCTGAAAGAGTAAGGTTGTGACAATATTTCATTTGTATGTAAATTTATGTTTTTTAGTTTTGAGTTTGATTCTTTCCATATTATTTTGTAAATTATATTTTGTTTATTTTCATATCTTCATATTGGTCATTTAGTGCAATAGATCTGATCAAATGGCATATATTGACAAAGTACATGTACTACTTTAACTATTACTCATACATCACCAATATTATCTCAAATCAGATTTATAAATAATAGTGAATTGATTAATTAACACGATACACATACATCTATCTATGAACAATAAGGTGTTTTCTTTAAAAAATATTGTCTCATTTTCTGATTCATCTTGTTTCCGTAAGGTGAATGGTACTGCAATAACCTTTACCCTTTTTCTTACCTCAAAGTTAACACCTGGCTTTCATACCCCTGCTTGTACAGGGTGTTATTTGCATAGTATATTATATACAAAATAACAAAAAGAATATTATTATGACATATTTTGAGTTTTATAGCCAAAACATCCGATATTGCCATTTTGTCTCAAAATCCTGTACAATTACAAAAGATCGGTCATTTTAAAGTAAATTTGGAAGTGATTTCCCGAATTCAATATCATTTAGTTGATTAAATCTTTAAGTTCTATTTTTCAACATAATCACATGGGCAGCACATTTTTATGTAAGGACAAAATAATTTTTATTCTTGTATAAAATGGGGTAGGTTGCATAAATTTCGACATTTTTAAACATTTTTCAGTAAAAATAGGATTTTTCAAATCAAATTGGAAGTGCTTTGCCCAATTCAATATTTATTTTAAATGGCCTCGAAGTATTGGTAATTCATCATACTTGTACCATGGAAAGAAAAGCAACCTGAGAATTTCTTATAAACTAAATAAGTAGAAAAAACGAAAACGATTATTTTATTAGCTGGTGTGAATACTAACAACAAATAAAGAAATAAGAAATTTAATATTGAATCCAAGCACTGATGAAAAGATTGACAATGACAATGATTGACATTTACTACTCTGGCTTCGTTCTTCCTCCAATATAATCTAGACACCTCCTTGTAAAATTGCTGAAAGTGGTGTTAAACACCATTCAAACAAGATTCTTAATTATTGTCTATGGATCGTCGTTCAAAGAAGAAAAGATTTGTTGCGACGGGGAAAAAAATCACACAGATACAGATTTTCATTTGTTGTTATCAAGAATAAAATTTAGAAAATGTCCCTTTGTACATATTGCACACAAAATTGTGCGGATCATACAGGTCAAGGTAGAGAATAAATAATAAAAACGGAAAGGGTCAAAAAGTTACTGTTTATTGTATATCGTATATACATAAATATGTTCTGTTTGCAATAAAGAGAAATGAGTTTACTCGTAACACACAACAACGCAGGCTGCAGAAGTGATTTCAAAACTGATTTAATTTCTAGGTAACATTCATGTCGGTTTCGTAAAAAAAATTATGGTGAAGAAATATTTATAACATATTTTGCAACAAGTGACTTGCCGAAAACTAAGAATTGTACAATTTTTAATCAACATGTATATTTATAAACTATGAAATTCTAATTCTTTTCACGTATCCTTCAATAACTTTCAGTGTAGAATCTACGACGAAACATTATCTGATTTCTTAAATGATAGCTATTTCCTTTGTGTTAAAATCTGTATTACTAGATTCATGGACTGGAGCAACATTTTTCTGAGTCCAAATTGTTGCGTTGTCATTCTCTGTTTTGTTGCAACAGGCATTGTTATTTTCTACACTCAAAGGATTGGAATAAGTAATTTTTTCTATGTTCCTTTTCTCAGGGTTTGGCAAAATAATTGCAAGATGTGATGATCTAGATAAATCACTGCTTTATCTGTATCAATATCTACTTAAAAATGGAAGTTCTAAATTATTATCTGCATAATAAAAGCATCCAAGCTCTTTATATATGGTCAAAATAATATTATGAATATTTTTTGTATCATAAGTGTGATCGACAACAAGTTTTCTTTTTCAGAAAACATTCACTGACTTAAAAGATGTCAGTAAGAAAATTGAAGGGCTTGGAGTAAACATTCACTCCAGTCTACACATTTAGCAGTTAAAAGGCATTGAGCTTGATGAATGTATGACACTGGAAGTAAAGCATTAATCGCATAAATACAGAACTATTGTTGGGAATAATTTTTTATCATTTATTTATCAAAATTTGTATTACTTTTTCTCCGAAAAAGCCTACATTTAGTTCAAATTCATGTTAGATAGTCTATAGTTCAAATAAAAAGCTCAGATTTGGTCCAGGTTACTAATATAAAAAATGAAAATATAAACATGTTAAACCAACTTTATTGCTTCAGTAGTTTAAAGCGATATATCTGAGTAAACTAACTAACGAACCAAAACATTACACTAAATTACAGTACACTTTTGAGCAAAATTATGACTAAAGCATGCAATAGTTTACAAAATCGGGTTTTAAAAAACATTCTGCACAGAAATAGGTCGCTGAACATTAACATGTTTTTACTGTAATGCCGATTGAAAATACAGATCGATCATACAATTTATAGATTAACATTTGTCGATGCGATTTTGTATGGAGCATTGAAGAGTCAATTCGGTGAACATTATGTGGTTACCTTCATTTTCATGCAATAGTACAGGATATTGCTCAAACTTATGAGGCTGCTTCACTGTTTTCTTAATTTCGTTTGACTCTACAAACGTTTGAACATAGGTGTTTTGACCACTGTCATTGACCGTTGAAGGTTCTTCTATGCTTTCTTCAGCGACATATCCTGTCAAAAAACACTTCAAAACATAGGTTTTCCTAAAATATTGAGATACACCTCTCACTGTATTCATCAGTTTGTAACTTAAATTATTTGCATTAAATAACACGCAAAAATGAAAAGGCGACTAATAAAAATAGAAATAATAAAATATTGATCAAGTATTGACAATAATACACAAACAACATAGAATGATAAAACAACAGTTTGTTTAGCGCCGGTCAATTCATATCTACGAAATGTATTGCAGATGGCATTTATTTCTATTGGATGTACAGACAAGCATGATAAGAGTGAATGATTTTTGACCAAGAAATAATTTTATGTTCAGATGTCTTTGTAATGTACAATTTAGGTAGGTTCATTTGTATAACTATTAATGATATGCACTTATCAGAGAAGAACAGCACTCTTAGGTCTTGACCGACTGGAAGTTATTTAGTTATATATTGTCTAGTTTTTATTTGGAAGAGCAGCCCGAGTACCAAGTAAGAACAGGGATGTAGCTGGAATCCCCAGTGTTGATACGCTAGTCATCATTAGTAGATTGCTTACAACGTAAACCACTCGACCAAGCAGTAACATGTAACATGGATGAAGAACAACGAGTACGCTCATCTATTCAAGGGCGCTATATTAATTAAATTAAGGTAGCAACCTTTTATTGACCCACTATAACATCTTGGCCCAATGTCCCGAATGCAGGCATGGAATGGTGAGTACATATACATTGTTAAATCGTTATCACTGATGTTGTAAATTGGTAAAATTACAGTCACATTTGAAATTAATACAGAGAATACAACTCATAGTTGCAAAATAAGTGTCTGACCTTTTGTTTTCTTTTTTTGGAAGAATTAAATGTATTAACTAATTTAATACACTGAATTATTATGGTATATAAGATAATGGTTCTTTAAATTTTGCCATGTTATATGTATAGTATTCTATTCTGTCTGTGTTTAATTTCAAATGATGTAAAACGTTTTGCTGTTCTACCTGTTTGCCTTTGCATTTTATCAAAATTGTTCATAGTATTATTTCTGTATTGATATTTTGTGATTTCAATATTACTTGTTACCTGCCAGTTAAAACCGCTAGACAGATCAGCTTCCGATATTGTCTTGATCAAATTTACATAAAAATAGCTTGTTGTCATCGTTTCCAATAAATCATTTTTAGCATTATCAAACGGTTTAATGGACAAGAATTCAACATACCTTTAACCAGAAATTTGGGACCTAATATAGCCATCAGTGTTGCTCCTGTGGGTGCACATATTAAAATTGAGAGAACCGACAAAGTTAAAATATCAGTTGCATATTTAAGATTGCTAGCATCTGGATTATCAGTGTCTGTCACTTTATCCAAAGGAAGTCCTCCACCTGCGGCCTGTATATTAGAGCAAGAATAGTTCAAATACTTTGCACTGGAAACAGTTTTTGATATGAATAATACAAATTGAATAATAGAACAAGAACACACTAGACCTAACAAACTACATTGAAACTGAAAGTAAACAACTCAAATAAAGGGTGCAGCTTTTATTTTCTAGACCGATCACTGCTGTTGACTGTTAAACTACTCAAACAAGGGTAGCTAGGTTTATGTTTTTTCTGTAGCAGTTCTATGGTCGTCAACATGACCTAATTGATCGTTATGGTAAATCAGTGTCTCAAATACGATCCGACTTTTTCGCTCAGTCATAGGTAGTGTTTTCTATTTCTATTTTGGATTTGACTTTTCCCTAGACATGACAATGAGTAACTCGACGGGTGTCTAATTAGAGACAGGTACTGCTTACTCGTCCGGAGCACATGTGTACACCCATAGTTTTAATTTAGGTTCGGGTTACTCTCTCTGTGCTTTATGGTTATGGCTTTTGTGTTGTATTTGTCTATATCCGGATTTTTAACTGTCCTTTGGTTCTTGTTGTTCGGTCGATTTTCTTTGCTATTTTCTTTCAGCTATTTTTCACAAACTAATTAACATATTTACTGTATGAATCGAACACATCGGTTAACAGGTTAACATAAACATGTTTTTTATTAAGGCAATTAAATATAAAATAACGGAATTGTAAAATGAAATATGTTTAGTTCACAAAATGATGATTTCTGTTTTTCAGAAATAATCAATATTTATTCATAATTATTAAAGCTTGTATATCTTCGGATATACCAAGCATTAAAACGTATCGCTTTTTTTTCTTAAAACTTAAAGTGTAAACAAGTTATTGCAGCTTTTATACAGTCATAATATATCCATGGATAAATTTGCATACATGTGGATGTGATACAATTAATAACGGTAGGACATAAGCTGATATCGTTGATACATAATTTACCTGAAGCGTTGCCTTTGATAACCATGTTAGACTAATAAACACTCTTTCTTTTATGTTAAATCCTGTCCTAAATGTAACTGTAAAATCTACTATACTTCTTATTACTAATCCAATGACCACAGTTAGTACGCTGAGACCTAAGACAATATTATCAATTATTGGCTCAAGTGGCAGCGATATGATTTAAGTTTCCTTTACAACAAAATGACCAAAATGGTTTCTCTGTCTCTGCAGTTATACACAGTGCAAACGTTGATTTTAAAGTCTGTGTTAAAAGGTATATATTTTAATAATCATTTCGATAACAGGAACAATTCGCATAAGATTATTTTTTCCTTTGTCTATTCTTCCATTTTTCGAATGATATTTAATAGATCTAACTACATATCCATAGCTTTAAGGATATTTATTGTTAGCATGAAAATATAATGTATTTACACTATTTGGTACACCGGAAATAGAAACATAAATATGTAAATCCAAAACTGCTGATAAGTAATAACGACAACAAGTAAAAAAAACGTTAGGTTTTATATAAGTACAACAATACCCAAAATGATGCTGAAAATAGTTAAAGTGTCGGCTTCAAAATAAAACTCCTAATTATATTTCATCTACACTACACATTGTGTAATATAGGTTGTTATAAGTTTTTACAAGCACAAGAATAATTAATATCAATGTTGAAAATTACAAGTATGTATTAAGAGTAGATGGACTAAATGGAAACCATTCAATTCTATTAATAACTTAAAAGTTAAAAAACATGACAGCATATTACTAGTAGTACAAATAAATTTAGAATCATAACACGAATTCTTAAACTATTGGCTTGTAATACAAATATATGGTGAAGATTTACCAGATAAATGATTCCAGCCGTTACACTTTATTGTAATAAAGCCAACGTCAACGACCCTGATTTTTAAATACCTAGTACAGTACAAAAATACAATCAAATACAATCAAATAGAGATAGAATAAAGACATAACGACACAAAAAGCAAAAGGGAAATGATACAAAGATTGCGACATCTACCGAAAATATGAAGGTAAGACCAAGAGGTGCAAATTTAATTAATACAAATCTACACAATTAACTAAATACAATATCGATGCACGCTTCAATAACGCATTAGCATTTGAATTGCAACATTAACTGCATTAAGATAGACATCCATGCATGAACTACCATCATATCTTAATTCGAGATGGATGTAACAAAAACATAAGTAAAACAATATAGCAGAGACCACGTTAGAACAATAAAATTACAAATAAACATATATTTCGCTTGGATTGTTTGTTTGAAACAAAATTATCCTATAAACAAATGAATATTGCCGATGGAAACCTGATTGGCTTTTGTCAGAATTGTGTTTCGTCTTACTAGTACTCGAAACAAAATAGCTTTACATGAAATCCAAATAATTAAGATTTGAAAGCATTTGTCACAAACTTCGAAAAAGTTCTGCGGAAGGCATATATTTATATAAACGTTGTTCTATTAAACAATACATACCGGCTGTGCTCGATTGTATCCTGCTGATATCGACAGCAGCCCCAATCAGTCCAAAAAGAAAATGTTGTTCAACTAACCAACTTACTGCAATTATGCCTGAAATCTCATCCTGTCGGATGATAAATACTAACTGAGCTTTCATTGCACTTTTTTGTTATAATTATTATCAAGTATATTATTATATTAGAATAAAAAGTATGTTTTTTATAATTTGGAAAAGAATGTTAACAGACGGCAAGTGAACATATCGCACAAAAAGAAATTTACTAAGCATACGAAGAATAGGACTGTATGGCAATACAAAGCTCTTGGTATACATGTACTTGTAAAATTACAGTAAAATGCAATCTGAAATTGTTTTTTTTTTGCTTTTCCAATTAGTATGCAATATTTAAGAGTCGGAGCTCAATAGGTTATACGGAAATTGGCGTGTGCTAGTGTGTGACGTGTCTAACTCTCAAAGGTTTTAAATATACACTAAATCTAACACTGTGGATTGATTGTTCAATTTTTATGTAAATAGTGAAATCAAGTAACTACAAACTACTTTTAATATCTTCAGAGGTTAAAAACAGCATATAAATTTTCTGAGAGATCCACTTATTCTCAGTAAAACAGAAACTGAAGTAAAAAAATACATGTTCATCATAAATTTACGAACCTGTTCCCCTTCCTTGCATCTTTGTCGCCATTTATAACCGGCTACAGCTGCTGTGGTAAGACAGCCTAAAGGGCCAGCACTCGCCAACTTGATTTCAGAACTTCCAAACATAGCAATCATACCAAAACCAAGCAAGATCAAGGACCGATAGAATATTTTTTTGGTCTTAAAAAACGAAGTTTTATTTCATATAAATTTAAAAGAAAACAATTAATACAGCTTTGTTTTCAGTAATAACTGTAAAAAGAGAAAACTATGCAACACATGTAATAGCAATAAGGAAGTACTACTTATAAAAAAACGAGTCTTGGTGAATAGTGTTCAAGTACAAAAATTTGTAAGTTAATGACCCATTTCAATAATTATCTTTATTAGCCTTTAATAATCAAATCATCTGTGTGAAACTTACCTCGGATTCAGATGGAATATACCACAAGATGATACCAGTAACAAATCCATAGACAATACCCACAAACACACCAAGCGGTCCTTTTAAAACTGTTACAACCAGATCACCTGTAAACATGCACAATACATTACAAACAATACACTGCATGTCTGTGAAAACGGCATACATCTGATCAAATAGGTCGCTATCTTTTATTTAAACCTGAACAATAAGTTCATTGCCAACATCTGTTTATCGTTACAATTAAATCATAATTACAAAGATTGTTCTATTTCTCTATTTAACAAAATATATGTGAAATTATCAGAGCCTTTTTTTATCTTATATTTATATAAAGAGAATAAGAAGAATACAATTAACTTCAAGAAAATGTTTCTCGGTGACACTGATGTCTCGCTTGGTACATACATGTATAAGTAAACACCCCCCTTTTTCTTAGTTCAATTAATTGCGATATATTTGACACAGCTCTAACGAATTTAACCAGTAAAGAGATATCATCATACTTTAACTGTGTACCGACTTTCATGAATATGCGAAGTCATCTTCTTAAAAAAAAGCTGCAATGCAAGAGTTAACCTATGGTGGGACGGACGGACGAACGAACGAACGAACAAAATAAGTGTTAATAACTATATTACGGATTGTGATATTTAAGTTGTGCTATTTGGTATACCTTCTGAAAAAATGACATCAATGACCACAGAGAAGCCCGTTACACACAGTACATTGTCAAGTCCCCCTGCCGCAATAAGCATAGTTGGAATACCTTTATCCACACCATACTGACGGTCTTGAAGATTTACAAGGATGGGGACTGTGACTGCTGGTGATACTGCTCCCAGAATGCATCTATAAATATTTTAGAGGTTTTAACTCAAGATAAAAAAGGACTTGTCTTTAATCAGTTTGTTTTGTTTTGTTGTTCAATTTTAACAAAATTAACAGAATGAATGATTGATGAGTATTGATCTTTATATTTTATCGGCGTCATCTTTAGTCATAAACACTAATACTACAATTTTAATATATTAATGTATCATACCCCACCATTAGACTCCACGTCCATGGAAATCCAAAAATAAAGTGTGATGTTATTCCAACTGTTATTATTTCTGATGCGCATGGCAAAAACGCTAGTCGAAGGACAGCCCATGATAACCTTCTCAACTTTACAATATCCAATCCTAATCCAGCTCTGGTTAAAAGTACTGTCAGGGCAATTTTTCTGTAATATAAAAGATATATTACAACTTGACTTTCCTTTCAAATCTGTTTTGATTAAGATTTAGTTAACTTCAGTATATCTCCTAAAATTTAGTTTTGAAATATTGTCATGTTGTTTGTCATTTGATATGCAGAACAATTCTCCTAATCGCCATAAATGCCCTTATTGCAACTTTTTTTGACAAATAATCCTTTTTTCCTACTGCATTTTATCTTTTCTTCGTCATTTCTAAATATCTTAAATTTGACACAACCACAATATGATTCAATCTGTGTTGGACTTTGTAGATGTATATATAGTCGGCAACAGATCCGATGCTGCAGATATACACTGGGCAGAATATATGAAATAACTCAATCAAGCCGAGAGTCACATATGTGGTAGTATATGGGCCTAGCAGTCGATACATAAACTGCTTTTTGACCCACGCCATATAAGTGACAGATCTTTTAGTGTAGAATTATGATGTAAAAACCCAAGTTAACACATAGACTTGTGTATTTTCTTTTCTCAAGAATGATTTTTAAGTTACCTTTATGTTTTATTTTGTTTCTTTCGTATTTTTAAAGAAATGTTTATATATATGATGTTGTAAATCTTATGTTTACTTTTTTATATATTTTTAAATGGATATTTATACATTGATTTATATATTTTAATTTTTAAATACTGTCCCTTTTTCCGATAAGGTATCTGTATACATTAACTCTTAAAATAAAAGTAGACCAGAAATATGAGCAGTTAAAAAAAAGCAAACCTTACATCGAATGGCGGTCTCTATTATAGTTGTATAAAATGTGTGTGTGTTCATATTCGATCTGACGTATGTCCAACATATGCCGTATTTGGTCGAGATAAGCATAATTACAATGAGCAGGTGGAGGCTAGTAATACATGTCATTAAAAAGTTCTTAGTTAATTAGATAGCTTTACTCAACATAAAACCCAATATTAAAATCTTCAAATGTTTACTGGAACACAACTAACTTATACTAGTCGCTAACAGTAAAGGAACCAACCAATTGTTACAAAGATTTGTTTTACTGTAATTTTTAAATGATCACGAATTTTCTATTACAACATAAGTTGCAATTGAAGAGATCTCAGCATGAGTTATTTACACATTCTCTTAAGCCGAGCTGTCCTCCTTCGAACGCCTTTCAACAATTTGTTGATAATTTTGGAAACTCAAACAATTCAATATTGATGACCAGAATGACCTTCCCGGGACAAATCTATGATAAAATGAATATACATCTTATATTAAATCTTTTCCGTGGCGTTCATGTCGTTTGGAAGACGAATTTACCAAACATAGAACACTAATGCAGAATACGAATTACACGACTAATTTTGAATTCGGAGCACCTGAAATTGATATACTTTACACAATTAAGAGGTTCAGAAGACACTGGAGTTAAATAAAAGGATGCAACCATTTTTTGGAATGTTAATATGACCACATACTGTCGTCAATTTTGTCTCTCTTCACTTTTCTTATTGATTAACAGTTTTATACACTGACTGAAGTTCAACTTAGCTTTAACGATCTTACCGTAATGCTCGTGACCACTTCTTATCGATGTTCTCACCAATCCCATTAATGCCAGGAACATTCCGAAGCAATATCCCGATAACTAGAATTCCTGCAGTATTAAACATATACTTGTCTCTTACTTATGTGTTCCGATACAACTGCTAATGTTACTGGATTTAATGTCTTTTTTCAAATGCCAACGTTTTAGTTTTATTGTTGAAACCATTGTAGTTTTCCACTGCTATTCACCTTGCGGCATTTGTTTCATAAAAACAGTAGTGCATGCAGTATGTCCACAAAATATTGTGGGTCAATGTTGGAATTTATTTCATGATTTTATTTCATAAAATTTCAGACGTGCTTGCATTATGGTTTCGTTCATTTTTATCGACTATAACATTTTAATAAGACAACAAATTACAGAAAATTAGTTTTATAAAACTTGCGTTGTCTGCAAGAGTATGGCGGAAAATAATAATAAAAAAAATGAGACAGTAAAAAAGTTAGATTCAAGTGTTTAGTATGCATATTTTTTATTGTGCTAATGTCCGACTCCATAATCAGAACCCAGTTACTTACCAAGCAAAGGTGGCAGGCGAATCAGTGTAATAAAATAGCCACCGACGGCACATCCAATGAACATTATAAGTAGAGAATACAAATTTCCACCAGGCAAAGCTTGCTGATGTACAAGTGTATAAAGAATAATCCAGAGCTGAATACATACGACAGTAAACTGTACATATGTCGCAAGTTTTCCGTGTAATGGAAGCATTAGAGCGTGTTTAAATTTTTGTAATCTTGACGGGTTATCTGGTAACGGGTTGTGACTGACCAAACATGGCATACAGTATGACGTACAGGTCTCTTGCACCTCTTCAATCTTTTCGAGTACTCCTGTCTTTTTGCATTTGTTGACTGTTTCCTGTGCTTTGGACTTTGTATCTCTTTGGCGCAAGTCATAATTACCACTCATATTAAAGTTGTATTTTAGGGTCTAAGAAGGAAATAGATAATATAACCATCCCACATATTTTACATCAAAACATCCTTATCATCAAAATTTCTATACAAACGGTGGCAAAGGGGAATCTTGGGTAAAGTAATAGGATTTTACCAGCATGCGAGGTAAAATTACACCTATTGGAATGTACGTGGTGGCAGTTGATCTACCGACAATGACAATTCGACAACTATCTACATTTGTCAAGACATGTTTATCCCTTAAAAGCATTTTTTTTTCAATAAAAAAAACAACGTCAAAAGCATCAAATCGTATTACTCCAAAGTAACATAGCACACCAAATGTAATCAAACTGCGGAAGGCAACTTCGGTAACTTGTTTAGCAACCCTTTATTGTGTTAGTCCATGCGTGAATGTTTAGTTAAAGCGAAATATGTAACGATTATTAAACTGCGCATATTTACACATTACTGAATAATATTTTTTTTTAAACTATTACTAGGCTTCCCACTATATCTCACTGAAAGAACCTAGCTACATTAAGCACTGAAACTGAGCAGGAGATATCACGTGACAATTGTGGATGTTTTCATTTTTTCGTTCTTAGAAAACTATGGATAGTCCGAAGGACTTTATGTCAAGTTTGTGAGGGGAGAGACTCGCCGGAGTTTACAAATTGATAATTTCCTAAAACATATTGTTTAATCCTTATAATTTTCTGATAGAGTGACGCTTTTTAAAACTGCAAAAAATGTACCGAAACTCATCTAGGACTTCATCTTCGCTAGCCAAGGGTTACGATCCGATACTCTTATCTTCACCTTTCTGTAGAGAGGGGGGACCTGATCGTAACACTTGGCTAGCGAAGATGCTAGGACTCAAAATGTACAAAGACCGGAAAGCGTAGGAATATGCAAAACATTGTACCAAGGGAGTCTCGGTTTAGTAGTTAATAATAGAAAAAAAGCAACAAAACCCTATTTTTCCGACGCAGTCGGTATTATATTCACTTTTTACCCTTTGACCTCATGACACTTCACCTCTTGAAAAAGCAAGTCACGTGATCGTTATTCTGTTTCTTGATAAGTCAAAAACCAATTGGACGGGGGTTCGGAACAGGTTTGTAAATTGGCACTTCACCTTTCAAATTGTGTACAATTATTAATAGATTTTACCGTCTGTTTGTTTATAAAATTATTTCATAGTGGAGTTTAAGTATTAAGACCAATAGAGATGAGCTGCAATTTGTAAAATTTTATATCAAACAACTTATACAAAAATGTTAAATATTTTTTATTTGAAGAACAGCGCAAATTAAAACGCATATTAACACGCTGGATTTTGGCGGGCTTTTATGAAGTGTAAAAATATCGAAGAGAAGAAATTTTAATTAATTTCTTTAATAAATACAAATTAACAATCATTTTATATACATGTTGATATTAAATCAAATGCATCATTGTTATTGTTCTTGGGCGTCCGTCGTAGTACACACATAGATAGAGAGTTGTGGCTCTAATTGTAAAGTATACTTTGCTTAATCAGTAAATTTTAAACTATGAACATTTAATTAAAAAATTTCTAATATTCAATTTGTTTACATTATTGTATAACTGCTTTGGTGCTCGCAGAAAAACTTCATTTCTAAATCTTAGGCAGCGTGTTTCAATACATAATAGCAATAAACGTTCTGGAATACATGTACATGTACAACAAAGTACATGTAGTTGTATGTAAATTATCAATTTTAGGTTAACTGTATGCTTGGTAAATCTGTTAATATCGAAAACACGTAAATAAAATAATCTGTTGAAATATAAAAATACATATGGGGGGTGGGGGGCACATGACTGTATAAATTAGTCAAACTCGTTTCACGTGGGACTAGTGTAACTTTATAGGTTCATGATTTCTTTCACGTAGTAATAGTTGTCCTTCAGTACTTCCCCAAAAATTTCCATCAAACATTTCTGGTCTATTGAAACGGGGAATATGTATGACAATAATGGCGATTCATAGTTCAATGCATAACTCAATTTATACCTTTACTGCGTCGGTTATCTTTTTTAAAGATAGTACTTGTTTTATTTATATTATATTTTATTTGAAATCTCAATCCATTTAATTAGAAATCATTGCGGCAGACAAAAAACTGTCCCTTCTCCCTTACGATAGGCTAAGAGGATGCCATCTTGTTTACATGTGATACTTAAAGTAGTCTGCTCATCTGAGATGATGTAATTGTTTTTATCCAATCAAAGCAAAAAAAATTACCGCATGAATAGATTTATAATAGCTTAAACTCGAATATATGGTATATAAGGCTTCAAATAGTGATTTGATTATTAACCACAGTCATTGGTGTCAATAATCGGAACGAACAGGAACAATTAATACTTCCTTACGTAAATGTATGTTTGGTGAGGGTAGTAAATGTAACTAGTTTACATATTAAATACACACGACTGAATATCAAAATGAATTATTTTATTTTATTTCACCCCATTTTGCCAATTCTGAGTAGCAATAAATCAAAACATTTTGTGTTCCCCAAGCGATGTTTCATAAAGGTGCCTTAAAAATGGAACATAATTATCGTAGACAAGTGATAATGAAGGTCGATGAGTTGGGAGGCTTTCTGTCTGTCTTGTTATCAAATTATCAAACACATGTATGCACTAATCAGAAGAATGTCCATATCATTATAATTACCTATTTGCTAAATCCCCAAAATCAAGTCCACAGGGATATTACTGACGAGGCTTTTTTAAAATGTGTACATGTATCTTTAAAATAAATATTTCCATGTTTAACAATAATCATGTTTAACCACAGGTCCCGCAGCCTCAAAAGAAAACTAAAGAACACATATATTGCTAAAACTGAAAAAAAATCCGTTTAATTGGTAATGTCAAAGTAAATGTATAGTATTTATATACTCACCCAAAAAAGATACGCAACAACGATAAATGTTTTCAAATCATAAACTATAAATATTAAAATATATATACACAACATCAGATTTTTTATATGTTGCGTTTCTTTTTTGAATGAATATAATTACCTGCCTCTTTATTTGCTTTTAAATTCTATAAAGTCAACAGGCACATTATAAATATAATTGCGAGACTATTAAAATGTGTACCTGTATCTTACAAATATATATTTCCATGTTTAACAATAATCATGTTTAACCACAGGTCCCGCAGCCTCAAAAGAAAACTAAAGAACACATATATTGCTAAAAACTGAAAAAAATCCGTTTAATTGGTAATGTCAAAGTAAATGTATAGTATTTATATACTCGCCTAAAAAAGAAACGCAACAACGATAAATGTTTTCAAATCATAACCTATAAATATTCAAATATATATACATAACATCAAATTTTTTATATGTTGCGTTTATTTTTTGAATGAATATAATTACCTGCCTCTTTATTTGCTTTTAAATTCTATAAAGTCAACAGGGACATTATCAATATAATTGCGAGACTATTAAAATGTGTATCTGTCAGCTGTCTGTATCTTACAAATATATATTTCCAGTTTAACATTTGTCATGTTTAATCACAGGTCCCGCAGCCACAAAATAAAACTAAAGTACAAATATATTGCTAAAACCTGAAAAATGCAAGTTTAATTTGTAATTTTTCAAAGTAAATCGAAAGTGGTTTTTTTTTAATTAATAGATTGGGTTGTCAACACGGGAATTCGGTTTCACCCGGACCTATAATTATAGACAAAACTCGACCGAAAGCGGACCCAAAATGTTAGCGTTACGGGTCCGGGCAGACCCCGGACCTGTAATTATACGACACCGGCGATCAATCACTGGCCATGTTAGAACAACTTTTACTTGGTAGTAAACAAACAAGAAACTGAAACCTGACAAAAATTCCAAAACAACACATACCTATGAGAGGTTATCTGCCTATTTTATGCCATCAAGACTAGTAACTGCTTGAACTGAAGAAAGGAGACTCAACTTAACAAGGAGACACCTTAATTGTAATATATTGCATTGAATATTTCGTTTATTGTTTACTTTCATGCTATTACCTGCATGTGGTACTTAACAGTAGAATTAATACATATTTATATCTCATGTACGTCTATTTATTTATATAGGCAGCTTAATTCGAGCATCGCACATTTGATGATTCATGATGTTTCTTTTTAGCACAATAATCAACAGTAGTACGTATACATTCCAGTTGTCACGTGACGTCCTTATCCAAATTGTTGGTGACGCCACAAGCTTTTTGTTGTCATTTTATTATGACATTATTAAGATTGTGATCTCCATTATTGTATTGCATACCAAAACTTCACAAAAATCAATACAAACAGCGTTTCATAGCATGATCGTTTAAGTGTTCCACCAAAACACTATCGCAAGTCCTGACCACTATTTTAACAAATTAAAGTAAAAACGGGACTTCAAAAATACAGTGACACTGTTTACTCCAGGAATGGAATAAATAAAATGTGGATATTAAAAAATTCAAACGGCCTGAAAGACATCTTGAGGTCTGGATCTTTTTCCCATTGTAGCAGCATTAAAACTTTTGATGTTTCGACACTCTATACGGCCGTTCCTCATATGCAGCTAAAAACCAGGCTTAAATATCTTACAAAACGCTGCTTTTTCAAGAAAAATGGAAACAGACGATATAAATACCTGGTAATTAGTCATGACAGAACTCACTTCGTCATCAGTGACTAAATCTAAAACTAAATATACTGAAGACCAAATCTGTCATATGATAGATATTTTTTATTGACAACATATTCGTCATGTTTGGAGGTTTTTCAACAGACTGTTGGTATTTCAATGGGTACTAATTGTGCTGTTCTCCTCGCCGATCTATTTTTTGTACTCTAATGAGGCTGAGTTTCTAGAAGGCCTGCTGAATAAGAAAGAAAAGAAACTGGCTCAGACCTTTAATTACACAATCCGCTATAATGATGATGCTTGTTCCCTCAACAATGCCCGATTTGGTGACTATTTACATTCAATTTACCCTAGCGAGCTTGAAATTAAAGACACCACCGATACATTTACTCAGCCTCTTACTTAGACCTACTTCTAGAAATAGACTCAGGAAAACTACAAACTAGACTCTACGACAAACGTGATGACTTCAACTTTCCAATTGTCAACTTCCCGCTCATCGACAGCAACATTCCAACAGCTCCAGCGTATGGTGTGTACATTTCACAACTTTACGTTATCCTAGATCATGCGATCTGTATTCCAATTTTCTAGACCGATCACTGCTTTTGACTGCTAAACTACTCAAACATCGGTTTGTTCTACCTAGGTTGATGTTATCTCTCCCGAATGTTTATGGTCGTCACCATGACCTAATTGATCGTTATGGAAGATCAGTGTCTCAAATACGATCCAACATTTTCGCTGAGTCATAGATGATGCTTCCTATTCCTGGATTTGCCTTTTCCCTTGACTTGACAATGATTAGCTCGACAGGAGTCTAATTAGAGGCAGGCACTGCTTACTCGTCCGGAGCACCTGAGTGCACACATAGTTTTTATTGGGTTCGGGATTTGTAACTGTCCCTTGAATTTTGGCTCTTGTTGTTCGATCGGTTTTCGTTGCTATGTTTCTTATAAGGGGGCGAAGGGTATTATTAACAGGTTGGCAATTTTTTTATTTTTCAGGTAACAGATACAAGTAAAATTAAAATTTTATGTTTTAATTTTTATGATGTTTTATAATGCCCATGACAAAATGACGACAACTTATAACTGCAATTTACATGTGCACATCAGCAACAAAAGTATGGGAGAGAGGAACATTAATAGTCAGTCATCTTATGTAAAACATTTAAGAAAGGAATTGAATAACATGAAAAAAACACACAAACATAACAGAAAATAAAATTTAAAAAAAAGATCCAAAACATAACAGAAAAGATACTGCCCCCCCCCCCCCTCTGTTATAACAAAACGCTTAATGTTTCGACGTGAAATATATTTTTATGTCTACTTTTAAATTAAAGTTTGCGCCTTTAATATTATATTAATAAGATAGTTGAGCTACTTTCTGTAATGTATTCGTTCGATCACGGGATCACACGATTGTTACCGTGTGGTATCTTACACATATATAAAGTATTGTTTTTTATTGAATGTTGTTAGACGCCACTTTCAGTAATTTTCCAGCTATATCATGGGTCCATTTTTTATTGGGGGAGGAAGCCGGGGTACCAGGAGAAAACGGGGACGGACAAAATCCCCCCCGGACAAAATCCATTCCGTGTAATTTAGCATAGGCGGACAAAATCCCCCTCATTAAATTTACAAGGCGGACAAAATCCCCCCTGAAAATTTTTCAAGGCGGACAAAATCCCTCCCGAATCGGATTATCGTAATATCGATAAGTATTGTGCATCGTGTTTTATAGTTTTTTACTTGGTACTTGAAATGATGAATGAGAAAAAGATTAAAACATGGTTATTATTTTTTTCACTGAAACGCATCGAGTCGATATGGTTTGTGTTGTACGACATGTGTTAATAAAGGAACCGCGCCATTTGATCCCTTTCATTATTATTTACTAAAAAAACAATTCAAGTTATTGAACTAAATTATACCATTATTTTACTAAATTTTAACTTATTAGTAAAAGCACCCCGTGTGGGACCCGGGGCACAGGAGAATAGGCCCACGGCTTCCTCAGCCTGCAGTAAGAGTCTGCTAACAGAGGCAACACTTGCCGTGTGTTGCGACCCGTGTCGATTACAGGACGGGATTTCAGTAGGCCGGGTAAACGGTCCCGATACTTTACTGAAACCCTTACTTTTTCTAGACGGGAAATCGAGTTAGCCCTGACTTCGATGAATCGGCATGTCACGTCTTGCCCTTTGTGAATCCTTCTCATTTAAGCTACTCTATTACATTATTTTTCTTCAAACTGATCCACGAAATATATGTACAATTTGATAGACGGCTTCCTTACAGGATTTGCAAAGAAGGCGGTGGCTGAAGGGCAAAGCTTCCTCAGCTTTATAGAGGCGACATGTTTGCCGTGTGTTGCAACCCGTGATGGTGGAGGAAGGGATCCTGGTGGTTGAGAAATCACTCTCTGCTGCATCCATTAGTGCGGGTCAGCGGTTTGATTTTCAATACACCACTTTGGCCCTGACTTCAACTAGACGGGAGACCGGATGGACCCGGTTCGGTCAATCGGCTGGTCACGCCGAGCCCTTAACAAGCTTGTCGTCATTCTTCTTGTCACTTGATTTTATCTTGTGAATATTACACCAAAATTGTTCAGTAACAGGCTGTTAAGAAGGCGGTGGCTCATGGGTCAATCAAGTAGATCGAGTTTCGAACGGTTGTATCGCCAGGTAACCCCGGGCACGAGGCATGCGTTCATTGAGAAATTCGTCTGTTTGAGTATACCACCCTTGGAACACCTGATGCTTTCTGCTGGAGATCCGCAGACTCGAGGCATCGCCCATGTTGGCACTCCGTGGCGGGTAGGTGACAAGGGTGGTGAACCGCATTTCTCTAATCATGGCTTCCGAAACACCCCCTTTAGCACAAAAAGGTCCAAAAAAAAGAAAAAATGACTTTCCTCTTGAAGAATTGGTTTTTGAAGAAAATTGGCCTAAATTTATTGTTTTATCTAGCAAAGACCCAACTAAACCTTTGGCAAAAATATCTCCTTTTATCATAGAAAAAGTTATTAAAGGCTGTGCAGGAGACGTTAAAAACGTCACTAAAATGAAATCCGGTTCCCTCCTTATTGAATGTAATAGAAAACAACAGTCTTCAAATTTACTAAAACTTTCAAAAATTGTTGATTTAGAAATATCTAGCTCTCCCCACAGAACTCTAAACTCGAGTCAAGGGATTATTCGTTACCGAGGCGAAGATCTATCGGAATTATCGGACGACGAAATCTGTTTAGAACTAGAGCCTCAGGGTGTTACAAAAGTGAAAAGATTTATTGCTAACAGACAGGGTGTTCAGGTAAAACTGAACACCTTTCTTTTGAATTTCAATACACCCACTGTTCCCGAATCCATCAAGATTGGTCTCTACAAAGCTAAAGTCAGCGCATACATTTCCAACCCCGTGCGCTGCTTTAATTGTCAAAAGTTCGGCCACGGAAAGGGACAGTGTAGAGGTCACCAGATTTGTTTTAAGTGTGCAGAAGAAGGACATGAGGGTTTCACCTGCACTAAAACTCCAAAGTGTGCCAATTGTGGTGAAGCTCACATGTCCTCATCCAAGGACTGTCAGCACTTTAAAAAGGAAAAAGAAATTCAAAAAATAAAAACTGAAAAGAACATCTCTTACCCTGAGGCTCGTCGTCTGTATAATACAACAAATAATCCCTCGTCTCCTGCATCAACGTCATACGCCAGTGTGGCCAAACGCGTTCTCACTTCAGTTGAAACGCAGACAATCATCACATGGCCTATTGACAAACAGGAACCTTCAAAATTAACAGTAACAACAACAGACAAAATCATTAAATCATCACGAAAATCTTCATCTTCTCAAACTGCTACGTCTTCAGCACCCTCTCAAACTGCTACGTCTTTAGCAAAATCTCAAACTGCTACGTCTTCAGCACCCTCTCAATCCTCAACCAATTCTTCAAGAAGTCCAAAAAAAAATTCAAAAAATACCAATTCCAATTCTTCTAACTCGAATAAAAACTCAAATCAAAAAGGAGATCGTACTCCAAAACTGCTGCGGGATCCCATTAAGGTCCACAACAGGTTTGGTAGTCTAGATCAACTAGACACTACTATCTGGGGCGATCCCATGGATACACTACCCCCAGATACTGGATCTAAAAGTAGATCCCCCAGCAGAAACCGGCGGAATAGCCCCAAAAAAACTGTCAACTATTCCCCTATTCGCAGACCATAATGGGTACAATAATACAATGGAATTGTCGAGGTCTTAAGATTAATTTTCTGGAAATTACATTATTAGTTCAAGCCTTTCTTCCTATTGCATTTTGCCTCCAAGAATCCCACCTAAAGCGAAGTGATAACATATCTTTAAAAAACTACTCTATATACAGCACATATGTAGACGAGAATGATAGAGCTGCTGGCGGCTCTACCATTCTTGTAAAAGATCAAGTTCTACATAGCCCTGTAGATCTCAACACTGATCTTCAGGCGGTTGCTGTTAGAATATCATTAGACAAAACAATTACTTTATGCTCTGTGTATATACCACCGAATTCTTCGTTGAATTTAAATCAGTTGAAACATCTTACTGATCAGCTTCCAGCCCCTTACATATTACTTGGGGACTTCAACGGACATAACCCTTTATGGGGCAGTAACACAATAAGCGATAAAGGTAAAATTATTGAAAGCTTAATGAATCAGGAAGATCTGTGCATTTTTAATGATGGAACTAATACATATTTACATCCTGGGAATGGATCATACTCGGCTATTGATCTAACAATAGCAGATCCGTCTTTGTTGCCCGATTTCTCATGGAAAGTCCATGACGATCTCTGTGGCAGTGATCACTTTCCCATTATCTTGCAATCTTTACACTCGTCAAACACAGAACGAGTCGCTAGGTATAAATTTGGCAAGGCCAATTGGCCTCTATTCGAACAACTCTGTATAAAGCGACTTAACTCGGATGCTTTTGAAGCTATTTCTGATCCAATTTTAAAATTCAATGAAACACTTATTTCAATTGCTGATGAAACAATTCCTAAGACCTCGACAAATCCAAAACATCCTAGTAAACCATGGTTCGATGACAGCTGTGAGGAAGCTATTAAAGACCGGAAAAAAGCCGAACGACGCTTTAATAAACACCCAACTCAAAATAATCTTAACCATTTCCGAATTTTTCGAGCGAAAGCTCGCAGGGTAACGAAACAAAGACGACGCACTTCTTGGTGTAACTTTGTTTCTAAACTGAATAACCATACCCCCATGAATAAAATTTGGAATATGATTCGTAAAATTAAAGGTAAAAACAGTAAAGCAAATGTCCATCATTTAAAGGATGGACAAGACTTGTTAACATCAGAGTCGGAAATATCTAACAAATTGGCCGAAACATTTGCAAAACACTCGTCCGCTGAAAATTATCATCCCGATTTTCAGCGTATCAAAACTCAAAAAGAAAAATCAAAACTTAATTTCCAGTCAAAAAAATCTGGAAGATTACAATACACCTTTTTCTTTGGAAGAGCTAAAAACTTCTTTGAACAAATCTCACGACACAGCATGTGGTCCAGATGACATCCATTATCAAACATCTGCCACAATCCTCTCTCCAATGCCTTCTGAATCTTCTTAACAACATTTGGGAAACGGGTGACTTACCTTCTATTTGGAAAATGGCTACCGTTGTACCTATTCCAAAACCAGGTAAGGATCACTCAGAAGCGTCGAACTATCGGCCTATAGCCCTTACAAGTTGCGTCTGTAAGACCATGGAACGGATGATTAATGATCGCCTTGTCTGGTTTCTTGAATCCAATAACCTTCTATCAAATATACAGTGTGGATTCCGACAAGGACGAAGTACCATGGACCATTTGGTACGTTTTGAAACTTTTATTCGAAACGCCTTTGCCAAAAATGAACATGTTGTGTCTATCTTTTTCGATTTAGAAAAAGCATATGACACAACATGGAAATATGGTATTTTAAAAGATCTTTTTGATATGGGGTTGAAAGGTAGACTTCCTACCTTTATTTCAAACTTTTTATCTGACAGAGAATTTAAAGTTAGGGTAAATTCTACTCTATCTGACCCTTTTGAACAGGAAATGGGTGTTCCACAGGGAAGCATCCTTTCTGTCACTTTATTTAGTATTAAAATTAATAGCCTTGCTCAAGTTTTAAAAGATAATATTGATGGTTCTCTATATGTTGACGACTTCCTCATATGTTACCGAGGAAAAAACATGAATAATATTGAACGTCAACTGCAGTTATGTTTAAATAGAATAGAGAAATGGGCAATGGAGAATGGTTTTAAATTCTCCACTGCAAAAACCGTGGGGATGCATTTTTGTAATAAGAGAAAGATGCACCCTGATCCTGAATTAAAATTACATAATAATCCTATAAAAATTGTAAAGGAAACTACTTTTCTTGGTCTCATATTTGATTCAAGGCTAACCTTTCTACCCCATATCAAAATGTTAAAAAATAAATGCCTAAAGGCATTAGATATTTTAAAAGCCGTAGCCAGCACCAACTGGGGTGCTGAATGCGACGTTTTACTTAATCTTTATAGATCGCTGGTTCGATCTAAATTGGATTATGGTTGTTTTATTTATGGTTCTGCTCGCAAGTCATATGTCAAAATCCTTGATACGGTTCATCATCAAGGATTGCGACTATGCCTTGGAGCCTTTCGAACCACACCTATAGACAGCTTATATGTAGAAGCAGGCGAGCCCTCTTTGTATCAAAGAAGGATAAAGCTCGCCTTGCAATATGCAACCAAATTAAAGGCATATCCTGGCAACCCCGCCCACGACTGTGTTTTCAAACCTCTTTACGAAAATATTTTTGAAAAACATCCAAATAAAATTCAACCTTTTGGTATCAGAATAAAACCTCATTTGAACAACTCTGGTATAAATTTAGATGAAATTGCTGCTATTGAAATTCCACATAACCCACCATGGTTAAATCCAAAACCGGTATTTATTTTTGATCTTAGAAACCATAAAAAGTCCGACACAAACCCTTTAATTATTCAACAACACTTTGCAGAAATAAAATCTCACTATCCTGACCATTCTGCAATTTATACAGATGGATCGAAGGACGGCGATAAAGTTGCATCGGCCGCTGTCTTTGGAGAGCGTGTTGAAACTCGCCGTCTTCCTTCCGTTTCTTCTGTATTTAGTGCAGAAGCGCAAGCTATCCTTCTTGCACTAAAAATTATTGCTTCTTCAGATGAGAGTAAATTTATTATCTGCTCAGATTCTTTGTCATGTCTTCAGGCAATTGAAAATTTTAAAATTAAAAATCCATTTATTTTAAAAATAATTCAAATTTATAAATCGTTGACAACTTTAGGTAAAGAGGTTGTGTTCTTCTGGATTCCAAGTCATGTGGGAATCCATGGAAACACAGTCGTCGACAGGGAAGCTAAGAATGCCTTAAATAATGATATCATTAATTGTAAAATTCCTTTTACTGATTTTAAATTATATATTTTTAAATACATTTCTAATATATGGCAGCGTGGTTGGGATCTCGAAGTACATAATAAACTTCATGAGATCCAACCACTTCTGCACATACATAATTTAAAATCTTGTAGAGGTCGTAGAGACCAAGTGGTTTTAACCAGGTGTCGTCTTGGGCATACCAGGACGACACATAGTTATATTTTAAACAATGAACCAAGACCCGAGTGTGTGCCATGCAACTGTCCATATACCATCAAGCATGTCTTGATGGACTGTGTTGACGTGGCACACATTCGGGAACGTTTTTATTCTGTTAATTCTTATAATAATTTATTTATAACTGTCGCTGGCGACACAATTTTACAGTTTTTAAAGGAAATTGATTTATACAGAAAAATTTAATTGGATTTTAAATTGTGATAGTTTTAATGTTTTAGTTTTCTTTTTTATCTGTATATATGCTCATATTATTGTATGAGACCTCGTTCTAGAAAGGATGGATATTTTTTAATGAACTGAATTAAAGTTATAATTTTCACGTCCTGAATATAGCTGAAATATTGCTTGCTGGACGTAAAACAACAATCAATCAATCATATTAGTAAAAGCCATGCCCGTTTCAATTTTCTATAAGATATAGAGAATGTTTTGCTCAAGTAACCCAGCTGGCAAAACTGGTTGTTTTTACGTTGAAAAGACGTCTTTTGAGGACGTCAGGAAGACGTCTTTTTTATGTTGGATTTGAAAGGTGCGAAGACGTCTTTTTTTCAACGTCTTTGCAACGTCATTTAAAGACGTCTTTTGAACGTCTTTATTGTGACGTCTCTCCAACGTCATTGTAAACCATTTTTTCAACCTCTTTTTGCTACCATAACCCTTTTTTGCATTTGTACCTCTTTTTTTTTAAAAGAAAATTTCTCTCATAACTATTCCAAATGTCATGTTTGCCTTGTTCTTGTTCTCTTTTCAACCCTTTTTTCAGCATTTACAAAGCGGTAATTATAGTTGTATATGCACAGTTATTCCAACCAGCCACTCTAAATTTAAGAGATTAGCATCAACTTGTGTGCAACTTCACTTCTTTGTTTGATACAAAGCGAGACAAGTTTTTTTGTTTGATCTTGAAAATATTGTTTGGAATGCATTTTTTTATATATACATGTTGCTTTTCTTTATTGCAGTGTAAAGGGTCATTTTTAATGCCTTTGACCTGAATTGAACTTGTTCTGGAATTTTGTTTTACCATCTTATAGTTTGTCATTAAATTGGCATTTCATTTTTACATTTTGTACCTCTTCAACAAAAAAGTTTGTTTGACTTAAACAAATAAATTTATTATTAACAAATCAATTATAATGACAGTTACAAAGAAACATTATAAGTGAATGAAAAACATCTAAACTGTAACAAACACATGCACAATATCATATAAAAAAGAGAAACAAAATGGTAGATGAATTTAAAACATCTTCTTTTATCCTTTATACATAAAATATATCATTTTAAGGAAGCTTGTTGCAATTAAAATAAAATTTAAAAAGACATGAAAGATAAAGAAATTATTAATAAAACTTTGTAAAACAGTTCTTTATAGTATACATAATAAAAATAAGTGATTGATGTGCAAAAGATTTAACTTAGTTTTGATACTAAAAACCTGAAGATTTTGAAAAAAAAAATGAAAGAAATATAAATTCAATGCAGTTATTATCCATTATATAAAATGACACACAAAAAGAAAAACTTGAAAAAATGCATGGGGGCAGCTTTACTAGCATTTTGTAGATGTGCACACCTTCACGCAAACTAATATGATGCATGTGGGTGCTTCATCTATAGTTGCTAATTAAAATGGCTACGTTCATGCACAACTTTAAACAAAGTACAAAGTTGCTGTTTGAGCTACATTTAAATGCAAAATAATATATACATCTAATCTATCTGTAGAACATACTCATGTTTTACATAGTCCAGACGACATCAATAAATGTATAAAATTCATTTTTATGGGCATATAAAATAACAATTAAGAGGAACAATCTATTTGTTTCTGCCACCTCCTCCTGCTCTGTCTGGGGCATATTTTAGGGTCCTTGAAACAATTTCCTTGACCTCTTTTTCTGTCCCATTAAAGGCCTTCAATGCAACATCTGAAATAAGAATATACAATATTATAGTACTGAATGGTATGTGTTACAATACTCATTTTGATAAAATTTCTTAATTGCCTCACTCTAAAAAGCTTGGGTCGCAATGTCGGGTCAGAGACATGATTTCCATTCCATAAATGGGTGGATTTTATGATCATTTTTATACAATCTCATTACGTCTTAACAAGCGTGTTGTGACAATGTGTGTAACTAAGATCGCAATGAAAGAGGGAGATTTGGCGCGCCATAAAACCTGGTTTAACCCACTATTCTCATGAAATGCCTGTACCAAGTCAAAACCATTGCAATATTCAATTTCTCTGGTATGCTTTCGTTGTTTTGTCTTTTCTCTTGGATATTTAAGATTGATCCTCCAAGTTCAGTAATTTTGTTATTACCTTTATTAATCCATCTGATTTACTATATTTCACTTGCCTTTGGCTGATAAATCAGACAGGTTATGAGAGGCCGTATTACATCTACAAGTAATATTGTTACTCTTACCATTGATAACCTTGAAAATTGTATAGTCCTTAAAAGGTATTTTGCCCCTGTGGCCACTCATGTTTAGTTTGGACATTAGTTCATTGGTCATTACCCTGAAAAGATAAACATACACTGGTATAATTGATATTTATTTACAATGCAGTTCTTTAAACAAAAGGTTTTTAAATCCTTATCTACATATACTATAATACTAAAATGTGTTCCCACTATTAAATATTTCTTTAACCAAGAAATGTTACAAGTACTCATAAGATTTTAATCTCTCATGTCAGCATATTAATCTACGTTTCTGATAGAAATAAGTAATGTTGTCTTCGACTGATTTTCCCCCAAGCTATATTTATCATTGGAAAAAATAACAGGTATGTTGAAGATTGCAGTTTTTTATATGTGTTTTGTGTGTTCATCAGTAATACATATTTTGGAACTCAAATTAGGAATAATTTCTGATAATCAGTAATGGTAAACACCTCTGCTATAAAGAGAAAAAAAAAAGATTCAAGCTCTCTGGAACTGTATCATGTATATCTATAGCTACTAATAAAGAGGTTGGATTAAGGCTTGGTTATGTCAAATTAACATGAATTTATAATTATAAATAAAATAAATAACAAACCTCCTCATAATGTTCTTTACTCCATCTTTAATGTCTGTTCCACCTACGGACATTAATTTGGTTGTCTAAAAGTAAAATGACATTATTGTAAGTGAATAGTAAGAATACTAACATATTTCCACTTTTTAAGAACATGTACAAGTGTGGATAAATTCCCAAACTTTTCTCCGAGTTTTTTTTTCCCAAATAAAATTACAAAATTATTTGACAGTTTATTAAAAATTAAATTTAAAATTATTTTCTTACAAAAGTACATGAGAAGATGATGATTCTTGAGTAATGTTACAATGACAAATCATACCAAAGGAAAAAAATAAAAGAAATTATATTTGTAATAAATAGAGACGCAGTGAAATTAAAGAGTTGGATATTAAGTATACATCAAATAGGACAGCTAGTGAGATGGGTAAATAAATGCCTAGCAGGTACATTGTAAGGGAATAAATAAACCTGATTTTTAAGGTACATGTATACAGTATGTATACTTATGGTAAATGACACAACCATGTCTCTGTCAGAAAAGGATAAAAAGTCAATACTCACCAGCTTGTTTTTTATCTCCTTATCTTGGACAATTGATTCCTCCAAATTGTCCAAATCTTGAAGGGAATCTAGTGGTTCTACTAAAAAATCTGGTTCCATTTCCTGATTTCTTATCGAGGTTGTTATTAACTTTCTAATTTCAAGAAGGACCCTCAGAGTAGTCTTCTGGAACTCTGAAATATACAATGCATAAGTATTCAAGTAATGACATATAATATTACAAATATAATATGTTCAGTATAAAAGCAGTGCTTGAGGTACTAACCCTTTTAATATTTGCTAAGACTATGTGACCTGAATAAATTTAACCCACTCAAACAAAATTCAAAAAGAGTGATCCTTGTCACTTAAAAATTATGTATATAAGGACAGGTGCATAAACATGATAAATGAACCCTGAAAATTTAGTGAAAAAAGTCTAACTCGGCTCGTTTAACATGAAGTAGATGATAAACAGACCTGAAAACGTATCCCACCATATGGGACTCCTACCTGACGCTACATGCCAAATATCAAAAGCCTAGGATTAATAGTTTCCTAGATATCTGTTACAGAAATTTTTTAATCACGGACAGACGGACTGACCAGTCAAAAACATTATACCCTTTGCAACTTCGTTGTGTGGGGTATAAAAACAAACAAAACAAAAAAACTTACGAGCATCCGTCATTGGAAACATAGCCTGATGGGGTCTGGATGGCGTTCTTTGTCTTGAATTTGACCTTCTGTAAGATCTGCTCCTAGATCTAGACCTGCTTCGTGGTAACCTGATCCTTGATCGACTCCTTGTGGACGACCTGGTCAGTGATCTCCCAAAACTACGAGATCGGATACTTGATCTCTCCCATGAATGTGGTGTTGCAGTCATTGACCTTTCTCGATGTGAATATGAAGACCTGGATCTTGATCTCTCCTGAATTGATGACCTTGATCTAGATTTTTCCCAACTTGATGACCTAGATCTTGTTCTTTCACTGGTCCTGGACCTGGTCCTTTTTCTTCCATTGTGCAAGTAATTAAAGTTACTATAACTTCTCTCATGATACTGAGAGTAACGTTTCCTGGAACTAAGCAAGGGTGTCTTAGAACGGCTCCTGGATAGACTTTTACGAATATATGATGGTCTCATTCTTAAACTGGACGATGACTTCTTAGAACTTGATGAAGATGGATTAGTGCTCGGCAACGACTGCCGTGAACTTGATGATGGCTTAGAACTTGACTGTGTGGAACATGATGAAGATGGATAAGTGCTCGGCAACGACTGCCGTGAACTTGATGATGGCTTAGAACTTGACTGTGTGGAACTTGATGAAGATGGCTTAGTGCTCGGCAACGACTGCCGTGAACTTGATGATGGCTTAGAACTTGACTGTGTGGAATTTGATGAAGATGGATTAGTGCTCGGCAACAACTGTCTTGAACTTGATGATTGCTTAGAACCTAACTTTGTGGATCTTGATGGAGATGGATTAGTGCTCGGCAACGACTGCCGTGAACTTGATGATGGCTTAGAACTTGACTGTGTGGAACTTGATGAAAATGGATTAGTGCTCGGCAACGACTGCCGTGAACTTGATGATGGCTTAGAACTTGACTGTGTGGAACTTGATGGAGATGGATTAGTGCTCGGCAACGTCTGCCGTGAACTTGATGATGGCTTAGACTTTGGTGTTGAAGATTGTGACTTTGCGTTTGTTTTTGGAGAAGTTGGTGACTTTCTGGTTGAAGCCGTTACAATTGGTTTTTCCGGTGGAACAGGTAAACTAGGAAGTGCTTAAAAATAAAACATTTTTAGAAAGTTAAAATCTTATTACAAGGATCAGGTTACACTTAAATAGAATAATGACTAAGTAGGGACATTCAGTTGTAGGCAGTATTTATGGGCAGAAAAGTTGGATCCACTTATTTTAAAATATTATGATAAATGACTTTTCAAATTAAACTTTTTTTTTTTGGTTTTCATGCTTTTGTTTTTTGTTTTGCATTGTCAAGTCAAAATTAAGTGTGGAGATGGAATTCTAGTTAGGCAGCATACCAACCAATGCAATTACTAAGAGTAGTTGATGAGAAAACTTATACAATTTTTTTTTTAGAATAGATTTTTGCAAATTAACTTTCTAGAAGGTAATTAACTAAATAAACACCTAAGAAGCTATTAATTGATTTTTGTTTACAGGGACTTACACACACGTCACTTGCCCTTGACTTTCTTGAAAGATATTCTATAAAAGATCATGAACACCTACCACTTTTATCACAGCATGTTTGTGTGTCTTTCTTTTCAACCATTCCATCAGTTGATCTTTCAGATTCTACAAAATAAAAACTAAAATTGCAAGCATGTGTACAGAGAATAGTCCTGTCTTTTCATCAAAATTAAAATATTACACGTCACCGTGTGGTAATACATAACTTTTCTTGAGTTAACTATAATCACACCTTGGTCTTTGTGTGGTATAATTCACTCTCCTTACGACTCGAGTTTGCATTGTTGATTAATATTCAGTTTTTGTGCTTTTATGTTGTTTGTTTCTTCATGTTTACTGGTTTTGTCTTTGCCCTTTGGAACTTTTGACATTTAAATGCCCAGTTGGTACCTCTTTGCTTTTTTCTTTTCCATGTAACATCTGACGTAGATCTTAATCAAAGTCAAAAATTTTCACTTACCAAGAATGAAATTTTCATAAGTCTTTTTTTTTCTTAGTTCTTTTTGTAAGAACAATGTCATCATCTGATTCTTCGCTCTCAGCAGTAATAGCTACAGATTCACATTCCTCCAAATTATCTAAAAAAACATAATTGCTTTGCATTAAAGTAAACATGATAAAAATACAGGAAAGAAATTAACAAATATTACTTGTTCTGTATATATACATGTAGGTCCCAACATCATGGATATATGCAGACTTGCCTACCCATTTCAGGCAAAAATAGTAAGGTACTCCATAAAAAATCATAACTTGAGGTGAAAAATAGTAAAGCTTATATTGAGTGTTAAAAAGGTTGTCATATATATTGTAGAAACTGCATATTTTTGTTGTCTTTAATTTTAACCAAATACTAACCTAATGCACACATCAAATTCAATGTGTTGACTTCTGGTTTTAAGCTGTTTATTTTAAACTTGTCCCTCAAGCTTCAATTTAAACACAAAATTTCAAAGAACACAACATCAACAGGAAAGTAAACATATATGTACACTAATACAGTTTGGAATAACAGGAAGCGGAAATGGCAATGTAAAGATAATACACACAGTAAAAATAATGACGGAATGGAAATGAAAAAAAATCAGAATATTTGAAAAATCGTAAGGAATATAGTAAAAATCGTAATGGCGTAATATGGCCTTAAAAATTGGGAGCCTTACGCTAAAATCGTAAGGGTAGGCAAGTCTGTATAGGCATATTTGTAACTGTATTCTTATTTTTTACCACATGTATAAATATTATTTACTAATTATACAAGTATATATAATGTTATTGTATATTCTAACAAACATGTATATGTACATTTTAACTGAGATATTGACAAAAAAGTGACACCATAAAGATTGAGATGTGCAAGACAATTTATGGAATAACTGTATTGTATTTTAAGCTGTGACTGAGTAAAACGTAGATTTTACTGTCACGAATTTAGTTAACCTGACAACGTAGTTTGGTAAACAACTATTTGTGACAGTAAAATCAAGTTTAACACAGTCACAGCTTGAAATACAATAGTTATAGATATGCAATAGACAAAAAAATTTAATTTTTAAGATGAAGGTCTAAACGCTAAAAAAAATCTGCTAACTACATGTGTTACTGTATAATCATAATTTTGCAGCTTTTTATGGAAAACAATATGTGACATCACATGAAAGTTTCCTTTACAAATCTGTCACTTTTGAAGTTTTTCTAAGAAGTGTACTCTTCAAATTTAATTAAAATAAGATAAATTCAATATTTTCCATGTACATATATCATGTATATTCTTGACCTTTGGTGTGTTTTTCTTGAAAATAAATTCTGTGACGTTTTCTGAATTTTTAATATGGCGACCTTCTTAATAATGGCAGGTAAATCGTGGATTTTTCACAAGTCATTGTCCAATGAAAAATAATATTACAAAATAACGCATTAGAAATCATGTTACAAATGTGTCTGTTTAAATTAAATATCAACATACCTGATTTTAATTTTAGTTTTACAGTTGGAAACTTCTTCCAATTTGAATTTGGCTCCCTCTGCTCTTTTATCAATTTTTCGGCATTAATAACAGGTGGCCACCAAATGAAATTGTCTTCATGGTTGTACCAGCTGTCTGGTACAACACCCTCTACCTCCGTTTCTCCCTCACGCCAAACAATTCTACACCACATGCTGAAAAAATGAACAAAAAATAAAAACCAAGCATTACATGTATATGCATCAATCTAATCATCAGGAAAAATTCAATTATTTGGACACTAATTTTTTCAAGCTTTGCAATACAAAGTGCTACATGTATATAAACTATTTTTCATATCAACAAACATTATTGTTAACATGTACACGTCACTAATGTGTACATTTTTATGCCCCATCTATGAAAGAAGGGGGGCATATAGTGTTCAGGTCCGTTCGTCCATCTGTGAGTGTCCGTCCCAAATGCGCAAGATGGGGCGTTATGTCTTTTGGACGTATTCTTGTTGTACATAAAAATATTTTTGTATCTGTTATATTCATGCTTCTACCCTCTAAATTAAACTACATGTTAGCATTGTGTGTTGGTGTACATGCATTTGCAGTAATCACAATCACTACTGTCAAATAAGGTAGTTTTTATGAAGACCAAACAAAATAAAATACATGTACATGCATATATTATATGTGTGTTTTCTGTTTCATGACAGAAAAACTAGTTTGTATACATGTACATGTATCAAGGCATTATTTTATTATTTTATATTTAAAAATGTTAGCGTAGGTAGTAAATGATGGAAGCATTATTATTTTGTTTGGTCTATAATTAAGTAAAAACATACAGAAATGTATACATACAAATTGTTCATGTATTGTTGTCATGCAGGTTTCTAATTCCTTCTCTCAACTCCATGCAGCAATGGAAATAAGACGCTACCATTTGTATATGGAAGACATGCAACCTTTCGGATGAAATCTCTCTTGTCAAGAATCTTTCGTTTAAATTTAGTTCGTGTTTCCATGTAAGCGATGTTGATAAGCTTTGAACTGCAGGGTTTTAAAAAAAATTCCTTTGCATCTGCCTGTCGAACAACCTTGCACATTAACTTTCCATTGGCCAACTTTTCCAAGACAAATGCATAGTCATTATTTTGTAATAAAAAGCATCTATCTTTTGCTCTTGTCGAAATGAAAGCAATGCCATTGTTTGTATTTGAAGATTTCAGTTTGGTTCCGAACTTTTCTAATTCATGTAGTCGCTTTGTAACTTGAACTAAAGGACTCTTTGCATTTCGCACCATCCTCTTAATCGATTGCAAATGGTTTTCAAATGGAAATGCAGATATTTCATTTAATGAGCACATGAAATTAGATACATCATCTGCCAAATGAAGTAAATTATGCACATTGTATGAAAGGAATATTTCTGTGAAAATCCTTTTAGAACAATGCACAAAGAAATGTAGTAATTGCTTGGCATACTCAAGATAAGAATTCCTTTTCTCATCATCAGCATCAAGAAGTATTGAAACTGCCACCGTCAGAGCCAGAAAATGTTCATATGATTCTTTTGATAATACCTTTTTTAATACAACCGGGCCACTATATAATAAAAATTGTCTAAACTCAGTTGCTTTCCACCGCTCTAGCTCGTATAAAGACCTTGGCTGCCGAGCAAACTCAGATGGAAATTTGCCATTTAGTTGGACAAGAGCATCTGAAATTGAGGAGATCTGTGCAGCCGACAGTTTACACTCTTTTGGTCCTTGCTTAAGATAAACCAAGATTCTTTTCACCACACCTAAACATACTAGATGCATATAGTCTAAACAGAATCCCTCTATGCAGTTGATATCATAATGTATGAGAGGAGAATCTTTCATTTGATGGTCATTATAACCCATACTGCAGAAATCAACATTGTTACGACTGGGATGATCATTTGAAGCATAAAGTACAACTCGGTTATGTTTATAATAACCTTTGATTGTGCACCTTTCACAGGAATAATACCCTGTATGACTCTTGGTACATTTTAAAAAAGCTCTTGCTGGGGCATCACAAATGAATCCTCGTAGAGTTATATTCAAATTATGAGACTCGTAAACAAGTCCATGTTCCTGAAGATTTGCCAGTTCTGTAAGAAAATCCCTCATAAACTCATCTACAGAATTTGGTTTGTGTAATCCATAATACAGTGCAACCAGAAATGGTGAATACTTTCCAAATTTGCATAAAATTGGCCAAAACTGTGCACCGGATGACTTGAAAATAGGGACTCCATCAACATTAACCAGAAGATCGACTGAGTTAAAGTTTTGAACAAAATCTGGGTATTGATCTAAAGTTTTAAGTATGCCCACTTCAATACCATAGTATTTGTACTGTCCTCCACATAAATTATCGGCTTCTACAGTTTTTGGAGTTTGGAGAAGAGTTCTTGCATCTTTAGGAAGAGTATGTCCTTGCTTCCTCAGAATTTTAAGAATTTGGTTGATTCCTTCTCTTTTCAACTGGCATTCTGTGGCCCATACCGCAAGTTCTTGAGCAAAACTCACTTCTGCTTCTTCTTCAGATTCTGATTCTGTTTCTGAATCAGAGAAAGAATATCCATAAAAAAACCCAAAGTCATTATCCTCATTAAACTCTATATTGATTTCATCCTCCATCTGTTCATCATATTCTAAAGCATTAGCTGAAGTGCTGGATCCTGTGTAGTTTTCATCATTACATGCATGTTCATGTAGATAATCAGATGTAAGTAATTCTTCTGGTGAAATGCTGCTTTCTTCATCATTTTCATCTTGTAAAAATGATTCAACATCTGCATGTGACTTTCTCCAATTCTTTATGTACTGATGTATGCCATTCAAAAACCTACATGTACATAATCAAATATCCATGTGATTGCCAAATTTTACAAAATTGCCAGAACAAAGCCAGATTTTGAGGCCGAGATGCAATGAATGAAGATATATTTGGGCGTTTTGGAAAGGAAAATCATCCATGAAACGAATTATAAAGGAAAAGGTATGAGATCAATGATTTATTAAAAGAAAATCGAATTGAAGAAAAGGGGGGTGGTGAAAGTAGTATCTCCCTTGTGTTTTTTTCGTACCGCACATTGACTCTATAAAATATTGATAGAGGGGAGCAAGTCCCTGCATATTGTGATCTGATACTGATAGCAGTGATTTCAATGTTAGGCTATTCATATAAATGAGCATGTTCATTCAACATAATGGATTTGTAAACCATAATACCTTCTCCTTGAATTTATAAATATCTTCTATTGGTCAATATTCTTTTTCAGTTCTGGAAAGGTTGAATCGTCAAGTTGTTTTGGCTCTCGAATCAGAAAAATTGCCGCTCTTCTTTTCAAAATAAAATCATTGTTTCGAATCGACTAGATTTTTGCATTTCTGTTTAAAGCAAATTCATTTACTAAAATATGTAACAAGTTAAGTTAATTTAAATTACATCTTTTAAAGTAATTGTATCATTGAAAAACGTATAAACTTTAATTTGTACGAAACAAATTCTTGGATCACGCATGCGCAATTATGTTTACCACACGACATAAAAAAAGGGGGGGGGCATCCCCCTGGCCGGGGTTTCAATAAGTGCCAAAGAAAAAGTGGTGCATTAGAACATTATTTTCTTCGTTTCAAATAAAATAAGTGCTTTTAGGCATCACCCCATTTTCAGGTTTTCTGAGAAGTGACTTGGTTGCAGGTTTACCCCCCCCCCCAACTTCCCCATCTTAATAATTGAATAAAAAATA
The DNA here is from genome assembly GCA_944474755.1 of Limnoperna fortunei. Classification (NCBI taxonomy): domain Eukaryota; kingdom Metazoa; phylum Mollusca; class Bivalvia; order Mytilida; family Modiolidae; genus Limnoperna; species Limnoperna fortunei. Next base: position 10,794,959 of record OX104125.1, on the reverse strand, counting down.
CATAGACACACATACACATTAATTGTAAATATGAACTGGACATAATCTCAATCAAATACTATTGGTCAATATTGACTTTGTTTTGGGTTTTTTTGCTGAAGTAATACATTACAGATTTGTCCAGATCGAGGCAGGGCTGCCAAAGACGTATTAAAGACGTCAGAAAGAGACGTTGAACTAATAAATGTAGTGGTCACGACAATTCCACAAAAAAGACGTCATAAAAACGTCTTTATACGACGTCTTTCTCACGTCTGAAAAAGACGTCTTTTTTTGGTCGATATTTGGTAATAAGACGTCATGACCAACTTTCAACCAAAAAAAGACGCCACCCTGACGTCTTTTGCCTGCTGGGAAGCGATATTCGTTTGATCATAAACATATTAATTAACAAGCCACCAATTAAGCACTGCAAATGAGATAAACACTTATTATTATTAAGTAATTAAAAATATGGGTATTTTTGAGCAAAATATAAGGTCCTTTTTAAGGTTTATCTATATGAGTACGAGACTGTACGGTGTGAACATTTAAAATACATGCATTTTAAAAAATCATATTCGAGAGGGATTTTGTCCGCCTTGAAAATTTTACAGGGGGGATTTTGTCCGCCTTGTAAATTCAACGAGGGGGATTTTGTCCGCCTATGCGAAATTACACGGAAGGGATTTTGTCCGGGGGGGATTTTGTCCTACACTCGGAGAAAACACCCGACCTTCGGTAGAATAGAAGGGCATAAAATCTGCAACGTTGTAAACTATAAATACTGGTATCATATTTTATGCTCAACTGTAACATGCAACAATTAATAAAATTGTGTACAAGGGAAATTACAAAGAATATGTCGTAAGTCGAGCACATACTTACTTAATTAATTATAAAAGTGAGGTTAAAATGTCATGCAACACGCCCTGCATCGGTGTCTTCTGGCTATTCCAACATTTTAAAATTGCCTATTCTGGCTATTCCAACATGCTCAGAACAATAGATGTTGTTATTGTGTAATGTGTTGTTTTAGTAATTAGTCAATAATTAATTTTCCAGGTAAACTTTTTAAAATGTAATTTTATCTGTTAATTTTAGAATAAAAGTATTTAGAAAATGTTGGATTACTTCATATTTTTTTTAAATTTATTTAACATGAAAATGTTGGATTACTTAATTTCATTTAATAAATTATTTTTTGATATAATTAGTATTAATTAGACTAAATTGTCCATTGTTGCCGATGAGGCCAAGCTGACATCTAAGATCTGTGTATTTGGCGAAATTGGTCAAGTCTCCACACCCAAATATATTCAGCATGATTAAGCTTCTAAAGCAAGAAGAAGCTGTCCATGCGTGTACTTTACTGCAATACCGGGCTGGTGGAAAACGTGTTCTCAAGAAAAGAAAATACAGTGAACTCGAAAACAGACTTGCTTCTTTGAAGACATGTTTGTTAAATAATGAGATGACACCAGTACAGTATGCTGATGCTGCATCACATCTACTGCATATTGATTGACATGTTATTACTTTACAATTCTGTATACATATTGTGCGCTATATATTTTATTTTGTTTAGTGCTAATGCAAATAAACATATTTTCCTTCTTTAAATGTATCTTTTCTTTCAATTCCAACACATGCAAATAAATATATTTTCCTTCTATAAATGTTTCGTTTTAATTCCAACACATTTTATCTGTAATTTGGCTAATATAATAAAATAAGATGTTTTTACAGTATACACAAACATTATCCCTTGTTTATATAAGTATTCTGGCTACTCCAACATGAAATTTTAATATTTTACCTCTAAAATTTAAAATGTTGGAATAGCCAGAATAAACCCCTGCATCGACACTAATAGCAAAATCTCAAAACAAACGATGCTATCACAACAAAACAGTAATTTAAACAATTTCTTTGTCATTGGGGTTTTAGCTATAAGGTTGGTTCGAATTGGATTCAATACATCCTACCAAGTCAAGTCTCACGGGGGAGCGAACGCGGACTTGGGAGGATGAATTCAATATATAAGCCTAAAATCTCATACCGTATATAAAAAAATGTGGGATCTGCTTAGCGTTTCCGTAAGTGCGAAATTGGAAGAAATATAATATACCCCTCAAAAATAAACTAGTGGATCAACACTAAATTTGTTACTAGATTTACGGCCCATAATCGCATGTTGCATACCCATCAAGATTACGGCTTTGAAGAAAAATAATCTGGTATTCTACGAATTGCCTTCCACGGAAAACGATTATTTTAAATGGTAATCAGTTCGTTGCATTCGAATTCCACGGAATTTATATTCCTTGTACTCCTGGAACAATAAGCTTCCTAGCTTCGATCATCAAGCAAGACGTACGAAATAATGTGCTAAATTTAAGACTAAGAAAACAGAGTCAATCAGCGATGTATCCTCCCAAGTAAAGGGTTCTGATCTACATTTCTCTACATCATCATGGAGTGAACGTGGAATTAGAACCCCTGACTTAGAAGGATTTTAGCGATGATAAAATGGATAAGAGTGCTACAAATGAGCATGGTGCGAAAAATAGTTTTTGAAGCATGCTTGAAGTTAATTTTAGCACACAGCTGGTTAATGTATCAAGTGCAACCCTGTTGGCAGTTCGTCTTGTTGCTTCCAAAACCGAAAAGAAATCGGCATTACAACGGCCTCGGCATAGACTTCCCAAAAGTGTATCATCATCTTAGCCTTTGGATTGGATATTGATTAGAGTATAGCAGAATATTTATTTTCAGCTGTTCAATAGCCTTTTTAACGTTTGTTAAAGACAAATATATATATATTTAAAAAGTGTTCTTATTGTATGTTAGCAGCATTGTTTCCGAGTTGTCATGCCAAACTGCATTATTCTGAATGTTCTGTTATTTATATTAAAAGAAAAACGTACACAAGTACAACACTATAAAACTTTTTTATGAGCAATTATTGAAATCGTATGTATAATGATACCAACACCAAATGGATATGCATGCACAACGACTCAGGTTTAATGTATACCTGTTATTGATAACTATATAATGGTATGTAACTGTGCAATTATTTTAGTCATTCTACGCCACGAGATAGAAAAATGGCACTAAACGCCATTCAACAAACCAACAAAAAATATCTTGTATTATATGTAATTGAAGGTATTATTGTTTACTAAAATTGGCGCCAGTGCATTGATAAAAGTATTTTGACCTTAAAGCTGCATCAAATAAATCATCATAAATAACTTTAGAACATGTGTTCAAGCGGCAAAGAGTTATCATGACCAAAACATATGAAAAAGCTATAAAAACCCACACTTTGCTACCTATTTACATCAAAATAAACTGCGTAATAATTATAAGTCGTCATCAGAACTTTTCAGACCTTATGTTGCTTACCTCTAAACTACAAAGGATCCCAAATAGATCAGCGTGGACGCTGAACAACAGCTTAGAATTTTCGGCTTTGTTATTTAAAACACAACCAGGTAAAATTAAGTCCTGTAAAATAAGTTCACCTCCTGGGTTCAACTTACAAGCATCACGTTAGTTATCCTAAACGATTAACAAGGCCGAAAGAATCCGTTAATAATTACGCAATTGTGTACATATGTATACTTTTATTTTATTTTAGCTTTTACATAAAGGTATAGTGGCATTATGTACGTGTTTGATTTGTTTGTTTGGTGTTTAACGTCACTTTAGCAAATTTTCTGCTATATCATGGCGTCCAGTTTTTATTGACGGCGGAATCCGGAGTACATCAATCTCCACGCAAAGGATTCTGGGTATCCTTCGTCTACCACAATCACCTCTGCCACACATTTTGTTGGCGCCATGAGAGATATCTCTCATGGCGGATAAGCTTCGCGTACAAACGCAGTAATTTCAATGTAGAACTGTATCAAAAGTGTTTAAAAATAGATATGATCTCGTGTATTATTTTATAAACATCGTTCTTTGTTTACAAACGCCACGGGCATACGATCAAGGTAGTCCCGCAGTAAATGGAGGATGGCGCGTGGCAGAGGTTATATCTGGAAACCAGTTATGTTTTCTGTGCCGGAGAGTGAAAACACATAACCTTCGGTTAGTCTCGATCATCCAGACGCTTAATTACATTTGTGCGTCTGGATTCAGCTCTATATTAAACTCGTTATCATTACGCCCAAAACTGGGCGTAATTTTTGATTGGATGATATTTTTATTGTCTAAAAAATTACTTCTGTTCATATCAAGAAGTGTACAACAAATTGTACCAAAGTTTACATTTGAATATTTTTTTATAAAATATTACTTTATCAATTAATTGAACAAATATTATTGTTATGCATAATCAAGAGTGATTCTTACTGTGACGTCATATTATAAGTATAGATTTCCTGGTTTAAAAATAACATTATGACCCCTTATTGTAGACTGTCCTTAACTAACGAATCATTCATACCATCAACTATTCGACAGTGGAACAGTTTGGATATGTCGATCCGTAATGTCGATTCTATATTGAAATTCAAATCCGAACTTAAAAACATGAACCCATGTATAAAAGTTCCGAAGCATTATGAATATGGACAGCGTAAATTTAATATTGTCCTAACCCAGCTAAGATGCTTAGCTTCATTTTTAAACTTTGATCTTTACAGAGTTAATATTATTTCTGATGCATCCTGTCGTTGTGGATCTAACCGTGAAGATTCATATCATTATTTCTTTGCATGTTCTAAATATACCATCATTAGAGACAGATTATTTGAGAACCTTTCCTGGCTGCCCAATTATTGTCCAATAAATCTTGAACTTTTAACATGTGGTAACCCGTTATTGTCCACTGAGCAGAACCAACAAGTTTTTAAACATGTATTTGAGTATATCAAAGGGTCAGAAAGATTCCATGTTGATAAATAACTTGTACACAGGGCTCTTGAAGCACACAATTCATCACCACCCCCCTTATTCTCTATTTATTCGTTTATCTTTGCTAATTTTTTTTCTGGTTCATTCCACTTATCTCATGTATTGTAAAGATCTTATCTTACACATATAATATATATTGTATTAAATTTTATGCATGCTCCATAAATGTTCTTTTGCAACATATTGTATATTTGGAGAAGACTTCATAAGTTTGTCTAACTTGTGTCTTATCCTTTTTGCAAATTTGAGCAAATAAAATATGTTTAAACTAAATTAAAAATAGGGCTCTAAAAATAGAATCATTGTTTGTCTCCACCTATTGGTAGCGAAATTAAAATAAGGTGATCCCAGACGCTATTATATATGCGTCTGGGTGATCGAGACTAAAACTTCGGTAGGAAAACCGCGTCCTCTGAACGTTTGGAAAATAAAACAATACGATTAAAAGATAACTATGCGCATAAAATCCGTTTGTTTGTTTGTTTGTTTGTTTGATGGTGTTTAACGCCACTTTCAGCAATTTTTCAGCTATATCATGGCGTCCAGTTTTTATTGGGGGAGGAAGACGGAGTACCCGGAGAAAACCCCCGACCTGCGGTAGGAAAACTGGCAATCCTTGTCAATTAAGATTGGAGTCGAGTACACCCTGCCTGCAGTGAGAATCGAACCCGCAATCTCAGTGTTGACAGACCACGTGATCAATAGTAGACGAACTACCTTGACCACTCGGCCACCGAGGCCCCCCATAAAATCCGTAAAGCCATTTTTATATCATGAAAACGCTTTGTTTACATGTTTCTATAAATATCAAAAGAACAGTCCGAACAACACGAGCTAGGCATACATCTTTGTCGTATCAATACTTTCGTAAGTGTACATGTAGACTTGCATATATGACAAGTAAACTGTTCTATTTGTTCCCAAATGCTCGATTAAAAAGCAGCTAAGCGCGGCCCTTGGGGATGGATAGTTCGGAAAGCCTGAACGTTAACCGAAGCGGGTAACGTTTTCTGAAGGGTACCAACGCTCCAATTCACAATCAAGACTGCTTAAACGAGTAGGTGGATTGTTCACCCCTACCCAACAATATTTTTACGGTCGTACTGAATGTAGCAGAGAACTACGCACTAAACGTTCAATCAAAAATTATTTTGACAAGTACTTTTTTAAGGTTTGATATATATATTTTCTGTAGACACATATAGTGGTTTATAAAATACTTGGAGCTTTATTTAAAACGCCTTTCGAAAATATTTTTTTTCAAAGGAGAAACTAGAGAATTTTCGTAGATAAAATAATTCCTTACCTCCACGAATTAATTCAATACATTTTACATTTTTTATAGTGATATCGGCTTTATTTTCCAGAGGAACAAATCAATGGAATGCCATTTATCTCTGGTGTGTAGTTACAATTATTTTCTATACTAAATTTTGTGTCAAAAGTATAGGACGCAGGCAGGACCTTGGACACGGTCTCCACCTTGAATCAGCCACCAAGACTGTTAGAGAATGCATGCATGTCAGACAGTTCAGGGTTGAGCACGCATCAAGAGATGAATTATGTACATAACAACAGCATATGACAGAATTGATAAATAGCGCTACAGTATGGTTGTTGAAGATCAGTGTTGTGTAATTTGTTTTCATTGCATTAGATACACATTTTCAGCTAAAAATAGAAAACAACACATCGATAAAACAAGCTACATCTTCATTATTAATAATGTATTTAATTTACATTGCTATTTTTATTACACTTGTACATAAACGAATTCCTTAAAAAAAACAATACAGCCGCACAATACTTAATAGCTTCACTACTGAATGCCATTTACAGGACCTAGAAATGTAGGTGTTACAGAACCTCACGTGGACGGTAGGGCCTAGTGAGTGGTGTTACAGAACCTCACGTGGACAGTAGGGCCCAGTGAGTTTTTATTATCCTTTTAGGTCTGCAATCATTAATTATAAACTTCATTATGAATTCTTTTTTTTTCAAAAATCTTTTCTGAAACCATTAAAAAGAAACTTGTCTAACATGATGTACAAACTATCCTTATTTCATGTTTATCTACTGAAAAAGATGGCCACCATAATATTACCGGTATATACATTTTTAGATATAAGTGTCAAGATGTAGATTTCAGCAAGCACCTAGAACTTGCATTTAACCAAAATGGTGTTATAATGACCAGCCTGTCTAGATGAGCTGTATATTTTCAGATTTATCTGATAATCCCTGTTGGAGTTATTACCTTCAAAAGATAATTTTTACAAATTGTTGCTATATAGTTTATTAAAAATTTTAAGGTAGTGTCTAACATGTAGTTACTTTGTACAAACTTGATGACATGTTCTGGTATAATATCTAACCAGTTTGTATCTTGATAACATGATGAACAATAAAGTTGTACTACCTACAGCTCTGAGTTAAATAAAAGTTAAAATGAACACAAAACAGTGCCAGCTAGGCTCCAAGTCTTTTATTTTCAAAAATTGAATATTCCCTTTTTAATATTTCAAAACTTGAAACCGATGACATGTCATGAGGTGTGCTTTATCTGACATTTATGATACAGATAATGAAAAAACCACAGGAAGGCTATTTGCTGCAAAGAAACTGGCCGATTGTGATATTACATACATGTATAGTATTTACTCCTTGGATACAAAGGAGCTTAATGCACCCATTTGTAAGTCTTAATAAAGAATTAGTTGTTACTATCCTTTTGGAGCTGAAGAATTTTTAACAATGCTTATAATCATGCTTATGTGTACATCTGCCCACTTTTATCCAGATATTCAAATTTTAAGATCACTAAGACTTGTTGTGGCTACAGAGACTGACCAGTCTGGCAATACACATATTTAGCCAGGCAAGCCTTTTAAACACTTTTGTGTAAAAAATCCATGACTATTGAAGGACATTGTGACCATCTTCCATGACTTATTCTAACATGACGGTGTCACATACACTTGTAATTTCACATAGAATTTGAGGTAAGGTATCAGTAGAATAACAGATTTAATTAATTAATTAATTAGGTGAGCCTCCAAATAATAATAATTGTTGGCTTTGCTAAAATTTTAGTCATGATTGTGATAAAAGGAATTTCATGACTTTTCCATGACTTCTATCATAGGGATTCCAACAGTTTTTACTGCCTGGAATTTTATTTTTCTAATTCCAATGCCTTTTGCATGATATGACCTTATGATCCTTGCTCCTATATTTAATAACTGACAAATAAAAATTACTAAAAAACAATTTCTCAGGTGACCTGAAAATGTTACTGTGTCTTACAAGTGTCAGGAATGCATTACAAATCACAACTACATGTATTATTAATGTGTTTTTCTTCACACAAATTATGTAATGGTAAATACTGTACTTGTAGACATGTTACTACTTCAGTTCATGTTTTATGTTTTATAACAATAACGAACTGGGATAAATTTGTTGGTCATACAGTTTGTCATTTTATTACAAAACATGTTTAGACATTTGAGTGTTTTTTAATGTACAATGCTGTTACCAGTAATAAAATTGTATTTCAGTTCCACCTTGGACTTGTCCAGGCTCAATATGGAGCTAGTTTTAGTATTTCATATTCAAAGTATATCAGATATTTAACTGCAAAGAAAGAGTATTCAATTATTCCAATAATATTTTGAGTCTGAAAAGAAGGAGCAAATGGATAAAAAAAGACAGGACCGGAAAAAAACGATTTCCCTTGCACAATAGTTTATTTTTATAACCATTATTTTTTAACAACCCTTCAAGTCATTAACAAGTTGAGGCTTTTTGTAAGGGAATGGGATTCAAGATAAATGTCCAATAAAGCATATCACATGGTCATTCATCCAAATCTAATGTTTCTAGATCCTCCTCCACTTGATCCAAGTCTTCTCCATCGAATAAATCCTCATCAATTTCTATTTCTCCATTAACCGTTGCTGCCATGGCAGCTGCAATCGCTGCATCGGTTTCTGATATACTGTTTTTTGTGGGTAATGCACTTGCTTCATTTAACTTTGTTTCTTCATCTACAAAATATAACTAGTTCATGATTGATTTGTTCTGTATAGAATGTCCATCTACAGTAACAGTATATGCTACCCATTTATAGCAACAGTATATGCTGCCCAGCTACAGTAAGTATATGATGCTCAGCTATAGTTAACAGTATATGATCCCAGCTGCCCAGCTACAATAGAAGTATATAATGCCCAGCTACAGCTAACAGTATATGATGCCCAGCTACAGTACATGTAACAGTATATGAGGCCCAGTTACAATTAACAGTAAATGAGGCCCAGTTACAGTAACAGTGTTTGATGCCCATCTACAGTTAACAGTATATGATGCCCAGCTACAGTTAATATGTACAATAAGCCCAGCTATAATTAACAGTATATGATGCCCAGTTACAGTAACAGTGTTTGATGCCCATCTACAGTTAACAGTATATGATGCCCAGCTACAGTAACAGTATATGATGCGCAGCTACAATTAACAGTATATGAGGCCCAGTTACAGTTACAGTGTTTGATTCCCATCTACAGTTAATAGCATATGATGCCCAGCTACAGTTAATATGTATATGATGCCCAGCTACAATTAACAGTATATGATGCCCAGTTACAGTTAACAGTATATGATGCCCAGTTACAGTTACAGTGTTTGATTCCCATCTACAGTTAACAGCATATGATGCCCAGCTACAGTTAATATGTATATGATGCCCAGCTACAATTAACAGTATATGATGCCCAGTTACAGTTATCAGTATATGATGCCCAGTTACAGTAACAGTGTTAGATGCCCATCTACAGTTAACAGTATATGATGCCCAGCTACAGAAACAGTATATCATGCACAGCTACAGTAACAGTATATGATGCGCAGCTACAATTACCAGTATATGAGGCCCAGTTACAGTTACAGTGTTTGATTCCCATCTACAGTTAACAGCATATGATGCCCAGCTACAGTTAATATGTATATGATGCCCAGCTACAATTAACAGTATATGATGCCCAGTTACAGTTAACAGTATATGATGCCCAGTTACAGTGTTTGATGCCCATCTACAGTTAACAGCATATGATGCCCAGCTACAGTTAATATGTATATGATGCCCAGCTACAATTAACAGTATATGATGCCCAGTTACAGTTAACAGTATATGATGCCCAGTTACTGTAACAGTGTTTGATGCCCATCTACAGTTAACAGCATATGATGCCCAGCTACAGAAACAGTGTTTGATGCTCATCTACAGTTAACAGTATATGATACCCAGCTACAGAAACAGTTTATCATGCACAGCTACAGTAACAGTATATGATGCACAGCTACAATTAACAGCATATGATGCCCAGCTACAATAAAAGTATATAATGCCCAGCTACAGTAACCGTATTTGATGCCCAGCTACAGTAACAGTGTATGATGCCCAGTTACAGTAACAGTGTTTGATGCCCATCTACAGTTAAAGGTATATGATGCCCAGCTACAATAAAAGTTATTATATGTGTTTTATATATTAGATATTAATTGGTATATAATTTGTGGGAATGGCATCCACTTTGAGATCTTACCATGATCTTAAAACGTGTTAAATTTTATTAGATTAATTAATTACAAGACATATCATACAAATCAAATGTTCATTATTGGCCTTCTATCAGTAATTAAAGATAAAGGAAATATCCTTTCTGTATTACAGCAGTACATCTTGATTGAATGACGATGAAGGTGTTACTTTTATTTTATTAATAACAGAGTCTAATTAGTAAATGATAAGCTGGACATAATAATGTATAATAAAAATACACACATTGTGTTTTCTTAACAATTTTATAAGAAAAAAATGAAATATGCAGACAAATGTACCTGTAATTTTCCTTTACACACACCTGTATATTACCTGTATTTTAAGCCCTAGACTTTACAATATTGTCTAACCTGTCAGCTATTTTGTTCATGTTTTATTTTGGAGTATTTATTTTTGGCTCCTTCACAGAATGCGCTAAATAAACCAAAATTAAACTACAACCGAAATAACCAGATTTGCGGTATATGACGCCCAGCTACAGACCTGGGTAAATTAAACCTATTTTCGTGAGGTAAATTCTTTAACATTTGACATTGGAAAGGTGGATCACTACAGCAGTTTTATACAGCTTCAGCACATCAAAGTTGCTAAACGTTAACAATACAAGAGGCCCCAAGACACAACACGGACCTGATTCACACTAGTACATCCCAACTGATTGCAAGAATTGTGATATTTTAATTGCAACGATTTTATAAACTTAAATATGATCTACTTAGAAATATTTTGTTCACATTTTTAACCATTAATGTCAGAGTATCAGAGGTGTTTAATATATATTTCCAACAGGTAGGTAGACATGGCAGACAGGTAACCAGAGTATATGTAGTTTACTTCAAATCAATATTTTACAGTTAACCAATTATCTCCTCCTTGAAAAGGGAATATTTAAAATTTAATTCCTTTGACAACTGGATCAAACCCAATGAGGGAAAATTTGATACAAATTAAAACTAAGGTAACTTAAAAAAGATAGACTATTAAATTTTAACGTCATATTTAATTAATTCTTACTGAATTTTTATTGAAGTAAAGACGATATTTACTTAATTTTGTTTTAAATTTTGACACAATTTTATAGCAATTTCTGAATTTTCTACCTTTTGAAGAGGGAAATAGGGTGATGCTTTTCATTTGAACAAACTTAAAAGCCACTTCATCCATTGACACTTTGTTGTCAGTTTAAAAGACATTAGTCCAGAATACAGAAGAAGATGAATATGTGGGGATGACAGACCATGGACCAGTTTTGATAGGAAAGCACAACAGAGACTTTCACTTAGGTCAGGAAAACAACATTTCAATAAACCTACCCTTTTCTGATAAGCCATTTGTGATTGGTACTCGTGATTCTGTTGCAATTGTAATTTCTCCTGAACCCTTATAATTTTCAAATGTTTCTAGATCTATTTCCTGCACTGCTACATCTTCCTCCTAAAATATATATAGATAAATCAACAGTAATGCATGTCCTGTAGACAGATATACAGGATTAGAAATTTACAGAAAAAACATTAATATTTTCTTTAATTTACCACTTATATTTGTTCTACCTAGATACAGAAATAACACAAATATCTCACCTACCTATATTTGGAAATGCCATAATAAGCTATCCTACATAAACTGTAATATCTGTCATATAGTAATTACAAAATCAATAGACTACTGATCCACCTAATATGATTGATTGATTGATTGATTGATGTTTAACGTCCAGCAAGCAATATTTCAGCTATATTCAGGACGTGAAAACCATAATTTTTAAATTAGTAGAACGTCATGCCTCCTTATACTAAAACGTGATCTCATACAATAATGAGAATATACACAGATAAAAATGGTAGTTAAAACAATAAAAAATATGAAGTATCACAATTAATAGTGGAATTAAATTTTATTAAATAAATTAATTTCCTTTAAGAACTTTAAAATTGTGTCGCCTGCGACAGTTTTAAATAAATTGAAATACGTATCTGCACTATAGAAACGTTCCCGAATGTGTGCCACGTCCACACAGTCCATCAAGACATGCTTAATGGTGTATGGACTGTTGCATGGCACACATTCGGGTCGTGGCTCATTGTTTAAAATATAACTATGTGTCGTCCTGGTATGACCAAGACGACATCTTGTTAAAACAACTTGGTCTCTTCGACCTCTAAAACATTTAAAATTATTTGTGTGCAGTAGTGGCTGGATCTCATGAAGTTTATTATGAACTTGGAGATCCCAACCACTCTGCCACAAATTAGAAATATATTTAAAAATTAACGGTTTAAAATCGGTAAAAGGTATACTGCAGTTAATGATGGTATCCTTTAGTGCATTTTTAGCCTCCTGATCCACGACTGTGTTTTCACGGATTCCGACATGACTGGGAATCCAGAAGAAAATAATTTCTTTTCCCAAAGCAACAAGTGATTTGTAGATTTGAATAATTTTTAAAATGTAAGGATTTTTAATTTTGAAATTTTCAATAGCCAGTAGACAAGACAGAGAATCGGAGCAGACAATAAATTTGCATTCGTCTGACGAAGCAACTATTTTCATAGCAAGAAGAATAGCTTGCGCCTCTGCTGTAAATACAGATGAGGCAGACGGAAGGCGGCGAGTTTCAACACGCTCTCCGAAGACAGCGGCCGAGGCGACTTTATCACCGTCTTTTGACCCATCTGTGTAAATAGTACCATAGTCAGGGTAATAAGATTTAATTTCTGCATAATGTTGTTGTATTAATAAATGGTTTGTGTCGGATTTTTTATGTTTTCTTAGATCATAAATAAATATCGGTTTGGGGTTTAACCACGGAGGATTATGCGGAATTTCGATTGCAGCAATTTCATCTAAATTTATACCGGAATTTTCCAAATGAGATTTAATTCGGAGGCCAAAAGGTTGAATTTTGTTTGGATGTTTTTCGAAAATGTTTTGATAAAGAGGTTTGAAAACACAGTCGTGGGCGGGGTTGCCAGGATCTGCCTTTAATTTGGTTGCATATTGCAAAGCGAGCTTTATTCTTCTTTGATACAAAGAAGGCTCGCCTGCTTCTACATATAAACTTTCAACAGGTGTGGTTCTGAAAGCTCCAAGGCATAGTCGCAATCCTTGATGGTGTATAGTATCAAGGATTTTGACATATGACTTGCGAGCAGAACCATAAATAAAACAACCATAATCCAATTTAGATCGAACCAGCGATCTATATAGATTAAGTAAAACGTCGCACTCAGCACCCCAGTCGGTGTTGGCTACAACTTTTAAAATATCTAATGCCTTTAGGCATTTATTTTTTAACATTTTGATATGGGGTAGAAAGGTTAGCCTTGAATCAAATATGAGACCAAGAAAAGTAGTTTCTTTAACAATTTTTATAGGATTATTATGTAATTATAATTCAGGGTCAGGATGCATCTTTCGTTTATTACAAAAATGCATCCCAACGGTTTTTGCAGTGGAGAATTTAAAACCATTCTCCATTGCCCATTTCTCTATTCTATTTAAACATAACTGCAGTTGACGTTCAATATTATTCATGTTTTTTCCTCGGTAACATATGAGGAAGTCGTCAACATAAAGAGAACCATCAATATTATCTTTTAAAACTTGAGCAAGGCTATTAATTTTGATACTAAATAAAGTGACAGAAAGGATGCTTCCCTGAGGAACACCCATTTCCTGTTCAAAAGGGTCAGATAAAGTAGAATTGACCCTAACTTTAAACTCTCTGTCAGATAAAAAGTTTGAAATAAAGGTAGGAAGTCTACCTTTCAACCCCATATCAAAAAGATCTTTTAAAATACCATATTTCCATGTTGTGTCATATGCTTTTTCTAAATCGAAAAAGATAGACACAACATGCTCATTTTTTGCAAAGGCGTTTCGAATATACGTTTCGAAACGTACAAGATGATCTAGGGTACTTCGCCCTTGTCTGAAACCACATTGAATATTAGAAAGTAGATTGTTGGATTCTAAAAACCAGACAAGGCGATCGTTGATCATCCTTTCCATGGTTTTACAAAGACAGCTTGTGAGGGCTATAGGCCGATAGTTGGACGCTTCCGAGTGATCTTTTCCTGGTTTTGGAATAGGCACAACAGTGGCCATTTTCCAAATAGATGGTAAGTCACCCGTTTCCCAAATGTTGTTAAGAAGATTCAGAAGACATTGGAGAGAAGATTGTGGCAGATGTTTGAGAAGTTGATAATGGATGTCATCTGGACCACATGCTGTATCGTGAGATTTGTTCAATGAAGTTTTTAGCTCTTCCAAAGAAAAAGGTTTATTATAATCTTCTAAATTTTTTGACTGGAAATTAAGCTTTGATTTTTCTTTTTGAATTTTGATCCGCTGAAATGTGGGATGATAATTTTCAGCAGAGGAGTGTGTTGCAAATGTTTCGGCCAGTTTATTTGATATGTCTGACTCTGATGTTAACAAGTCTTGTCCATCCTTTAAATGATGGACATTTGCTTTACAGTTTGTACCTTTAATTTTACGAATCATGTTCCAAATTTTATTCATGGGGGTATGGTTATTCAGTTTAGAAACAAAGTTACGCCAAGAAGTGCGTCGTCTTTGTTTCGTTACCCTGCGAGCTTTCGCTCGAAAAATTCGGAAATGGTTAAGATTATTTTGATTTGGGTGTTTATTAAAGCGTCGTTCGGCTTTTTTCCGGTCTTTAATAGCGTCCTCACAGCTGTCATCGAACCATGGTTTACTAGGATGTTTTGGATTTGTCGAGGTCTTAGGAATTGTTTCATCAGCAATTGAAATAAGTGTTTCATTGAATTTTAAAATTGGATCAGAAACAGCTTCAAAAGCATCCGAGTTAAGTCGCTCTATACAGAGTTGTTCAAATAGAGGCCAATTGGCCTTGCCAAATTTATACCGAGCGACTCGTTCTGCGTTTGACGAGTGTAAAGATTCCAAGATAATGGGAAAGTGATCACTGCCACAGAGATCGTCATGGACTTTCCATAAGAAATCGGGCAACAGAGAAGGATCTGCTATTGTAAGATCAATAGCCGAATATGATCCATTCCCAGGATGTAAATATGTATTTGAACCATCATTAAAAATACACAGATCTTCCTGATTCATTAAGCCTTCAATAATTTTACCTTTATCGTTTATTGTGTTACTGCCCCATAAAGGGTTGTGTCCGTTGAAGTCCCCAAGTAATATATAAGGGGCCGGAAGCTGATCAGTAAGATGTTTCAACTGATTTAAATTTAATGAAGAATTTGGAGGGATATACACAGAGCATAAAGTAATTGTTTTGTCTAAAGAAATTCTAACAGCAACCGCCTGAAGATCAGTGTTGAGATCTACAGGGCTATGTAGAACTTGGTCTTTTACAAGAATGGTAGAACCGCCAGCAGCTCTATCATTCTCGTCTACATATGTGCTGTATATAGAGTAGTTTTTTAAAGATATATTATCACTTCGTTTTAGGTGGGACTCTTGGAGGCAAAATGCAACAGGAAGAAAGGCTTGAACTAATAAAGTAATTTCAAGAAAATTAATCTTAAGACCTCGACAATTCCATTGTATTATTGTACCCATTATGGTTTGCGAATAGGGGAATAGTTGACAGATTTTTTGGGGCTATTCCGCCGGTTTCTGCTGGGGGATCTACCCTTAGATCCAGTATCTGGGGGTAGTGTATCCATGGGATCTCCCCAGATAGTGGTGTCTAGATGATCTAGACTTCCAAATCTGTTGTGGACCTTAATGGGATCCCGCAGCAGTTTTGGAGTACGATCTCCTTTTTGATTCAAGTTTTTATTAGAATTTGAAGAATTTGAATTGGAAATAGTATTTTTTGAATTTTTTTTTGGGCTGCTTGAAGAATTAGTTGATGATGTAGATGGTGCCGAAGATGTAGCAGTTTGAGAGGATGAAGATTTCCTGGAAGATTGAATTATTTTGTCTGTTGTTTGAACTGCTAATTTGAAAGGTTCTTTTTTGTCAATAGGCCAGGTGATAATTGTCTGCGTTTCAACTGTAGTGAGAACGCGTTTGGCCACACTGGCGTATGATGTTGATGCAGGAGACGAGAGATTGTTTGAATTGAAGAGGCGACGTGCCTCAGGGTATGTGATATTTTTTTCGGTTTTTAATTTTTGAATTTCTTTTTCTTTTTTGAAGTGAGCGCAATCCTTGGATGAGGACATGTGGGCTTCACCACAATTGGCACACTTTGGATTATTTGTGCAGGTAAAGCCCTCATGTCCTACCTCTGCACATTTAAAGCATACCAAGGAGCCTCTACATTGTCCTTTTCCGTGGCCAAATTTCTGACATTTAAAGCAGCGCACAGGATTTGGAATGTATGCGCTGACTTTAATATTGTACAGTCCAATTTTGATTGATTTAGGGACGGATGGAGTATTGAAATTTAAAAGAAAGGTATTAAGTTTAATTTGTTGATTTTGTCTTTTTGCAATAAATCTTTTTACTTTTGTAACACCCTGAGGTTTCAGTTCAAGACAAATTTCTTCATCTGTCAGTTCAGAGAGATCATCGTCTCTGTAATGAATAATACCCTGACAGGAATTTAATGTTCTGTGAGGCGTTGATGTAATTTCCAAATCTAAAATTTTATGTAATTGTAATAAATTTACGGATTGCTGTTTTTTAGAAACTTCAATGAGTAACGAGCCAGATTTCATTTTAGTGACGTTTTTAACGTCTCCTGCACAACTCTTGATGGTTTTTTCTATGACAAATGGAGAAACTTTGCATAAAGGTTTGTTAGGATCCTTGCTAGTTAATACAATGAATCTTGTCCAGTGTTCATCATCAACTATGTCTTCAAGCGGAATGTCATTTTTTCTTTTTTTGGAACTTGTTTGCACTAAAGGTGTATCGGAAGCCATGTTGAAGAAATGCAGTTCACCACCCTTGTCACCTACCCGCCACGGAGTGCCAACAGGGACGATGCTTGGTCTCTGCGGATCACCAGCAGAAAGCATCAGGTGTTCCAAGGGTGGTATACTCAAATAGATGAATTTCTTAACGAACGCAAGCTTCGTGCCAGAATTAACTGGCGAAACAACCGTTCGAAACTCTATCTACTCGATTGACCCATGAGCCACCGCCTTCTTAACAGCTTGTAACTGAACAACTTTGGAATTAAACCTTACAAGATGTAATCAAGTGGTAAGAATAACGACGAAAAGCTTGTTAAGGGCTCGGCGTGACCAGCCGATTGACCGAACCGGGTCCATTCGGTCTCCCGTCTAGTTGAAGTCGGGGCCAAAGTGGTGTATTGAAAATCAAAACCCGCTGACCCGCACTAATGGATGCAGCAGAGAGTGATCTCTCAACCACCAGGATCCCTTCCTCCACCATCACGGGTTGCAACACACGGCAAACATGTCGCCTCTTTAAAGCTGAGGAAGCTTTGCCCTTCAGCCACCGCCTTCTTTGCAAATCCTGTAAGGAAGCCGTCTATCAAATTGTATATATATTTCATGGATCAGTTTGAAGGAAAATAATGTAATAGAGTAGCTTAAATGATAAGGATTCACAAAGGGCAAGACGTGACATGCCGATTCATCGAAGTCAGGGCTAACTCGATTTCCCGTCTAGAAAAAGTAAGGGTTCAGTAAGTTATCGGGACCGTTTACCCGGCCTACTGAAATCCCGTCCTGTAATCGACACGGGTCGCAACACACGGCAAGTGTTGCCTCTGTTAGCAGACTCTTACTGCAGGCTGAGGAAGCCGTGGGCCTATTCTCCTGTGCCCCGGGTCCCACACGGGGTTCCACCTAATATGAGACAATATCCCAAAGTTTCATTGAAAATGCAAACTTTTTAAATTATTGTCTGGAAATATCCATTTTAAAAATATTTACAATTTTTGGCAACTGTGATTTCCTCAAAATTCAATAGGCTTCTAAATCCACCTAATACAATGTATTACACTATAACCCAAAGTCTCATTGAAAGCAAATGCAAACTTTTTAGTTTTTGTGAGGAAACAACTTTTTGTAAAAATTCTAACATTTTTTATTGACTGTGACTCTGACCTTTGAAAGAATCGCTCCAGCATCAATAGGCTTCTTACTGACCTGTTACAATATCCCATAGTCTCATTGAAATGGTATGCAAGTTTTCTCAATTATCATCCGAAAACCAAATTTGGTAGGACAAATGGGCATGAGGATCACTTGTTGAGCGGGGTATAAAAACAATCCTACGTAAACAGTATTATATTTCATACCTTTAAATACATCGAAAGAAAATAACACTATTATCTTACCTAAAAGTATAGAAATAAATAAAAAACCTATTCTACTTAAAACAGAAATTAACACTGATATCTGTCATACCTTAATGACAAATTTCATTTCATTTCTGAAGAGTTAACAATTTCCCATAGTCTGGTGAGTATAGTATACAAGTCACAGGTAAGGGCCCTATACTTCTCCCGACAACACTACAGAAGAACTGTTCTCAAAGGAGAAGTCCATAAAATTTTTAGTATAGAACACAATATTGAAGACCAGAGGCTCTTAAGAGCCTGTATCGCTCACCTGATTTTATAGGAAATGAAGATGGCATTTCCCTGATGTTAAAGTAAGTCCTGTAATTTTCAATAAACTTTAATTAGGACCATCCAAACAATATTACTAGAAAGCTTTGTTTCATTGGTTAACCGGTTGTATAGAGAAGATTTTTTTTATTTGCCCATAGGGTCCTATGTTAAACTAAGTCCTGCGGCAGTGGCGGCAATTTTGAATTTCCAATTGCCATAAAAAACATAAACTTTATAAAGGACCATCCAAACAATATTGCTAGTAAGTTTTTGTTTCCATTGATTAACCGGTTTTAGAGAAAAAGCCTTTAAAAACTTTTTCCCATAGGGTCCTGTGTTAAACTAAGTCCTGCGGTAGTGGCCATTTTGAATTTCCAATTGCCATAAAAAACATAAACTTCATAGAGGACCATCCAAACAATATTGCTAGTAAGTTTTGTTTTGATTGATTAAACGGTTTCAGAGAAGAAGCCCTTTTAAACTTTTTTCTCATAGGGTTGAATGTTAAACTAAGTCCTGCGGTGGCGGCCATTTTGAATTTCTGATTGGGATAAAAAACATTAACTTTATAGAGGACCATCCAAACAATATTGCTAGTAAGTTTTGTTTCCATTGGTTGACCGGTTTCAGAAAAGAAGCCTTTCAAACTTTTCCGATAGGGTCCTATGTTAAATTAAGTCCTGCGGTGGCAGCGATTTTGAATTTCCAATTGCCATAAAAAACAAAAACTTTATAGAGGACCATCTAAACAATATTGCTAGTAAGTTTTTGTTTCCATTGATTAACCGGTTTCAGAGAAGAAGCCTTTTAAAACTTTTTCCCATAGGGTTCTATGTTAAACTAAGTCCTGCGGTGGCGGCCATTTTGAATTTCCAATTGCCATCAAAAACACAAACTTTATAGAGGACCATCCAAACAATATTGCTGGTAAGTTTTGTTTTGATTGGTTAAACGGTTTAAGAGAAGAAGCCCTTTTAAACTTTTTTCCTATAGGGTCCTATGTTAAACTAAGTCTTGAGGTGGCGGCCATATTGGTTAACCAATCAAAATAAAATGTAAAAAGTTTACAGACGCCGCCGCCGCCGACGATGACGACGCCAACGGACGCAAAGTGATAACAATTGCTCACATGACCCTTTGGGTCAGGTGAGCTAAATATTGTCACTCTATGCATGGTTACAGAGAGACTAGCCTTATCCAGAACTTTAACTAGTCACTAGTCCATAAAGCTAAGATCAAAGTCAGGTAACACCAACCGACAGTTATGTATTGCTGAAAATCAACATATATACCAAATATTGTCACCCTGCTATGTATGGTTGCCAAGAAAATTACTTTATCTTAAAAGTTTAACCACTGGAGGATAAAACTGAGATAAGGCCAGAAAACACCTACTAGTTTCCCCATGTACTATTTATCAGCAACATATATACCTAAAATTATCAACCTGCCATACAAAATTACTAAGAAACTGACCCAATATTAAAACAGTAACACAGTCACTAGACAGTTAAATTAAGGTCAAGGTCAGGTGACACATACCAGACTGTCATTTACTAGACTGTTGAATTAAGGTCAAGGTCAGGTGGCACTTACCAGACTGTCATCTAACTATATACATGTACCAAGTGTTGTTATCTAACATGCATGAATACTGAGAAACTGATCTAATAAAAAACTTTAAGTCAATAAATCATTATAGTCAAGGTCCTGTGACAGGGAACCAAGTTCTGACCATAAGCTACTATCATACCAAAATTTATGGAAAGATATTGGGCAAAACAATAAATACTAACAGCCCTGCCATAGCTGGTTAGCCATGCATACATTTTTTTAAAAATTCATTTAAACAATAATGGTTAACAAAAATTAATCAACAGTCTAAACAGATAGTCCCCACGGGCAGTGAGTATTAAAAGGATTGATATACACGTTTTTTGTATGTTGTCTTAAACAATAAAACTGAGTATGTATGGCTAAATGAGGCGAAATAAAATCCTGAACTGAAAATTCCTTATCGCTGTCTGCTGGGCTATTAACTGAAAAAATTATTTTCTACCTACCTTTCAAGAGAACAAATTTGTTTGGGATGGGCTTAATGCATTTCATATACAATATATAGCATAGAAACTACATATCAGTGAAAATAATTAGTTAATGATTACATTTTTTCTACAAACTAGTTTCAAAAGAATGAAAAAATTAAACATACATCTTCATCTTTTTCTCTCTCAATCTCTCCCTCCTCTGCCTCATCATCATCTTGTGCTATAAGGTCAGGATTAAACTCAAACATATCTCTTCCAGTAATCTGTAATTTACAAATAAACATGAATTAGCCACATTTCTTGTAGGGTTGCTTTTGTATTGCATGCCATAACTTATCAACAAATATTTTGTAGACAAATTTAATATCACTACACGTAAGAATCACACAAAATTCATAAATGTGATGGCACATGAAGGAAAATACTCACACTTTTGATCATGGAATTAGATAAAACTATCCAATATAACAACATTCTAATTTATTCAAGTTCTGAATTATTTTGCCTTTTTAAGATATAATCATTTGAAATTGTACAGTGAAAATTGACTGGAAATTTTCCCGCCAAATTCTTTTCTATATAACAAGTCAAAATTATCTAGGCAATTGACACTTTTTCAAATGTAAAATCTTGTTAGAATTTGTTTTTGTATCAAAATGAATGCATCTAAGCCAAAAAGTTGAAAAAACAATATTTTTGATGTGCTGCCCACTGCCTGACCCTTAGCTAGAATACTACTTAATATGTTTTGTATGATAATAAATACAACAGTTTGATTGGAAGGAGAAAGGGAAAGTAAAAGAGGTTGGACAATTAGAGTACACCATGGTCAGCTATGATCAGCAACCAACATTCAATGTTCAAAATAGATGACACACTACCCTCCAACCAGTGAACTTAGGTACTATTTCTGTACCACAAGATTTCTTTAGGGGTTCATAGCAGTGTGGATTAAATCTGACAAATGGAGTTCATATGCCAAAACATGTCTTAATGATTGTTATTTCAGCAGAATACCAGGACATTTCTGCAAACAGTGGTTTCATGTTGCACAATGCACAGAAATTTTTATTGGTCTTCTATCAATAAATGAAATATTGCCATTTAATAAAATGACAACAACTATTATTTTGTATTGATTCTTATTAAAAATACTCACTCTGCATGAAGTTAAACAGACATTTAATATGTGAATTATCAATTAACCTATGGGGTTCTTCAAAGGTAATTTAATACATAAATATCTAAAACTTGATTATTTTCCTTTACAATGTTGTAAGTAAAGATACATAAAAAAGCCACAAGCTGTTCTGTTAATTACTAGACCTTCTTCCAGCAAGCTGTCCTTGATATTACACAAAGAACAGTTTTCCTCGTGTATTTTTTTACCATGGTAAAAGTAAAAAGCAGGTAAAATCCAGAAATTTATGAAAATCTTACCATTTGTAAAGGTTAACAAAACTAGATGATCCCTGGATCCTGCAATAGCTCACATGGAAAACAAATGAATTTGAGCTATCTTTAGATTTTTACAATTTACAGTTTCAGTCAAGCTTTTACAGCTTTTAAGTTCCTTGGCAAAAACTCAAAATTCTTCAAAAATTTGGATTAAAGGAAATATCTCCTATAAAGGAGTTATTGGACAATTTTCAAACAATACAATGACTTGTAGGCCTTTTTTTGCCATCTTACTGAAGGCATTAGTTTTAAGGCAAAACTTTTTTGTCTTAAATCTTCATTAAAGGGCAAAAAAAGAGGAAAATTTCAGACCAATAAAATTGATTTTAGGACTTGTACTGCTGATCATCTTAGAAATTTACAGTTTCACTCTAGCTGTTAAAGTGTTTATGTTTGTTTGTTTGATGATGTTTAACACCACTTTCAGCAATTTTTCAGCTATATCATGGCGTCCAGTTTTTATTGGGGGAGGAAGCCGGAGTACCCGGAGAAAACCCCCGACCTGTGGTAGGAAAACTGGCAATCCTTGTCAATTAAGATTGGAGTCGAGTACACCCTGCCTGCAGTGAGAATCGAACCCGCAATCTCAGTGTTGACAGACCACGTGATCAATAGTAGACGAACTACCTTGACCACTCGGCCACCGAGGCCCCTTAAAGTGTTTATGTTACCAAACAAAAAACGAAAATTTCACTACAAAATTATCATGAGGAGTGGTCCGACACTTTTGGATCGACTATGCATTTTGTAGGTATTGTCTTGCTGATCATTTAAGAAATGTACAATGTCAATCTAGCTCTTAAGGTTTTCAAGTGATATAGTAAGAATGAAAAATCTTAATTTAAGGGCAATAACTCCTACACAACTTCAGACTAATAAGAACATTTGTTGACCTAAATGTGCTGATCAATTTGTGGTAAAGTATTCTCTATAGCTAGTATAATTTTTAAAATATTGACACGTGTTGACACCTATGTTTTTTTTTAGTTAACAAAGACCAGCCTAAGGATGATTATGGACAAAAATTGGGTTTGAGCAGATAATATTTCTTAATAAGTTGATGATGGATAACGAAGGCCACGTGATGGCAAAATTTAAAAACAAAGGAATTATATCAAATTCCAGAAAACCTTCACTGATACATTGTAAACAACCATGATTTTTTAAATCTTGCCACTAAATATGGTTCTTTCAAACAGAGAATATTTCTTTCTTCATTTATACTGGCTGATGGATCCCATAATAAATATGAAGTCACAGCTTAAAAATACTAGTTGAATCAACACTTAGCTAAGTCTATTTTTACAACCTCATGAACTTTGTCTTATTTAGGTTGGATTATATGAACAACAAAATCAATATTTTAAATATTAACAGCAGCTGCTTAAAATAAAGGTTCCATCAGATTTCTTTATAGCTCTTCATCAGTAGTTTGTTGACATGGTGGAAAGAAACGAGTTAAACTGGTGCTCAATACTGAGTACTTACTCCTAGCAATTTTCCAGCCTTAAAGTCAGATTTCTTTTTATCTTGTTTCTCCCTGGCAGCCTCTATTTTCTCTTTCCTCTAGAAAGATAATGAAAAAATACAGAGATAAGATAAAAACAAGAGTACAATGATGTCCATTATGTCTAAAATCACTGAAAATTGCATTCACAATGCAATGGTCCACCATCATACATGAAACTGCTGTTTTCTTGAACTTATGATGTTGCATTTTACCAGAATCAATATGCCTTCACTAACTTGAGATATTTTTTAAATAATTGAGCCTTAAGGCACACACAAATATTTTTGAAGTTGGTAATTTGTATTTGTTATGCTGATCAACCATTTTAATTGCCATTTTGTATTTGGTCTTTAAATACAATTTTTTAGTTGATTACTCTAGTTCCATTAATATTTGAACACAGAACAGATCACAACTAGTGGCTCAAAATGTATAATTTATTTACTTGAATAATTTTGTAAATATTTTACAAATTGATAAAACACACGTACAGTATAGTGTGGGGCTCACTGTACAACATACCTTTCTTTCCTTCCATTTTAAAAATGTTTCATATGTAACCTTGGTAACATTAGCACCTAATGCTGCTCTCTGTAATAAATAAAAAATGAGGTATAAAAGTTGCTTTGAATGAAGTAGAAATTTATTAGATTGATTGAATGTTCAGCAAGCAGTTTGTCAGCTACATTCAGGACAGAAACAAGTAAACAAAAAATAAATCAATGGAGCCCTGCAGGAACACACATTTTATTGGCAGTGGAAAAGTATGGAGTATTGGGTAAGGATGAACAATTTAGCTTTTTGTACTGGCTACATGAAAATACTTTGAATCAAAAGGTGTCTTGTTCCACTTTGTGGGTCAAGCACTGGGAATGTTTCCAGTATGGTTTGGTAAATTGGTAAAATCAATGTTTAGGAGTCAGCCTCACAAGACATGTGTAACTTGCAGATACAATGTTTAGGAATCAGCCTCACAAGAAAGACATGTGTAACTTGCAGATACAATGTTTAGGAATCAGCCTCACAAGAAAGACATGTGTAACTTGCAGATACAATGTTTAGGAATCAGCCTCACAAGAAAGACATGTGTAACTTGCAGATACAATGTTTAGGAATCAGCCTCACAAGAAAGACATGTGTAACTTGCAGATACAATGTTTAGGAATCAGCCTCACAAGAAAGACATGTGTAACTTGCAGATACAATGTTTAGGAATCAGCCTCACAAGAAAGACATGTGTAACTTGCAGATACAATGTTTATCACAAATAAATACAGAAGAAGCAAGAGTCAAAGTTTGCAGACATTTGGAATATTTATACAATAAAATACCAAATAATAAAAACCACAAACCTCTTTTTCTATTAGTTCTTCTATTGTTATTTGGTCTTCTTTATCTTCTTTCTTTTTCTCTTTCTTTAACACAAATCCTTAAAAAAAATTGTAAGTTATTAATGTTTTATTTACAAATAATACAAAACCAATTCAAAAATGTACATGTATGGTTACCCATAACAAGTTCTTGAATTATTATTATCGCAATCATATTGAATAATAGCCAATGTAATAATTAGAGATACATGTAACACCTCAAACAAAAAATTACTTCATAAGCAACATGTAAATAGCATCAAATTATCATGATTTAAATTATACAATGCATTGTTACAGAGGAACTGGCCTAATTCCAAACTTTAATGTAGTTACTGGACCATGAAATTAATTGAGGTCAAGGTTGGGTGACACCTATATAGCTACCAGACAGTCATGTACCATTCATCAGCAACCTATATGATATGACGATGTGAAAGTTGTTGATTTACATAAGAAATAGAAACTTTAATGCAGTTTTTGGACAGTTCGTGTGATCTGCCACTCCTGATAGAAATCTTTGTATGTCTTACTACCCTTGTGGAAGACCATCGGGTAGTTACCAAAAAAACATATGTAAGAACTCATTAGTCTTGATCACCAACTGATGTTTGATTTTTTTTCTCACTAATTTGTAAAAAAATCATAGAAGTTTTATTTATGTTTAGAAAGTAGGAAGATGTTAAAAATAGAGTTATCATCAATGAAATTACTCTCCAGTGTAAATTTTTGTTAAAATATGTTTGTTTTGATGTGAACCACTACTGTGGCATAAATTGGGTCAATCATCGAAGCACCTATATGTTGTTTTCATGTCAATATTTAAAACGTTTTAAGTGAACAAATACACCAAAACAAATACATTTTATTTTTATTGTTGATCAACAGTTGATGTTACTAGACATTTTTACATGAAAAGGAATGTAAAATTCCTGTCTCACCCAAAGCCTGAACCAAGGATATCTTAATCGGTTGACAATAGGTACCACACTTTCTCCTTAATGAGAACATATATACATTTTGTCACATGATTTGTATTCTTTATGAAATTACTATTTTGCTCGACTTTATTCTTGAAAAATAGCAAGTCTGAAATGGCTAGGTTGCAAAGCAAGTGCCTTAATAAATTAGGAATGTTTACAATTTGTTAAAAGAAAGTTTAGAATTGGTGTCAAAAAAATGTTACAGGAGTTAAATACACAAAAACAAAACCATCATCTATAAAAATTGTTGAATATTGACTACATTCC
Organism: Limnoperna fortunei; assembly: GCA_944474755.1. Taxonomy (NCBI): domain Eukaryota; kingdom Metazoa; phylum Mollusca; class Bivalvia; order Mytilida; family Modiolidae; genus Limnoperna; species Limnoperna fortunei. The sequence continues at coordinate 10,768,238 of OX104125.1, read as the reverse complement.
CATGTCTAGAAAATGGAAAAACATTCCTTGAACATTTTCCTGATCACAGATGCACAATTTAAATGATAGCAATTTCAAAGCTACATGCATGTTCGTATCTTTTTTATTTTAGTAGCTTGTAAAAACAACTTATCTGACATCTAATACCGTAACCTATAGATGGCAGCTGATAAGGTAACAATAGATGGCAGTTGATATGGTAACCAAAGATGGCAGCTTATACGATAACCAATAGATGGCAGCTGATACGGTAACCAATAGATGGCAGCCGATACAGTAACCAATAGATGGCAGCTGATACTGTAACCAATAGATGACAGCTGATACGGTAACCAATAGATGGCAGCCGATACAGTAACCAATAGATGGCAGCTGATAAGGAAACCAAAAAGTGGCAGCTGATATGGTAACCAATGAATGGCAGCTGATATGGTAACCAAAAGATGGCAGCTAATACTGTACCCAATAGATGGCAGCTGATACAGTACCCAATAGATGGCAGCTGATACAGTAACCAATAGATGGCAGCTGATACGGCAACCAATAGATGACAGCCGATACAGTAACCAATAGATGGCAGCTGATACGACAACCAATAGATGACAGCTGATACAGTAACCAATAGATGGCAGCTGATACAGTAACCAATAGATGGCAGCTGATACAGTACCCAATAGATGGCAGCTGATACGGCAACCAATAGATGGCAGCTGATACAGTAACCAATAGATGGCAGCTGATACGGCAACCAATAGATGACAGCCGATACAGTAACCAATAGATGGCAGCTGATACGGCAACCAATAGATGACAGCTGATACAGTAACCAATAGATGGCAGCTGATACAGTAACCAATAGATGGCAGATGATACGGCAACCAATAGATGACAGCTGATACAGTAACCAATAGATGGACGCTGATACAGTACCCAAAAGGTGGCAGCTGATACGGTAACTAAGAAGTGGCAGCTGATATGGTAACCAAGAAGTGGCAGCTGATATGGTAACCAATAGATGGCAGCTGATACAGTAACTAAAAGATGGCCACTGATACCCTAACCAATAGATAGCAGCTGATACTAAAACCAATAGATACACAACATATGAACAATTTATATAACTAGAGGCTCTTAAGAGCCTGTATCGCTCACCTGACTTACAAACAAACTTTCAAAGACAAGACTTTTCTTGCACATTTTGATACTAAATGCTAAAGAGTTTATGTGAAGATGCTGTTTCTATGAATGTTGCCATGTTGAATTTACAATCAGCAGTAGGAGAGTTTCTGAGAAGAAGCAGTTTTTATGTTTTTTCATAGGTTAGTATGTTAAGTGATGTCCCATGGTGGCAGCAATCTTGTATTTTGGATCGAAACAAAAAACTCCAAATTGGTAGAGGACCATACAATAACACATATCCTAAAATCTGCCAAGCGGTTTGTGAGAAAACGAATATTGAAATCTCAGCCAGTCAAGAACGCATTTGCAGCTCTGGCAGCTATGTTGAATTTCCTATCGGGCCGAAACATACTTAAAATAATAAGATTACTATCTAAGATTCACAGAAAAAGCTGTTTGTATGGTTTTCCTATAGGGACCTATGTTAAGCTGTATTCCACCGTGGTGGCCATCTTGGAATTTAGATCGCAACAAAAAAATAAAATTTTGTAGATGACATTCTAAGGTACATTTGTGCAATATTTCAAATCAATCTGCTAAGTGGTTTGTAAAAAGAAGATTTTTGAAATTTCAGCCAATCAGAACCCATTAGTTACCCTGGAAGCCATGTTCGATTTGCTATAGCTCAAAAAACTCAAAATAATAAGATAAATATCCATTAATCATTTCTTCATAATTTGGCTTCATTGTGTGTAAGTTTCAGAGAAGAAGTTGTTTGTATGTTTTTCCCATAGGGTCCTATGTTAAACTAAGTCCTGCGATGGTCGCCATCTTGGATTTTGGATAGGCACAAAAAACTCAAACTTTGTAAAGGACTAACTAAGGTACATTTCTGCAATATTTCAAATCATCCTGCCAAGCAGTTAATGAGAAGAAGATTTTTGAATTTCAGCCAATCAGATCGCATTAATGTTCCTGGAAGCCATGTTGAATTTGCAATTGGCTCGAAAGAATCCAAAATAATAAGATAATTATCCAACCTTCATAATTTGGCTTCATTGTGTGGAACAGTTTCAGAGAAGAAGTTGTTTGTATGTTCTTACCATAGGGTCCTATGTTAAACTATGTCCTGCAATGGCGGCCATCTGGGATTTTGGATCGGCACAAAAAACTCTAACTTTGTAGAGGACCATCTAAGGTACATTTCTGTAAAATTTCAAATCAATCTGCCAAGCAGTTTATGAGAAGAAGATTTTTGAAATTCAGCCCATCAGAATGCATTTTTGGCTCTGGCAGCCATGTTTAATATTTGATCAGCACCAAAAACTCAAACTTTGTAAAGAACCATGCAATAAACATTCTTGCCAAGGTTCCAATTGGCCAAGGGGTTTTGGAGAAGAAGATTGAAATGTGAAAAGTTTACGGCCGACAACGACAACAACAACAACGGAAGCAAAGTGATGACTTTTTAGGCCAATTTTAAAAGAAATTTCCATACTTTTAAATATAAAGATTTACCTGGTGGCAGTGCGTGTCTGTAATGACATTTATCTCCTCCGTTTGGACATGTCCAGAACCATCCATACTTTCCTTCTTCCACTGCTTCCAGGAAATATTTACATATCTAAAATATAACAACTGTGTTCATCTACACACTAAGTAATAGTGAAAATGTTTTCAGCATACATTTACAGTCAACTCTCTTTACAAAGACCATGTTAGTTTCCCGCCACCATTGACGTTTAACTGAATTTGCTGCTATAATGAATTTTTATTAATAATGAATATTTAATAGCTTTTGACACCTTCATTGAGGCAATATCCCTGTCATCGATTTGTTTTGTAATGGAAATGTCACGCAAGGTTAATTACACAATAGCAACAAGTGTTCACCTGTGCAATCAAACGTTGTGAAAATCAATACTCTATAGTAAAAGTCGGCATGTTTGGTGGAGGTTTTTGCCTGACAAGTAAAATCTGCTTACAGGTAGAGCTTATGCTCCTTTTGTAGATCCAAAAAAAGTGCAAAAGTCTGAAATGGCCAGGTTCATCCTCACAATTCAGGGTTTCTGTGTCAACATGTTCATGAAACCCTGACAAACCTAGCTAGGAAATCTCCGAGCTAGAAGATTTTCATATGACGTCAAACCTTCAAAATATTAACTAATGAAATTTCTTGAAAGAAGCAATGTTTTACAGTAGTCATTCTTACATGGGAAGAAATCGTAACGCAACTAAATAAATAACACTAATTACAAACTTTAAACACTACTGTATAAAATACACTGATTTTCTCGTGGTTTATGCAACACATCAGTTTGGTTTATTTGCAATCTACATCAGGATATTTCCCCTAACCAAGTCGTAAATAAAAGCAAGCTTTTGATTGGCTACATCCAGGTTTGATGCAGCCAATCAAAATAGTCACTTCTAGCCCAGGAAATTCCAAGCTAAGTTTGTCAGGGTCTCGTGGACACATGTGGACACAGAAACCCTGACTTGTGAGGATGGGCCAGGTTACAAATCCAAGATCCTTAATAAATAGGGAATGGTTTACAATTTGTTGGAAGAAATATTTAGGTCTGTGTAAAAAAGTAGGAGGAGATGATTACACAAAATAGGTACCGTCTTCTGCACATGTCCTGAAAAATGACGAATTTCCCATGTCTGGTAAATTAGAACAAAATCTTGAATTGGAACAATTCCATAATTGCAGGTGCACAATTTCAATACATGTGCAATCTTTCTGTGAAGTTCTAGAGGTCGGTGTTAAAAATTGTAGGAGAAGTTGATTCTACAAAATAGGTACTGTCTTCTGTAAATGTTTAATCTTTCTGTGAAGTTTCATAGGTCTGGGTTGAAACCTGTAGGAGAAGTTGATTACACAAAATAGGTACTGTCTTCTGCAAATGTTCTGAAAAATGACTAATTTCCTCTGTCTGGAAAATAAGGAAAAAAATCCTGGAAAATTCCATAATAGCAGGTGCACAACTTCAATACATGTGCAATCTTTCTGTGAAGTTCCATAGGTCTGGGTTGAAAACTGTAGGAGGAATTGATTGCACAAAATAGGTACTGTCTTCCGCAAATGTCATGGAAAATAACTAAATTTCCATGTGTGGAATACTATAAAAATAATCCTGGAACAATTCCATAATGGCAGGTGAGCAACTTCAATACATGTGCAATATTTCTGAGGTTCTAGAGGTCAGGTTTGAAAACTGTAGGAGGAGTTGATTTTACAAAATAAATACCCTATTTTCCACACCAGCCAACTCACCCGCCCGACTTTACCATACTATAACCCAGGTTTATGCAGCCCAGCCAAAATTATATTTTGAAATCAACAATTACTTCCTCAAAATATTCAGGGTTTTGAAAAGCAGTGGTTTTTTTATTTTGACAGGCGCTTTTCACAGTAAGTCAATCATTTTTTTTTCTAAAGGGATCAAATATTGTTTACAAACGTTCGCCTGCTTTCTTGATGTACAATGGTATTCGGAAAAACCACGAGACTTTTCCCACCTCCACCAGAAACGAGAAACCCTGAAGGGTTACGAAATCACAAAATATACGGCACCTAAGTTACACTTCTGTACTAATTTAAGTCAAAATTTAGAATGGAAAATCGCCCTATCAAAATGAAAACAACTGCTGCAATTTGTCGTCATAACGAACTATTTTATGATTGCTTTAGTATATCTGTTACCAGCATACCAAGTCAGAGTCGGAAACCCAATATTTGGTTGTATCAAGCATAAACCACACGTGTGGACACAGAAAAACGTCTCGCCTGAATTCCGCATCAGTAACGAAAATAAATTTCATCATAAGCATTACGTAAATAGCATTAATTATGAGCAGCGGCCTGTATACCAATTATTGTCACCATACTATGCATAGTTACAGAGGAACTGTCCTAATACAAAAACTTTAACGAAGTCGCTGAACCGTTAAATTGAGGTCAAGGTCAGGTGACACCTACCAGACAATCATTTACTATTCATCAGCAACCTATATACCAAATATTGTCATCCTACCATGCTTGGTTACAGGGGAACAGCAGTAACCTAAAAACTTTAACGTAGTCACTGGACCGTGAAATTGAGGTCAAGGTCAAATGGCACCTACCAGACAGTCATGTACTATTCATCAGCAACCTATATACCAAATATTGTCATCCTACCATGTGTAGTTACAGAGGAACTGTCGTAACCCAAAAACTTTAACGTAGTCGCTGGACCGTGAAATTGAGGTCAAGGTCAGGTGACACCTACCAGACAGTCATGTACTAGTCATCAGCAACCTATATACCAAATATTGTCATCCTACCATGCGTGGTTACAGAGGAACTTTCGTAACCCAAAAACTTTAACGTAGTCGCTGGACCGTGAAATTGAGGTCAAGGTCAGGTGACACCTACCAGACAGTCATGTACTAGTCATCAGCAACCTATATACCAAATATTGTCATCCTACCATGCGTGGTTACAGAGGAACTGTCGTAACCCAAAAACTTTAACGTAGTCGCTGGACCGTGAAATTGAGGTCAAGGTCAGGTGACACCTACCAGACAGTCATGTACTAGTCATCAGCAACCTATACACCAAATATTGTCATCCTACCATGCGTAGTTACAGAGGAACTGTCGTAACCCAAAAACTTTAACGTAGCCGCTGGACCGTGAAATTGAGGTCAAGGTCAGGTGACAGGTGACTGACTGGCAAGTACTCATCATAAGCTACCTCTGGACCAAATTTGAATGACCTAGGGCTTGGGCTTACAAAGATATGAAGCAAGATGTCAAGTGTTTACGCCGCCGCCGCCGCCAGATTCCCATACATATGTCTCGCCTCCAGCGACTTTCGTCGCAGGCGAGACAATAAACCACACGTGGACACGTTTGTTACCATTGAAATCCTGTCGAATATTCTGTTAAATGAAATGTTGTTGTAATTAGGGTTCACTGTATTTCCAAGTGGCAAATACATCAAATATAAAATCTGTACTTCTATAAATACTTCAAAACATTAACTTATAATTTTATGATGCACTATTTGAGGAAACCAATAAGTTTGCCCCAGACTTAACACTCACAATTGTGGTTTCTGTTTTCTGTTTGTTTGTATCCCCATGTTTTTTTTCTACAACATCTTGTAATTTATTTTCATCCCAACTTTCATTAGTTTCTGAAAAAAAATGCAACATCACATGTACTGGAAAACACTGAATTATATAAATACACACACACACACACACACAGAGAAAATAACTTTACCTTGAGATATATATCAAACAGGCAAATTAAAGTATTAAAGTGATAGTGTCTACAATTTGATTAAAAACATGAAACTGTAATTTTAGCCTCATACTTCTACTGAAAGATTATATAACATTCAAATCTCTGGTTAATAATTAATACTTAAACTGTCTTTTTATGTAAAAATACAGTTTTGTAATCAAAATCAATTTTTGTCTGGTAGACAATAATTCCATCGGAAAAACCCGCCTACATTCACATCACCTTTGTTCGGCCCGTTTACAGCACATGTGTAGTTGCAGACTTTAATGTAAACAATGTTGCACGTGCAGCAAAATACAAGAGGAAGAAAGATCATTTTGACCGATTCAACATGAAAGAGAAAAAGGCAGGAAGTGCAGGCCAAATATCATTAAGGAATGATAAATATTGAAGTGAAATCAATCATTGGAATGATATGAGCGTTCTTCAAGTCGACAGTCATGCAGCAGTTGTCAAAATTTTGTTGGATGGATATGCGTGTAAAACGATTAAAGTAACTGTAAATTACATATAGAATTGAAGAGATTTTTAATATATATGGGTCGACTATTTCTATCTGGAAGTGTCTCTTTTAATAAATGCGCTTTTCATAATTCGTTTCTGTTCACTGTAAAATATATATCAGTATATATGGGGTCTCTCAAGGGGAAAATCTTCCCAAAATATGAATAAAACTTTTATTTTATCGTTTTCTGCAAGTTGAAATTAGATTATTTATTTTCTGTTGTAGGTTATATATGTTACTGCAGTACTAGTTAAAGAAATTAGTTTTTAACCAAATATTTTCTCTGTAAGATTCACGTAGTTCCCTCGTCATCCATATTTCTGTGCACCACCAATCAGGTGAATCGGCAATCATCAGAAACAAGGAACCCATGCTTAATAAATTAATTGTTATGGAAAGACAAGCAATGGTTTTTTAATGATTATTTTATACCTATATGTTTATTTATTTTTTTTTTAACATTTTAGCCTATTTACCGACTATTTATGACATTCACTAAAACCGCTACTAAAAAAATGCCAAAATCGTAGACACTATCATTTTTATAATTTTTTCTGCAATTTATTGTAAATAATTAATGCTAACAAATTTGTTAAATGTTTCTCAAATGTTTGTTTGGCTTTGCACATCTGCAGAGAAAAATATTACACTGTTTATTTTACCAATTTTGTTTGTACAGAACTATCCTTATGTCAAACCCCTGTCAGCACAAACTAACCTGCATCCAATGTACACAAGTTATATTGCCAATTAACCCTCGTTTAAAAAAGAATAGATCTAGAGAGAACAATTATGGATATATATTTCTGAATGAGATTATAATAATCATATACAATAACAACTTTACCTTTGTCATCTCTTGTGTCCTCATAAATATTTTTTTTCTCTCCTTTTCTGTCAACATTAAGGTCATGTGAAAATTTACATTTGGCACCCTTGGAACATTGTCCTTGTTTAAAAAAAGCACACAACACAGACTTTGGATCAGCACCTGCAAAACAAAGAGTAAATACCATTTTATAACATAAATAGAAGGAAAACTTATAACATAACTGAATCATAAATAACAGAAAATCTATAACAAGTCAACAATTAAGCCTCAAGATATGTGAAAGAAACCATGTGATGTTAATAATCCAGTCCCAGGACAGTAATTTAGCATATTACCTATACAAATTCTTGAGAAATTTCTTTTATGTAGCTAATAATACACATTTTTGGTGTTTTGAATCAGTTCCAAGTTTATCCTAGCCTGGTTCTAGTACATGTATGACTTTCTAGGTGTAGGGCAATATCAAAGTTAAAGTATTCAATAACCTAAATTAATGATCAAACAAATAAATCTTGTAATTATTTTTAATAATTTTTTAAATTCAAATAAAGCCTGTGGACATTATTAAAAAAAAAATTGTATTAATAATAATATATACTAGTGGAGTTGACAAATATTATTTCAATAAAGACTCTTCTAGTCTATTTTCCATAAGTTTAATATACATTTTGTGAAAACAAAATTTCAAATGCAGAGATCTACACATGGGTATGTAGGAAAAAAATTTCACAGTAAATTAAGACCATATTTTGACAACTTTATTTTTCTTCTCATTCAACAAAAAGTCAAGATTAAATTCATTGCTACATTTTAACAGGTTAGATACTGTGAAAAAATGATGAAATTAAAACTGCTCCTAACTGTGTCATAATTGGATAGGAATTGATTGTGACCTTGGCCTTTAATACATACATGTAGCAATCTGATTTTTGCATGCTACATGTCTTCATGAAATGTGGATTTGGACAAATACTTAATTATTAAATCATGGTTAAACTCCAACATAAACAACACAGCAAATGGTCCAACACATATTTGCTGCAAAGTCACATATGTGGAGGAAACACAATGTTGCATGCAACTTGTTGTCTTGATCAACATGTATTACATGATTTGAAATATCTGTCAATTAACAAAAATATTCGCCCGACACAGATTTGCTTCAATGCCCCAATGTGACCTTGACCTCAGTGGCGGATCCAGAAGGGGGGTCCAGGGGGTCCGGACCACCCCTTTCGTTTTGACAAGCATGGGGTCTGGACCCCTACTTTTGTGTTGGCAGTTTTATAAATGTTTATTTTTCGACGGCTTAGAAGTTATAACTAATCGTAAATCATGTGAACTTGTCTTTTTAACTATTCCAAGTAGAGCATAACAAAATGATATTTTAACAGACATGTTTTAGGTGTCAGGAAATCGTCAGAATGCAGGATTTTACACCATTTCGTTCCAGACCCCCTGCCGTAGTACGACCTCTGCGAGGTCGGCATGGTGGCCTTTGGCCACCATGACAAATTTAGACCCCCCCCTTCATTTGAGGCTGCATCCGCCCCTGTTGACCTTATGACAATGACCCTAATTTGCATGATTTGCTAATGTTTTGATAAACATACTGGTTACTTTCTGGTATCTGCACAATATTTACTTCTACAATTTCTGCACAATTCATGTTTCAACGCCACAACACAATCCTTACAGTAGCTGGTAATCCATCCAAATAACTAAGGAAAATACATAAATACTTAAGTTTTAATTTAGCTGATGTATTTATACAAGTACACATACCTTTTCCAACTACCTGTACTGGTTTGAACAACAAATTTAACTCTTCTTGCTCTTTTTTCTTCTCTTCTTTCTTTTTGTCTTTGTCTTTACCTTGTAATTCTGCTACCTAAAAATAAGATTATTAAAATTTTTTGAATGAATCATATGGCCAGTTTTCAATTCCTAAAACAATGGGGATGTGGAAATTTTGTCAGTGATATTCCTTGTACCACAGTGAAAAAAAAAAGAAAATATTTTTATGAACACAACTCCTAGGAGTTGCTCTGAACAATTCTAACTAGATTTAAGATGATATAAATGTGATAGTTTACAGAAAATGCCATGCTTGCCATAGTTCTTTTATCATCTGAACCAGATCGAAGCTTACCTTACTGGCTTTTTGGTTCCCAAATTTAACCTGCTTCTCTACATGTTGAATAAATTTTTGCTGTTTAGCTCCTTTTTTGTTTTTCAATCCAAATGTTTTATCCTAAAACACAAAGGTTACAAAGAACAATTAGGACAATAATAATGAAACTTTAAAAGTCACTACAGTCTGCCTTAACTCATGAATTAAATTAAAAGATAGTTTTGCAAAAGTCTTCTAAACTATTAGTAACTTCTTATGTATTAAAAAGGAGTCCCTTTCAAAAAAAAGCAAACTTAAAAATTTTATCATTTTAATTGCAATTATTTTAATAATTTGACTTGCATCACAAAATATATCAAAGGTATCGGTTGCACCAGACCACAAAATTAAGAATCCAAAGATAAATGAAATTCCAATAACTGATGGAAACTTTGCCCAATCTAAAAAATGTCAAATTTGTGCATGTAATATATACCTGGATTGGATTGGTACCAACCCTTTTAGGGGCCTCAGTGGCCGAGTGGTCAAGGTAGTTCGTCTACTATTGATCACGTGGTCTGTCAACACTGAGATTGCGGGTTCGATTCTCACTGCAGGAAGGGTGTACTAGACTCCATTCTTAATTGACAAGGATTGCCAGTTTTCCTACTGCAGGTCGGGGGTTCCCCCAATAAAAACTGGACGCCATGATATAGCTGAAAAATTGCTGAAAATGGCATTAAACACCATCAAACAAACAAACCAACCCTATTCTTTTGCTCCATGTAAATTTTAAATGAATGTTAGTAGGTTTCATGTTTGCATTGTGCTTTCATTATACATGTTATGTAAGTATCATTTATTTTGTAAAGAGCACTAGAAACACTTACTTACTGTCATGGAGTGGAGATATAAAGTGTTTATTTTGTATGAGAATTAAGAGTTTGGTTGTTCATTTTAACATACATAAAATAATGAAATAAAACATTAAGAAAGAGGAAGAGCATTTTTGTCTTTATTCATGAACATCAATGACACCATATGACAAATGGATGATTACACCATACCAAACATAGCACAAAATGTTTGACTCCCCAATCATAATAACACAAAATGTTAACTACAGACACTTAATTATCCCCCTTTGAACAGTTGTTTATTGCTAACAAACAAGTAATGGAATGACCCATCTGCAAGGAACGCTTGATTGAAAACAATTACCACTTTAAAAAGACAACATATTTTTTAATTGCAATTAATCAATTAATACAATATGGAAATTATGATTAGCTATTGATTTCCACATTTTACGGCTGATATTTAAATGACAATAATTAGAAGATCAAGTTAACATCATTTATTCATCTTTTAAACCAAGAGGTATTCTAATTACAAAATAACTATTATGGCAACATGTGTAAACTGTACAGATTGCTTTATAAGTTAATATTGATTATAAACTGTGGAATGGATTTTGTTTTAATCATTTAGATATGACTGCATTTTCAGAGCCATCAGTCCACAAATTTTGGAATCCATGAACACGTCAATTTTCACCAAACCATGAAAATTGAGCCATGAATAAAAATACTTTCACATTAACTTTAATCAAAATTTGGTATACATCAGTACATGTTTTTTCCTACCCTGGAAAAAATTGGACAACTGGTACTTCCACAACTTAAAAGCACATCTATTCAGTATTGACTTTGTTATTTAACCTCAATGCACTACTCAATAATAAATGGTTCTAGAGAAGAAGATTTTTAAAAATCAATTAAAATAGATATTTAAAGTTCATGGGGAATACAGTTGATCCGACAATCTTGACCATGCACTCATTTTTTAGCTATCATAGAGCTAAACAATTTAGCAATGCTAACTTTTTAGTTCTAATAATTTTCAGATTTTGATGAAAAAATGGTAGAAATCATCAATTTTGACAATTAAGGGGCAATAACTTCTACAAAGGGTTGTAGTACAACTTCAACTCAAAAAAGAGTTTTGTACATGTAGATCTTCTGATACTGAAGAAGGAATGTCTCTTTGGTTTTCCCCTATGCTTTTTGAACTATACTGGCATGTCAAAAACTGTATTTTGTTCTATTTTTTATCATCAGTCACATACAATGGTATAGCACAACATGACATATGAACATTTTACACAAATTGATAATAGTACATTTATTATGAGCTATTTGTCAGTATTCAATTTATCACAATTATCAAGTACTAGTATGTAATACACGATCGTTTTTTTTATATGTGCCGAGAAAAATAAATAAGTTATTTAAAAGAAAAAAACAAAATAAAACAAAAATACAAACAAAAACAGATTTTTGTTACACATTTGAATGCCGATGGATGCCACATGATGCCGATAGCTCACATGACCGACACTTCAGGTTCAGGTGAACTAAAAAGGAGTATTTTCAATAAATGGTAGTATAAGCTATTCTCCAGGGGTTAAGCTTGACTTCAAAAGTGTCACCATTTGGCAATTTGGTAGCCAGTATATCTTAATTGCAAATTAACTGAAATGACCAGAAATCAGACCATAAATCAACTAAATGTTTTTTTTTTCTAGATCACTTGCACATACATAGAGAGTTACAGCTGTACACAGTTCACAGTTTATGGCCTGAAACTATTGCTACCACAGTAGGTGTCAAAAGCAATTTGTTTGTGGTCATGTTCGATCAATCATACTTTCTTTGATCATATATATATGAGAAAATGTAAATTGCAAAGAATGGAAATCTCAAAATAGTACAATATAAAAGTGTCAAAAGGAAATCTCAAAATAGTACAATATAAAAGTGCCAAAAGGAAATCTCAAAATAGTACAATATAAAAAGTGTCAAAAGGAAATCTCAAAATAGTACAATATAAAAAGTGTCAAAAGGAAATCTCAAAATAGTACAATAAATAAAAGTGTCAAAAAACTTCTTGAGTCTTTTCCTAATTGTTTGAAATAGATTAGGACAAAATTTTGTAAACACATTTCTAAAAATAAATTAAAAAATGAAGAATAAATGAATTGACAAGTACTTCCCTCGCTTTTCAGTGAAATGAACAAATCTACAAATGCCCCCTGGAAATTTTTTATAAAATTATATTACAAATAATAAATAAAAAAAAAACAAACACATTTAAACAATACATTTCAAAAAATTCAGTGGCTTCTTAAGTTTTTAATTAACAGTGAAAATAAAATTGAGCATTTTACCTTTAGTGTGCTATGTTAACTGGAATTCAATATAAAGATATCCATGGAGACAGATCCTGACTTTCAATTTTCAGAATATTTACATGTAACTCAGTTAAAGAGATCCTTGACAACAATTCAATGAACACCCGCTTTATCAGACCAAAATCATGATGATTTAAGTGTTTCTAATGTAAAATTACCTCTTGCAAACAACTACTCCTCAAATGGGACCAGTGACAACATACTAGTATATTTGACCCAACAACGTAAAATTCCCTAATCAACAACCATTTTTACTGCCCCATTTTATTTTGGAAGTATCGAAAAGAACAAGATTTGTTTTTTCATATCTTAAACCGTTTAACACCCAGTAAACAAATGTTGGAATCAAAAAACCAGCAATAAAGAATAAAGCAACTGCTCGACACAAACCAGGTTTATTATAAAAAAAAAATATGACTGATATAATAAACAAGGAGAAAATAGTACCAACATAAACATAAATCAAAAAGTTGTCAAAGACCGTCGATGTCCTTAACTTGGAAAACTGGAAATAGGGAAAAACTTAGATTTTTGAAAATGAAATGAAAAATTTATGAACAACAAAGTGGAACCTGGACATACAATAAAAGTGATAAAAACATGATCATGCAAATGAAACAGGAATAGAAACACACATCATTTAGGAGACTTAGAATTATTTTTATTACAAATTTAATTTTACAGATAAAAAAAACATGAATGTGTTTTAATATACATGTACATTTTTATTTATACTGCATAATAAAATATAAACATTTTATTTGTGCGATTCTAGATCACTACACATGTCTTGCTGCCAATCAACCCAAATAGCTGTATAAACTGTATGCCCACCAGAAAAACCATCCCCGATATAAGTACCAATACACATGGAATAATTATTTCTTCCTTGTTCACATCTCGCTTGTTTTGTATGCACTGGCTTTGTTGTGATTCTTGCTGCTTTGTTTACTTCTTTGTAGGTACCATTAGTTGATTGGATCATCTATCAGCTGGTTTTCTTTTCTTTTAATTGCTCAGAGTTTTTAGACACTTTTACTTTGTACTAAAAGATTCTATCTTTTTTCCTCTTCAGTTTTCGTCTTCCATTCAATATCTAAGATGGCATACTGTCTTTAGCCGACAAACAGTTTATAATCACCCAATGAATGTAATGCAGCACACAAATTAATGAACTAAAATTCTACGATATCGTGTAACAACACTGGACAGATTAGAGACACTTAGATTCAATCAAAGTAGATACTTCAAAAACAGTTCATAGACAAAAGATGAATAAAGACTAATAATTATTGTATGATTTTAATTTCTCTGTTGTTTTAACATTCATCCAATGTACGTGTACATGGTAATTTAGACAACTAAGAACATAAATAGAAATTTATAAATAAATATGAATACAAACTTTAGTTCAGTAAAAGGAACTAGAGGCTCCCAGGAGCCTGTATCGCTCACCTGAACCTGAAACCAAACAACCCTTTTCTATCCAGCTTTTCTTTGCTATAAGGAATTGCCCAATAATTCCTATAAGGAGGAGCTTTTGATGCTTAGAGGGAGAATGGAGGTTCACTTCAAATTTGCTGTACCTGTTATACTTTTTTAACTATCAGTCGAAAACTCCCCCCCCCCCATTTTCTATTTTAAGCTAACGTAGCTATATAGGTAGTCAGGTGTCATGATTTGCACAATTTTGGTAGAGGACGTCCTAAAGATGATGTGTGCAATGTTTCAAAGCAGTCCTTTAATGGGTTAAAGAGGAGAAGATTTTTTAAAATCAATTAAAATTGATTAAAAAAATGTTCAAGGAGAATAATTCCTAAACGGTTCATCAGGCAATCTTGACCCTAAGTCATTTTTGTAGCCCTCATAGAGCAGAACAATTAAGCAATACTAATTTTTTCTCTAGTTCAAATAATTTTTAAGATTTTAAGGCAAAAATGTCAAAAATAATCAATTTTGACAATTAAAGGGCAATAACTCCTATAAGGAGTCCTCATACAACTTCAACCAAATGGAGTGTTTCGTAGAGCTTTTGATGCCGATGAAGGCATGTCTCTTCGGTTTTCTTGTATCTGTTATACTTTTTGAACTATAAGCCAAAAACTGTATTTTATCCCCCCCCCCCCCTCCATTCTATTTTTAGCCATGGCGGCAATGTTGGTTAATCTGCAGCCATGGTTGGTGCAAACTTGGTTAAGGACATTTGACGGATGATGTGTACAAAGTTTCAAAGCAGTACTTTCAGTGGTTTCAGAGAAGATTTTAAAAAATCAATTAAAACCGATTAAAATAAACAGTTCGAGGGTAATAACTCTTAAACGTGTAATCAGACAATCTTGACCCTAGGGCAATTTTGTAGCCCTCATAGAGCAGAACAATTAAGCAATGCTCACTTTTTCTCTAGTTCTAATAATTTTCAAGATTTTGAGGCAAAAATGGCTAAAATCAACAATTTCGACAATTAAAGGGCAATAACTTCTATAAAGATTCATCATACAACTTCAACCCAATGGAGTGTTTCGTAGAGCTTTTGATGCAGATGAAGGCTTGTCTCTTCGGTTTTCCTGTGTCTGTTACACTTTTTTAAATATAAGCCAAAAACTGTATTTTACCGCACCCCCCCCCCCCCCCAATCCAATTTTTAGCCATGGTGGCCAGGTTGGTTAATCTGCAGCCATGGTTGGTGCAAACTTGGTTAAGGACATTTGACAGATGATGTGTACAAAGTTTCAAAGCAGTACTTTCAATTGTTTCAGAGGAGAAGATTTTAAAAAATCAATTAAAACCGATAAAAAAAAACAGTTCAAGGGGAATAACTCTTAAACGGTTAATCAGACAATCTTGACCTTAAAGTCATTTTTGTAGCCCTCATAGAGCAGAACAATTAAGCAATGCTAACCTTTTCTCTAGTTCTAATAATTTTCAAGATTTTGAGGCAAAAATGGCAAAAATCATCAAGTTTGACAATTAAAGGGCAATAACTCCTACAAGGAGTCATCATACAACTTTGACCCAAATGAGTGTTTTGTAGAGCTTTAGATGCTGAAGAAGGAAGGTCTCTTCGGTTTTCCTGTATCTGTTATACTTTTTGAACTATAAGCAAAAAACTGTATTTTGACCCCTCTGTTCTATTTTTAGCCATGGCGGCCATGTTGGTTGGTCTGAGGCCATGATTTGGGCAAACTTGGTAGAGGGCATTTTACTGATGATGTATGCAAAGTTTCAAAGCAATCCCTTCAGTGGTTTTTGAGGAGAAGATTTTTTAAGAAAAGTTAACGACGACGACGCCGACGACGACGACAGACGCCAAGTGATGGCAATAGCTCACATGACCCTTCGGGTCAGGTGAGCTAAAAATTCATGTATCAAATTTATCCTATTTAAAACTTTGGCCTGTGGTAAATTTATTATGTCTTCTATTCACAATTCAAACCATTGTATGCTTGTTTTCCATATTTACCAAAATATTGTTGGAAAAGGCTTTTAAAATGAATAATATAAACATTATTAAAAAAAATATGATGATATACGGTTCTATGGCTTTGAGCGATGGCCTGTGGTATAATTAGCTGGTACTAGTATATGGTACAGAAACATTGTCTCACCTAGACATAATTAAATCAAACCACAAATACTGATATTAAATATTTATTTTTCTAATATTTTTTTCTATACTTCAATAAAATTTATCATACAATGTCATATTATGTTATAAAAAGGTGGCCTGTGGTACATGTAGGTGTGTGGTAAAAAGACGCCCCTCCCCCCTATGCTGCAGATATTGGCCACTCTTAACATGCATGAAACAAATTTCTTTTTAGTTCGGCACTAACTTTGCGTACCCAGAGGCGAGCAAGCCCCGTTCTCTGGTACACTTTATGGCACTTCTACATATCATTATTATCTTTTAACTTTAAATTACTTGATTTTTTACCTTTTGATTTACAACTTATGTTAGGTAAATATGGTCACATACTCTAACTTCGTCTACACTCGAATTCCTGCGATGTTGCTTTATTAAGGTATTAAATGAAAACATTTTATAGTAAGTGTTGACATAGGGTGTAGAGTGTTTTTTGCGCTACAAATGAAAACTGCTTACCGCATATGGTTCAGCTTATGCTCCTTTTGTAGATCAAGAAGGGAACTTTTTGAAATCAATAATTATTTCCCCCCGAGATTTTCAGCGTTTTGAAATAAAGTAGTTTTTTTTTATTTTGAATGGGCGATTTTCCATACTAAAATTTGATCTTAATTAGAACGGTAGTGTACTTTAGGAACTATTGATTGTTGTCTACTCGAAATCCTTCAGGTGATGTCGTCTGCAGTTTAGGCAGGAAAAGTATCTGGGTTTGTCCGAATACCATTGAACGTCACGAAAGCAGAAGAACATTTGTAAACATCGTAAGGTCCCTTTAGAAACAAAAATGGCTGACTTATTATGTGAAATTTCTGTAGCAAAAGTCAAGGACGATTTGTAACAACTTTACAACAGAGGCATTCGATAAAACACGGACAGGTTATTGTATCTACATTTTTTCTACTGAATTTTCGTAATAACAAGGTAAAATATACATGTAGAATAATGAAAAAATGCTAGCAAACCTTTTTTTCAAGGGGAGTTGGTATTTTTAGTCACTTTTACCATGTCATTCCGACGGGATTTTGCTTCACAAAATGGAAAACTGCTACCGCGTTTGGTCGAGTTTAGGGTCCTTTAGTAGATCTTTTATTCCACTTTTTGAAAGTAACAATTATTTTCCACAGTTAATCGGCTTTTTGAAATGCGGCCGTTTTTTCATTTTGCCAGATCGATTTTCCATAGGAAGTCAGCTATTTTTGTATCTTAAGGGGTCTAATGTTGTTTACAAACGTACGTCTGTTTTCGTAACGTACAATGGTATTCGGACAAACCGCGAGACTTTTTCCGCCTCAACTGCAGACGACATTACCCGAAGGATTTCAAATAGACAACAATGGAATTTTCCTAACGTACACTTCCGTTCAAAACAAGGTCAAAATTTAGCAGGGGCTGGGCTGGGCTTCGCCAATGTCGCAAATTGCAATTTTTTTTCATTTGGCGACAAAATATTGCGTCTGGCGATTTTTTTGGCACCAAGGTTTTAGTGTTAAACGATGCATGCACGTTTTAAATTTATCGGTAATCGGCGATTGCATCATTAAAGATCCTTTGTCGGCTTCTATGGTCGTAAATACACGTGTATTGTGTAGTATCCAGTGACATGCGTGTTATTTGGAGTTATTAAACGGAAATCGGCAATAAATGAATCAACAAAGTTGTCTGATGAAAAGCAGCTTTACCCTGCATTACATTTGAGTAGATGTGTAATAAAACAATTGATGCTGTTAATTAAATTTATAAAAATAACAAAACAAACATATTTTTGTAGTAATAGTTTTTTTTATAATGTAATTAATAAAATACAGGTATGAAAACTGACGTCGTTGTTGGGTGATTTCCGGACCGGATGTCCGTCTTAATTTCGTAATTAGAAAACTTTTACACATGCGTAGTTCCATTTTCAGTATTTCCGGTTTTATATTTATTCACGGGAATAGATGTTTCTAATAAATTACTGTAAAATTTTGGTTTTCTGCCAACCAGAAATCACTCCAGGGCTCACGCTGGGTCAAAATTATAGGGAGAAGTCACTTCTCTTTTGGGTGGCTGACAGGGAGAAGTGAGGATAGAACAGGGAGAAGTGGGTGGAAAACAGGGAGAAGTTGCAGTATATGTCGCGAAAGCGTCCTGTTTTCCTTTTTTTTTTTAAATTAGCGTTGGCATTTGCATTTTTATTATGTTTTTTTTAGCAGTTTAATTTATTGAGGTAAAGTATCAAAGATTTGATTAACTATTCAGTATACTTATTTCACACATTTTCAAAAATACATGTATTAAACATAACAATAAAAAAAAATCAACTGTCACAAAACTGTTCATTAAAATAATGTTTCTTTGT
The DNA here is from genome assembly GCA_944474755.1 of Limnoperna fortunei. NCBI lineage: Eukaryota > Metazoa > Mollusca > Bivalvia > Mytilida > Modiolidae > Limnoperna > Limnoperna fortunei. The sequence goes on along the minus strand of OX104125.1, from coordinate 10,749,134 downwards.
CATTGATACACAATTTGATTGATTTATAATGAAGTACTATTAGAACTTAGAAGAAGAAAATTACATCATTGTGACACATAATATATTATTTAAAATTGTAAAATTCACTATTAAAAGTATTTAAACATATTTAACTTAAATTTGTTTTAAGTAACTGCCAAAATACTATTTTTACTTCGTGTCTATCATTGCATAACTCATTTCACCAGTATCAGCGTAGTATATTTGCAATCTCCGGCACCAAATTCCTATCCGGTCCGGAAATTTTCACAAATTCTTGTGCTCTGAACTGGTTTTCGGTTATATTGTAAACCTACGCTTTATATACCAAATAAAAGTTAAAAGGGTACCAGTTCAACTTTGGCGCGTAAACATAATAAACATGACGCGGTATCAAAAATATGAAGATTTCTTACCAAAATGGGAATAAAATTTGAAAGGCGACATTAGGCGATTCTACAAAATGAAAGGGCGACTTCACTTCGCTTTTGAAGATGATCGACGGCGAAGTGCGACCACGATAAGGCGACTTCTTCGCCCGAGTCGCCCTCCAACGCGAGCCCTGCACTCACACATCTTTTCATGATTAAAATAACTTTAGTGTACGGGCTGCTCGAGACCAAACTTTTGAAAAATTGAATTAAGAGTCCGGCAAACTTGGATTTCGTCCGACGTTACAGAATATGTCACCCATAATGTTAAACAATTTCGCCATGACATATAGTGATCTAGCGATTTCTAATATGGCGACACTTTTACAAAACTGGCGACAGAAAATTGCAGTTGGCGATTTTTTTGGCGCCAGCTTTTTAGAAGCCAGAGCAGCCCCTGTTTAGTATGGAAAATCGATGTATTGTTACAAAAGTAAAATTTCATATTATTGATGTACTATTTTTTATAGCATTTCATGCATAGATACAAATTCGTAACTCTTGTAAACCATCAGTCGGAAGACTTAATAACTTTTTTATTCTAATAAAAGTAAATGAATTAATAAATAAATCGTCAAAATGTTGGACTGCATAAACTTATTTGATACAAGTTATTTTGTTCAGTGTATTATACGTGTCATACGTGGTATATACGCACGTCCATACCGACATGACTTAACATTATAGTAAGTTTCGAAGCGGCAATATAGCGGTTTTTTGGCTGACAAATAAAAACTGCTTACCGCGTTTGGTCCAGCTTATGCTCCTTTTGTAGATTACAGAATGTGTAAACTGACAACAACAATTATATCCAAGTGATAGTTGGCGGTTTGAAATGCGGCAGATTTTTTCACTTTGATAAAGCACTTTTCTATAGTAAAGTTTTACCTAAATTACCACGGAAGTGTATGTTTGGAAGAGTCAATTGTTATCTATTCGAAATCCTTCGGGTCATGTCGTCTGCAGTTAAGGCGGGAAAAGTCTCGTGGTTTGTCCGAATACCATGGAACGTTACGAAAGCAGACGATCTTTTTGAAAACAACGCTAGGTCCCTTTAGAAACTCAAATGGTTGACTTCCTATGTAAAATTCCCGTAGCAAATGTCAAGGACGATTTCGGATATTTCAACAACAAAGGCATAATATAAAATATGGACGTGCTATCGTGTAGATTTTTTTTCAAATCGGATTTTAGCACTATAAGGGTACAGTATGGTATAATAAAAAAATGCAAACAAAACGCTGAGCGCATGGGGGTGTAACATTTAGTATAGATGTTCGCTGAAAAAGGCTAATAAATAAATAAAACACTTTTTTAGGTTCAAACTGATTTGTTTTACTATTTAAAGTTATAACTTGGTGAAATATAAGTCACAAATAGTGGCAGGCGTACACTTTTTTACGACAGGCGTATTTAAGTAGGACCGCTATAGTATAGTGTTTATAACAATAATTGAATAAATATTAGACTGCACTTGACCATCATTAGCATCTGAACCGTAGCTCTTGTAGTACTTCGACTATTTTGTGATTTCGCGGGGTGCGGTCCGTCAAATAAAAAAAAACTGGCAGATAAGGTTCCGCAGCTTTTCGTCATCATGATCATGTTCCCAAAATTCGAGAATAAATGTAACACGTTTCTCGATTTAACGATTCACCTCGATCACTTTTTCCTTCTTCTTTTGCTCTGATTTCTTGCTCGCCCCAGAATCTTTTTTGGGAGGCATCATGAATATAAGATTGTTTCTGTTAACTGTGAAATTTGTTAAAATATTGCTCAATCAAAAGTAAAATGTGATTTTGTGGAAATTATGGCGGTGATCAATTGCTCATGTTTTCGTATATTACGTTGCTAAGGAAATTTATTTATATATTGTCTCTGTTGATAAAAATTATAATCTTTTATAAAAGTGGAGGAATAAACCTCCAATATGTCAATAAAATATAAATATAGACTGAATACGTAACTAATTAAAGCATATAAGTACAAAACGCGGGAAATTTAAACAAGCGAATGTCCAAAAGAAGATGACATATATTAAAAAAAACCAAACTTATCTTATGGTCATTTTTTATCCCCATTAATAAAATATGCACTTTGCGTTTTTTCGTAACTCATAAACATGTACTTTTTCTGCTATTGAATAGAGCAATATCCCATTTCTGGTGCTGACGCCCGTGTGCCATGCCGAGAAATAACCGTCCTAAAACCAATGGTGCTTTCCATTATCCGGTACGTTGTCGCGTGAGATATGCAAGTCCCGTGAAAATTGCAAGCACGCATGTGCAAAATATATTTTTTTTTAAAGTCACTTCCGCCGTGAGAAACGCAAGTTTGACTCCTTTCTATTCAAAATTTCCGGTTTTATAGGTATAATAGAGAAGGGGGGGGGGGGGTAAATAAATTATCTAAGTTCTGTCAACACAGAATAATGATAAGAAAATTGACTATGTTTATTATATGGCCAATTTATACTTTTTATTTCAAAAAGATAATTTTTAAGTAAAGTTATTAATTAATCGTAAACTATTAACATCCCGTGGATATTATATGATCATAAATGTAATTTATGTGATCATATTATTTAATCAAAGGATAAAATTGTTATATTATATGATATTAAACTTGAGAAAAAATTGTATTTCAACTAAAATGAATATTTTAAACAACATGAAATGTAAATGACCAGCATCTTTAATCCATATATGCCTAAATTTGACTTAATCAAGTGCAATTCTCATGCATGCACACTTACTTGTAATTCAGTAGACCGTTATAGGCAATCAGTGCTTTGGTTTGACATGACTTGTCATTATCATGGCTGTATAAAAGTACTTTTTTTAAACATTTATAGTCAACCTATAATATTTCAGTTGCCTACTACTTATATAGTCAGTCATGGCCTCGGTTTGACCCGACTTACGTATCTCGTTGCTGTAAAACTACTTATTTAAACACTTGGGTCAACTTACAATATTTCAGCAGTTCACTATAGGCAATCACTGCCTCAGTTTACCAGACTTACAATTCGCATGGATGTAAAAGTACTTTATTTAAATTTAGATAAACCTAAATAATTATTTCAACATTTAACTTTGACCTTAACCTTGTGACCTTTTTCAAAGGTAAATGTCAATGATGACCATTACAACTTTACGTCTCTGTCACAGCTGGTTCAAAAGTTAACATGGTACAAAATCAACTTGCAATAAAAAGGGTTAGAGAATTCATATAAGGAGGAAAAGTCTTTGTGCATATATCACAGTGCGTCAAATATCGTAAATGCAAGATGGTTGATATATAGTGTTTACATTATAAGTATATCAATATTTTACTATGCATTATACAATTAACTACTTACAGAAACGAAAAGCGTAATTTATATAGACATTATTATATTGCTATTTCTACTTTTACTTTACACAACATCAAATTTTGTTACGCCAAAGTAATTCCTAAAACTACGTTTAACTATTTATACCTTTACATACAAATGTTCTTTTATTTATGTAATGAAATAATGACTTGTTTTATTTTTACTAAAATGTGCACAGTTGAATTTTATAGCAGACTTGCGTTTCTCACAACCTTGTAACTCTCACGATGCCCAACGTGAGAGTTGCAAGTTTTACCGGATACCGGAAGCGGAACTTGCAATTTTCACGGGACTTGCAGATCTCACGCGACAGCGTACCAGTTGTACCTCCCAAAACTGAAATGGAACGCGACGTACCTATCGGAACGTCTGATTCGTCAATTTTTTGGTTCCAACTTTGTTCCAAGATGGCGGACACAGACACGGAAAATGTGATGTGGAAGTAAATTTTAAGCTTTACCTTAGGTTACCTTAGGTGGTTTACCACCGCAGGTTCAGGAACCTCTGTAGTGGCCTCATCTTCATAGATTGATATACTATCGGTGCTACTTCCTGGTAGTAAGGTGTTATAGTCTGCAGTGTAGTCATAAATCGTTGGGTGTTCGCTCCAAAACTTATCTAGTCGTTTCTTGAATGCATCAGTGTTCTTAGCTGTTATTACTGAGCAAGGTAAGCTGTTCCAAACATGAATTATACGGTTGGTGAAGTAATTCTTACGAATGTCGAGTCTGCATCTGTTCTTTTGTAGTTTTAGGTGATGGCCCCTTAAAGGGAAACTTCGCGAAAAAATGAAAATTTGATATGTTATTCTTCAACTAAAAAGAATACCATCTGCCTCTTGGTGTTTTATTATATTTTCAGTGGTTAAGTTTCTGCATGGAATTTACCGTGTAAAAATGCACTTATGGAGGTCCGCCATCTTGTCACCATCTCGTCACTAGATGGCGATACTAGACATCCAAGTACCTTAAAAGTCGTCGTATGATAATAACGCGAAACGGTCAATAACAGAAGGTTGTATTATAAGACAAGGTTGTGGAAAGATTACGTTTCGTATTCCTGATCTATATATATAAGCATGAAAACCGACTTGCATGTGTAACAAGTAGTTAACTAATTTAAAGACTTCGACCTAAGACTATTTCCACAGCAGCAATAACGGTAAACCGAAAGAAAGTCACAGTTTTGATAGGAAAACAAGTCCATAAATATTAATTAAATTCAAAATTATTCGTATTATATTTTAAACTTAATCAGATTAAGCAGATTTTTTAGGCTTGTGTATGTCCTAGTGCCTATGCATATCTTTACATATAGATTTTAATTCCAAATAATTGTGCTTTTTATATTCTAACTCTGTTCTGGATTTTATGTTTTATTCATGTTTTCTTTGTAAGTGTTGTGCTTAGTGCTAATGCATGTCCTACCTATTGCTTATGCATGTCTGGTCTTTTAATTGTGCTTTATTACATGCAAGCTTAGTTTTATATATATCGAGTAGGTTTTATGTGTATCTTTGTGTGTTATATGTACTGTGTTCTGTACTTTCTTACATGCTAACATAGTTTTATATAATAGAATGTTTTATGTGTCTAAGCCTGATTAATATGTATTGTTGTATCATGTATGTTGTTATTGTTTGTCGGTTAAAAGCTCTACAGAGCTTATGTTACTTGTATTTATAACCCGACTTCAAATAAAGTTTCTATGTCTATGTCTATGCAACTTATTGAACGAAACTGTTTTATACAAAATATTTGCGAAGTTGACTATTTAAGAAATAACGATCGTTAAATGAAATATTTTTAAATACTCCGGTTTTCGCGCATCAAAATTTCACTTCACGTTTAGTACATTTATAATTATAATTATTGTTATTATTATAATTATTATTACTGGTAACATTTATTGTGCGTGTGCGTAACACAGTTTTCAAACGTTTACATGTTGTGTATATTTTAGTTAACGTGTAAGTTTTTCGTTTCCGCTGACTTGGCATCTTAAGGTATTCGAAATCTCTTATACATCCTGTGTTCTGACACTTCGGTGTATTCAAATCATACCTGTCTTGGCAGGAGGGGTGTGCCTTTCTAATTTCGAATTACATGATTAACCTTTAATCTGGTTAGCGTTTGAAAAAGTCCGAATGTTCATACTTCAAAGTCGGCATCAAATGATCTAATAATTACAATAAACATCCTGCTTGTTTACCTGATTATTCTGTTAATTACCCTTCATAAACCAGTAATGATTTACCTGTAACATTTTCACGTCCAGGTACAACTGCTGTTTCAAGACGTGCAAAATTATCCACGGAATTTTATTTTAATATATATAAAAATAATCATATAAATATATCTTTTATTACAATTAATATTTAGGTAAATTATATCTGAGTTAAATAAAGACAGGTTAAAATTTGTGTCCAAAAATACTTTTATTAAAACAAAGAGCATTAAAACATTAAGACGTATTTGGTAATCTTATGTTGTCAGTCGGTCATTAGTCATCGCCACAGTTTATATATTCTTCAAAGAGCTAAGGCAGAAAAACATATTTTGAAACTGGATTATTTATCATATTTACTGGATAATTACATTTATCACGTCACAAACGCAGTCACATGATAAAATACTGTCAATATGGCGGCCCCCATACACAAAATTTTACCACCTTTAAACCACTCTTGACGCATAACGGTAAAGAATACAATAAAACATCAAAAGGCAATTTTATTTCTTTTTATTTGAAGAATAACATATCAAATTTTCATTTTTTTGCGAAGTTTCCCTTTAGTTCGTTATCATTGATGGTGAACATACCCTTCGTCGTGCGATTGTCATACACGTTGTTCAGGATCTTATAGGCTTCTATCATATCGCCTCGTAAACGTCGAAATTTAAGAGTTGGTAGTTTGATGATTTTCAGCCTTTCTTCGTAGGATAGGTCTCTCAGTTTTGGTAGCATTTTAGTGGCTCTTCTTTGTACATTTTCGATAATGTCTATGTCTTTCTTCTTATAGGGGCTCCATACACTGCTTGTGTATTCAAGGTGCGGTCTAACTATGGCTTTGAAGAGTGGTCTAAAGCTTCTATAATCGAGGTATTGGAATGATCTCCTGATTAATCCCATCATCTGATTGGCTTTACTAACTTGGTTTTGTATATGTACGTCGAATTTCAAATTGGAGTCAATTGTCACCCCTACATCTTTTTCACTTGTTACTGTTTCTAATGTTACTTGGCCGCCGTCATAAGTTGGCATGGTGTATGGTTCTCTATCTCTGGATTTCTTTCTTGTATATATGTGTAATACCTTGCATTTGTCTGGGTGGAACTTTAACTTTAACAACCAAATGCTTACTCCATTCAAACAACTTGTTGATATCCTCCTGGACCACTAACTGATCATTTTCACTGGTGATACATCTATATAACTTTGTATCATCTGCAAACATGAAAACATCCGAGTTCACACATTCTGGTAGATCGTTTATAAAAACTACAAAAAGGATAGGCCCAAGTACTGATCCCTGTGGAATGCCACTTATAACATTATGCCATCTAGAATATGTCCCGTTGACTTGCACTCTCTGTTTCCGGTCGGATAGAAAGTTCTTTACCCAGGTGCATGTCTGTGGACTGATGCCATAATGCTCCAGTTTGTGGATCAAACGTATGTGTGGAACCTTATCGAAAGCCTTCATGAAGTCTGTGTAAATACTATCTATTTCACCACCTTGATCTAATATACTAGTCCAATGGTCCATGACTCTAAGTAACTGAAGATTAGTTGATCGACCTCCAATAAACCCGAATTGTCTGTCACTAAATAAGTTGTTGTTGTTCATGTGATCCACTATTCGTTTACGTGTTAATTTCTCCATGACTTTACAGATGACACTAGTCAAGCTGACAGGTCTGTAGTTCGAAGCTAGCTTCTTGTCTCCTTTCTTGAAAAGTGCTGTTATCTGGCCTATTCTCCATTCCTTGGGCACCACCCCAGATTTAAATGAGCTGTTAAAGATATAACACAATGGAATGTCAATAATATCTGCAACGAAAATTTAAAAAAGAACAACCTTTAACAATGTAAAAATCTATCAAAGGAGTGAAAGAGTGAAATTTTAAGACACGTATGGTTATATAATATTTATGGTATATCAATGTATTTTTAAGCGCAGCCATTTTGAAACAAATCGTCTGCCTTGGACGTTCCTTTATCCCAAACCGATCCGGACGGTACGTACCGGATAATGGAAAGCAAGCCAAGTTTTCGTATTATGTAAGTCATTATCGTATTAATCACTCTGCCATGTGTTCAATGTGTTCTTACCTTTCATTTTCTTATACTTTCACAACTCATAAAACAATTACATCGGAGGGAAAAGACAGATTGAGAATTTATTGCCCCGTGGCGTAACGAACACTTCTAGTCTTGCTACAGATAAGCCTTATGTATGTTAATTAATAATGATGACCACAGCGGGATACCTTTGAATCCAAAACTTGGGGTTATTTCTCGGCATGGACGGCAGTAGGTGTCTGTCCGTAACAAATATAAATATGTTTTTTATCATTTATAATTTTGTGATGCTATATATGCCATGTGTGATCCTGTATTTCAACAAATGTATTTGTATAAACTTTTGGGGACTCTATAATTAAATTAATTAATACAAAAATACAATACATTTATTTATTATTGTTGTTTCATGAATTTGATTGCAGCTCGACTAGATGCAGTATTGTTCCACCTTGAGTTTTAAATCTGAAAAAAATATTAAATGATAAAATCTACAGACAGTTCTTAACTATCGATTCATCCCACAAAAATATACAGGCGATGAGTCGACAAGCGTTTTTTTTTAGAATCGGCGACGAGTCGACCAACTTCCATTGGCGATTATTCGTCCTGTTACCCAGGAACCTATAAATCATTATATTATACTAGTCCCAGTGTTACACAAATATCAACCCTTTAACCAATGGTGAATAAACAAATTAACGGTTGTGGTGCTGCAATTTTTTATTAGGGGAAAGGTTTAGGAAAATACCTTTAGCTTTGAAACTAGAACTAATGTTGGCGTATATCAAAACAAATCAAAGAAATATCTGTAATGACAAAAGAACTGTTTTACATCGAAGATGAAAAATTTTTTATTCAACATTAGATTAATTGCTTGAATAATTTTCTATCAAGAAAACAGCCAAAGTTTCCAATTAATTTCCTGTCAATATTGTTACTTCGCGTTGCATTTAACTTATCACTATATGTTTTTACCCGACGGTATAGCATGGAATTACAATACATCCGTTACATGTGTTCATGGTATATTCATCTTCGGAATATAATATCTTTGCAATTTCTGATAATTATGGGTGAAATGTTATATTTTGAGTCTTCAGATGTTTCCAAACATCATGTTTCTAACGGTTTTGATATTAGTACACATAGTTTTCTTTAACCGTGACATTTTGGTACATTACTGTCATGCCCATAGTCTGGTAAATAGTCTATTATATCGTTCGTTGTATTTACAAATATATTCTGAAGACATTCTGGGAACCAACCTATGCTGCCCAAAAATATGTATACCGAAAACATTTCCTTCTTTAAGGAATACTTCGAATTTCTGAACAGGTTATACGATATAATATGGTTTGGGTCTGTTTACGCCTAATAAACCAAAATATAGCAAAAACGTCGATGACTTCATGGAACTATTTGAATTTTTAACGGCGTAAGAATAGGTCATAGGTCACGCAAGTTATAAATATGGGTTGCTCGATTTGAATTGACCAGTTTGTGCATATTTTCACTACGAATATTTTATTTTCTATATTTTGACGTCTATTTAAATTTTTTCTTGATGTAGAGTCCAAAAATGTATAAAATGATATAGTAACAATGTGCACAAACGAGACTTAAATAAATATCGGTCTAAGAAGATTGGCCTGCGGTCTTTTATCATATGGCTATTTTAATGTCGATGATTTGATTAAAAAAACATGATGAAAAATAACTTATGCGCTCGAAATATTAAAGCGAGCACAGGAATGGAATCATAAATTGTATGCATATTTAGATTTTGGTATCAAAGAGGAGAAAGTTGATCGGCACGATTTAACCGTGACATTAATGTCAAAGAGCCTGTAAAGTATTGACCCTCAACCACTTTCCTAATAAACTTTGTATAATAATAATATTAACAATATTATAGGTTGGTTTGATTCCTTAGCAGTTTTAGGTTTAAGTCTTGTATGTCACTTGAACATGACCTGCTACGATCACAAAAAGTATTAAAAGTATTGTAACATATTACATTATATTTGCTCAACAGATAAACTAACGACTGTACATTAATTTTTTAGTCTATAGAGATAAGATCTACAGAAAATTATTTTTCCCCACTGACAACATTCGTTGAAGGAGCCTCACAGAACTAATTTAAAATGACATCATAAGTAGCCTGCAAAGACATGGTTTCTCAGTGGAGTCACGATTTTCCATTTGAACCCTTTGTCACGTGGCATGCCGAGAAATAACCCCATTTTTTATTAAAAGCTATTTCGCTGTAGTCATGCATAATGCTTATTTGTAGCAAGACTATAAGGGTTCGTTACGCCACCGGGACAATAAATTCTCCCCCGATGTAATTGTTTTTTTTTTCTGTTGTGAAATTTTAAGAAAAGGAAACGCATTTAACACAAGGAAGCGTACTTTTATACTATAATGACTTACATAATTTGGTTTTCGGACTGTTACTTCTCAGCACGATCTACTGTCATGCTGTTATTAGCGCTGTATATATCTACCGCTAAACTTTAGTGCTATGTATCTACTGCTATGCTTTAGTGCTATATTTCTTCTGTTATGCTTTAGTGCTATGTATCACTGTTATGCTTTAGGGCCATGAATCTACTGCTATGCTTCAGTGTTATGTATCACATTTAAACTTTAGTGCTATATATCTACTTTTATGCTTAAGGGCTATGTACCTACTGCTATGCTTAAGTGATATTCACCTTCTGTTATGCTTTAGCTCTATTTAGGACAGCCTTATTTTACTGCTGTTAATCTACCGCTATGCTTTAGTGCTATGTATTTATTGTAATGCTTTAGTGTTATGAATCTACTGCTATGCTTTAGTGCTATGAATCGACTGTTATGCTTTAGGGTTATGTAATTTACTATTATGCTTTAGTGCTATGTATCTACTGCTATGCTATGGTGCTATACATCAACTGCTACGCTTTAGTGCTATGTGTCTACTGCTATACTTTCTTGTTATGTATTTACTGTTATGCTTTAAAGCTATGTATCTAAAGCTATGCTTTATTGTTATATATCTACTGCTATGCTATACTAAAGAACAGCAGTAGATACTTACCACTAAAGCGTAGCAGTGTCATGAATATGTTGTTATGCTTTAGTGCTATGTATCTACTGCTATGTTTAAATACTATGTATCTACTGTTATGCTTTAGTGCTATATATCTACTGGTATGCTTTAGTGTTGTGTATGTACTGCTATGCTTTAGTATTGTGTATCTACTGTTATGCTTAAGTGCTATGTATCTACTCTTATGCTTTAGTGTTGTGTATCTACTGTTATGCTTTAGTGCTGTGTATCTACTGTTATGCTTTAGTGCTGTGTATCTACTGTTATGCTTTAGTGCTGTGTATCTACTGTTATACTTTAGTGCTTTGTATTTACTGTTATGCTTAAGTGCTATGTATCTACTGTTATGCTTTAGTGCTGTGTAATTCTTCAGTGATATATATATTTACTGTTATGCTTAAGTGCTGTGTATCTACTGTTATGCTTTTGTGCTATTTATCTACTGTTATGCTTTAGTGCTGTGTATCTACTGTTATGCTTTAGTGCTGTGTATCTACTGTTATTCTTTAGTGATATGTATCTACCGTTATTCTTTAGTGATATGTATTTACTGTTATGCTTTAGTGCTGTTTATCTACTGTTATGCTTTTGTGCTATTTATCTACTGTTATGCTTTAGTGCTGTGTATCTACTGTTATTCTTTAGTGATATTTGTCTACCGTTATCCTTTAGTGATATGTATTTACTGTTATGCTTTAGTGCTGTGTATCTACTGTTATTCTTTAGTGATATGTATCTATTGTTATGCTTTAGTGCTGTGTATTTACTGTTATGCTTTAGTGCTATGTATTTACTGTTATGCTTAAGTGCTATGTATCTACTGTTATGCTTTAGTGCTGTGTATTTACTGTTATGCTTTAGTGCTGTGTATCTACTGTTATTCTTTAGTGCTATGTATCTACTGTTATGTTTTAGTGCTGTGTATTTACTGTTATGCTTTAGTGCTGTGTATCTACTGTTATGCTTTAGTGCTGTGTATCTACTGTTATGCTTTTGTGCTATTTATCTACTGTTATGCTTCAGTGCTGTGTATCTACTGTTATGCTTTAGTGCTGTGTATCTACTGTTATTCTTTAGTGATATGTATCTACCGTTATTCTTTAGTGATATGTATTTACTGTTATGCTTTAGTGCTGTTTATCTACTGTTATGCTTTTGTGCTATTTATCTACTGTTATGCTTTAGTGCTGTGTATCTACTGTTATTCTTTAGTGATATGTATCTACCGTTATTCTTTAGTGATATGTATTTACTGTTATGCTTTAGTGCTGTGTATCTACTGTTATTCTTTAGTGATATGTATCTACTGTTATGCTTTAGTGCTGTGTATTTACTGTTATGCTTTAGTGCTGTGTATTTACTGTTATGCTTTAGTGCTGTGTATCTACTGTTATTCTTTAGTGCTATGTATCTACTGTTATGTTTTAGTGCTGTGTATTTACTGTTATGCTTTAGTGCTGTGTATCTACTGTTATGCTTTAGTGCTGTGTATCTATTGTTATTCTTTAGTGCTATGTATTTACTGTTATGCTTAAGTGCTGTGTATCTACTGTTATGCTTTAGTGCTGTGTATTTACTGTTATGCTTTAGTGCTGTGTATCTACTGTTATTCTTTAGTGCTATGTATCTACTGTTATGTTTTAGTGCTGTGCATTTACTGTTATGCTTTAGTGCTGTGTATCTACCGTTAATCTTTTGTGATATGTATCTACTGTTATTCTTTAGTGATATGTATCTACTGTTATGTTTTTGTGCTTAGTATCTACTGTTATGCTTTAGTGCTATGTATCTACTGTTATTCTTTAGTGATATGTATGTACTGTTATTCTTTGGTGATATGTCACTGTTATGCTTTAGTGTTATGTATCTACTCTTATGCTTTAGTGCTATGCATCTACTGTTATGTTATTGTGCTGTGTATCTACTGTTATGTTTTGTTGCTATGTATCTACTGTTATGTTTTTGTGCTATGTATCTACTGTTATGCTTTAGTGCTATGTATCTACTGTTATGCTTTAGTGCTATGTATCTACTGTTATGCTTTAGTGCTATGTATCTACAGGTATTATTTAGTGATATGTATCTACTTACTAGTATATGATTTAGTGCCATATATCTTCTGTTATACTTTATTGCTGAGTAACAGTTGCTTTGTTTTAGTGTTTTGTATTTACTGTTTAGATTTTAGTGCTATTGTATCTACTGTTTTTAACGTAACCGCCTTCCACTCTCTTAAACTAACCCCCCTTTCCGCATTCATAACCAAAACTTCCCAACTTCGATACCTCCCTTTACCAAAATTCAAAGAAAAAAAATAGGATTGAACCTTGCTACAAGGTACAGCTAAGGCAGTTAAGACTGTGTGACAACCGAGTAGCCCAGTGATAAACACATACAAGAGGAAAATAGATTTCAAGGACAACTTGTTTATGTAAATATATTATGGTAAAGAATTTTATATTTCAGACCTACATCTAACATTATCCAGATCTTTGTTCGAAATATCTGTATTAATGGAAACTTCACTGCACATGCTTTATAAAAGGTGTAATTTATCCACATTTAAATATTAATGATTTCAATATCAACGTTAATTAATAATGTATTAAATTAAATACACTGGTGGACAATATTATTTTCTATCTAAACACGATATTGCCACGCGCAAATATCGAACCTTGTTAATTTTAATCACCAATTAATTCGGTGAAATGAAAATCTTTTTTGTTTGTTGTTTATATTATAATGATTTTTAAAAAATATTTAAATAAGTAGAAAGAAAAATGATAAACGATTTTGGATAGTCTGTAGAGGTAAATGTTTATTTCACAGGTGAGTTTAAATAAAACCTTGACATTTAGCATAAATAACATGTCTGAGGTTGGTTAAATATCCAATTGTTTAACACGTTTAATACACACACATACAACAGTTACTTTTTACTAACTCTATAAGAATTATTACTGTTATGTAAACAGAAGTAACTTTTCTGTGTTGAAAAGAATTGATTAAGTTGCTAATAAACATAATAAGTAGACTCATATGTAATTGTTACAATTAAATGTTTCTTTAGCAAAAATAACACACTTGTAAGCTATAGATGACTTGTTACTTTGGTATGTCAGGTTTTTATGTAATGCATTGACAGGGACATTATAGAATTCTTTTGATGACCTTATGTGAAAACCTAGGGTGTTTACGACTTACGGTTTATGAGTTTCGATAATTAACATAGTCGTCAAATATTTCCAAGGCAGTTACTAGTATACGCTCTACCTAAATTTGGTTTGGATAATATGCAATAAAGTTGTCTCATTAGTCCCTTTACATTTACCACCCATTTCAATCTGTAATAGTTCCAAAGATTACGCAACATTAAGGTTTTCGGAGTGGGGGGGGGTGGGGGATAACTCGGTAAAGAAAGTTTCGGTTTCACAGGGTAAATTCCGAATAGAATTTTAGTGCCAAATAATCAAAGCAAAAGCAAGAAGGTCTTCCCATTGGAAGTGTAGGACGTTAAAAATAAAAGCTGGTTCTGTTCTAAGTGGACTTTTATAACAAACTCTTTTCCAAAAAGCACAAATTTATGTTATATCCCATTTACAAACAAATTTGTTACTCCCAATGGAAAATGTTTCTAAAATGTGCTATAATGAAACCAGAGAAATGTCCATAACTTCATTGTCATGGCTAATTGGGGTTTCCTCTGTCGACGGCTTTCTCGTACCTTTTCTACAATTCATGGTGTTGCGTCAAGAGAGCAGGTGTAGTTAAACAAGTGGTCATCTTTCGAAAAGTACTATATGTTGTGTGTGTTAAAACTGAATATAAGGTAATGGACATGAATTGTATATTATCAGAGATGAAAAATACAGGATTTGTTGGAAAAATCAAGACGTAATTATTGATATATATTGATAACCATATTTCGTATTTCGAAACAATTAGAGTAGTACAGTAGTGAACAGTTTTCACTCATGTAAACAGTAACATAAAGTGGCGACATCATGAATAGTAACACCAACTCGGAAAAAGTTACACCCGAACCTAAAAGATTCCGACAACATATTTCTGAGTCGGAAACTGACAATAGTACTCCGCGATATCTTGTAAAATCCTTTATAATGGAAGAAAATCAAGCTCCATCAGAGGTAAAAAAACAATCACAGGAGAGTTTCATGCATCACCCCTTTTGTTTTCACAACAACAGATGGGCAATCAGTTGATCTCACCGACATTATTAAATATACAATTTCAAGCCGTGAATTTATCCAATCTATAGGCCCTTTATTGGCCAGTTCAGTAAAAGCTAGCCTTGATAATGCAATGCAAAATTTTGTCTCAGTCCTGGAAGCCAAAGTTAAAAGTCAGGATGAGTTTATTCAAAATCTTTCAAGATCTAATATAGAATTAAAAGAGTCAAATAAAGCGCTGAGTGACAAAGTAAATCAGTTGGAAGGAACCATTGAAGAACTGGAACAATATGGAAGAAGAAATTCCTTGCGATTTCATAACGTTCCACTACAATTAAATGAGCTAAATCAAACAGATGATAAGATAATAAAAATATGTAAGGAACGATTGAGAGTGGAAATTAACCAGAATGATATAGACAGG
The DNA here is from genome assembly GCA_944474755.1 of Limnoperna fortunei. Lineage (NCBI taxonomy): Eukaryota > Metazoa > Mollusca > Bivalvia > Mytilida > Modiolidae > Limnoperna > Limnoperna fortunei. Next base: position 10,733,305 of record OX104125.1, on the reverse strand, counting down.
TCACATATAATTGGAACAATCAAAATAAACGATAAAGCCCAACTTATTTGCAGGTTCAGGAATTGGAAAATAAAAAAATTCTATATACTCTCAAAAGAAACTATTGAAAGACAACACTGATAATATATTAATTACGGAAGATCTTGCACAATATCGGCAATTCTTGATAAAAAAAACCAAATAATCTCGCAATCTCTCAAAAATAGTATTGCTAGCATTGCTAGTAGTACCGGTATATTCTAGTCCGATGCTTGCCTAAGTATTTTTTTATTTTAAACTTCTCCTCACTGAGATTAAACAGGTCTTATGTAACACTCCTCTTATGAATATAACTTATTTAATATAATATAAGAAATAAACAAACAAAAGAACTTAACGAAAACATCAAATAAATACCCTTCAAAAAAAATAATAATTTTGAAAAATAAATAAATACATACAAACACACTTACACATTTTGGTATAAGACTGGCCAACTCGAATAATGTTATCACTGATTGTTACTATTAATAATTATGTTCTCACACATAAAATCTAAATAAAGAACCTGTTAAATTGGTTTGAATGTTTATACAAACTAAATAAAAACCAAATCGCATCAGTGTCTTAAGCTAATGTCACTGTTTTAATAAAAATTTTAGCGGTTGTAAATAAATATTGTAACTAAGTGTAAATGCAATATATACTAAAATATATAGTGAAAAGGACTTTCGATATGGTGATTTGTTCCTGTAATTGGATCAAACCCCTGTCCCCTTGTTTTTTTCACAATTGCGCATGTGTGTACGAACCTTTTTTTAACTTTGTTTTTAGTGTATATTTATTTTCCCCGTCTCACGCCGAGCTCATGATTATAAAAAAAAATCACTCAAAAGAGATATACATGTGAACATTTATATGATGTATGTGTTTATTGCTCAGTTGTAATGATAGTTAGTTTGTATGCCTCTTGGGATCCTACAATTAAAAAATCTGGTGACATTAATGTAAAAGACAATGAGTAGTGATATTGTATTGTACCGGATCTCCATTGGCAATTTTTATAATAAGTGTTATTCGCAACTGAAACGAAAAATGATGTTTGTTGTAAAAATGTGTTCCTTACTGTGTAGACTGTTATGCTTGCATTTGTTTATTTTAAACTTTTCATTGCATGTATTATTTAATTGTGTATTTAAAGAATTCCGTACAAGTCTTCACTTATTAATGTTTTTATTGTTGCTAATTATATTGTCATGTGATGTAGAAGAAAACGCTGGCCCTTATAACAATGAATTATCAATATTCCATGTTAATGCTCGGAGCGTTCGTACGAAATTAGGCTATTTCGATACTATAGAACTAAATTCGTCCGTAAGTTGTTTTACTGAAAGCCATTTAGATGAAAACATTTTGAGTACAACTTCAAGGTTATAATGAAAACTTATTAAGAAAAGACAGAAACTGCTTCTGTGGTGGCGTTCTGGTGTATATCGCTGAATCACTTAAATATAAATGAAATATATTTAATCAGATGATGTTGAAGCCGTATGGGTAGAAATAGTATTCCCAAAATACAAGATCCTAATCTGTGCTGTCTATCGATCCCCGGGTGCAAATCTTACCTTCTGGCACAGTTTTGAATACTCAATGGAAAAAGCTCTTAATTATACCACCAAAGTTATAATTACAGGCGATCTGAACATTAACCTCTATGATGATCGTAATAGCAAATTAATAGATATTATGAATGACTTTTTTCCTCAGAACGTAGTAAATGAACCCATCCGCTATGATCCTGTTACAGCTAACTGTACACTTTTGAATCCAATACTGATTTCTTCGGATTGTAATATTGCATTTACCGAAGTAATAGACATTGATCGTGATATGAGTGACCATAACGCGACCAAAACTTATTTAAGTATTCCAGTCTTTACACAAGACTCATTTAAGCGTACTATTTGGATCATTAAAAATGCTGACTTTGAAAAATTTAACAATAGTATACGAGATTTCGACTGGCAAAATTCGTTAAACAATTTTAATAATGTTGATAAAATGAATTGTTTACAGAAAAATTTATAAATCTAGCAAAAGATTCAATTCCAACAAAAGAAGTCACTATACCGTCATCGGATAAACCTTGGTTTAATTCTGAAATACGAAAACAAATGCGGACATGAAACAGAATGCATAGTAAAATGAGAAAATATCAAAATTTTAACAATATACAAAAATATAAATCTCAAAGGAACAGAGTTAACAACATGATAAATTACGCAAAAGAACAGTTTTTTTCTAAATGCTAATGGGTTACTAGACGAAAAATCAACTTCGAACCCGAAAGGCTTTTGGTCACTTGTCAAAAATATTATGGGAACTGGTCGTTCAACTACCATCCCACCGCTAGTTAATATGTTTTCTAATGATATATTAGTTGATGATGTTGAAAATGCAAATCTTTTAAATAGTTACTTTTGTTCTATATTGTCGGTAGACGATGGGAAAGAGATGTACCAGAATTACCAACTTTATCTACCGTAGAAATTGACGAAATTTCATTACAAGAAATTATTGATATATTAGATAGTTCAAAACTTGGTAAAGCATCTGGGAATGATGGAATTAGTCATCATATGTTGAAGTATACATCAAAAACGGTTGCTTTACCTATTAATATTATTTTTTAACCATTCACTTAATACATGTACATTTCGTAATAGTTGGAAATTAGCAAATGTATTGCCCTTTTTTAAAAAAAGGTGATAAATCAGATGTTTCTAATTACCGTCCAATAGCGCTATTGAGCTCCGTTGGAAAGGTGTTTGAAAGAGTTATATTTAAACATATATAGAACAACATTTCTGACCAAAAATTTTTGTACAAATTTCAGTCTGGTTTTGTACCTGGACATTCAACTTATCATCAGTTGATCGAACTTTATTATAAAATATGTTTATCTTTAGAAAATGGGGAAATGACATGCATTGTCTTTTGTGACATATGGAAGGAATTTGATCGTCTTTGGCATAAAGGTTTAATTTCAAAATTAAATGCTTATGGAATTCAAAGAAATCTTTTGTTATGGCTCCAAGATTATCTAAGGAATCGCCGTCAGCAAGTATTGCTAAAAAATTCGACATCTTCAATTGGTAATCTGGTGTAACACAGGGGTCAGTGTTAGGCCCCTTTTTTATTGTTTATAAATGATATTGCAGATGAAATAAGCTCTTTCGTTAGACTTTTTGCAGACGATAGTTCTTTAATATATTCATCTGCAAACGTTGCGGAAATAGAGAGGAATATTAATAGAGATCTAGAACTCTTTAACGAATGGGCTAAATTGTGGTTAGTAGAATTTAATCCCCCAGAAAACAGAATATATGTTTTTTTTTCTTTTAGAAATCTCATCCTTGAACCTCATATTCAATGGTGAAAATATTGCATTAGTTAAAAATCATAATCATTTAGGAATAACTCTATCTCAAAATTGTAAAAGTGCTTCTAAACAAATATTTGTTCTGCGAAAACTAAAGTATCTACTGTGCAGAGACAACCTAAACATTATTTATTCTAGGCATATTCGTCCTCTACTGAAATATGCATGCGAAATATGGGATGGTTGCTCTGTCACTGACAGGGAAAAAATCGAACGTTTACAATTAGAAGCTGCTAGAATTGTTAGGACTTCATCGCTTTTCCAATAATGAATTGGTAATGTTCGAAACAGGTTGGCCTTCGTTAATGAATAGACGTTATATAAGGAAACTAAATCTTATGTATAAAATCCGCAATGGTAATGCTCTCGAATATTTAAGAGATATTTTAAATGAATACTCTGATGTTATAATTTAAGAAATCGACTAGATTACGGAACACCATTGTGTCGACTTGAGACCTTTTCAAAATTTTTTTTTCATTCGGCAGTTAGATTGTGGAACTCTCTTCCTTCAGATCAAAGAGAATTGCCAACTTTTATGAGTTTTAAAATGTCACTGAAAAAAGAAAACTAGATTGTCACATCATATTTTCTAATAGGAAGCAGAAATTACATATTATTCATACTAGATTACGTCACCGTTGATGTTCACTAAAGGCCGATTTATATAGAGTAAACCTAATCAACGACCCAAGCTGTGCTTGTGGTTGTCCCTTAGAAGACTCCATACACTATTTTCTAGAATGTCCACTTTACGATAATATTAGAAATCAATTTTTAAATCCGTTGATGCGAATTACTAATCTCTCTATTGAAATTGTCCTATTTGGTTCTGATAGCCTTAGTAACGAAGTGAACACTATAATTTTTAGACATGTACACAGTTACATTCACCATTCTAAAAGATTTTCTGCATAGCTCGACCTCCCCTCTCCCCTTATTATTATGGTTGACTTTCTTGTATTGTTTATAATGTATTGCTTTGTACATTTTGTTATTAAGGCTTTCCACTTTCCAGTGGAAAGACTTATTGCATTTTGTCTGTTTCTTATTAAGGCTTTCCACTTTCCAGTGGAAAGACTTATTGCATTTTGTCTGTTTCTTATTATTATTAAGGCTTTCCACTTTCCAGTGGAAAGACTTATTGCATTTTGTCTGTTTCTTATTATTCTTATTATTCTTCCGCCATGTTTTTTCTTTTCCCATTATAAATTTTGTTTCGCGACATGTCGTAAAGACATTTTGTACTATGGATGTATGAGACATTACGCTTTCGCAGTTAACCCTGTCACACTGAACACTTTTTCTTTACGGAGTTATTTCCCCTGTCATAAAAATCTTGTGTGCAGATAAACTTTTAAACCGTAAAAGATTTCGCAATGAAAGTTGTTGCAAAATGCTCAGCTATTGATCGCGACAATTTGTTACATATCGTGCAAAGTATTTTGACGACTCCTTGTAGGAGTTATTTCCCCTTATTTATTGGAAGTACATTTTGTACCATAGTAACTCATGAACCAGAGATGACAGAGACTAGATATTTCACAGTTGGTCATCATTGACCTTGACCTTGAAAAAGGTCACAAGGTCAAAGGTCAAGGTCACATTCTAAATTTTGACACTGTGGTGTGTGCGATTCTCCTCCTGAACCATAAGAGATACAGAAATAAATCTTTTACCAAAATGTGTATCATATTAAGGTCTTGAAAGGTCACTATAAATGATTTGACTTTTGAAAGAGTTATCTCCCCTGGATCAATTAAATATAGTGTATATAGCGTTATCTCAGTAACTATGACAGATATTTATATGAAACCTTATATCATTAGTCATCATTGACCTTGACCTTGAAAGTGGACACAAGGTCAAAGGTCAAGGTCACGTTTGAAATTTTGACATTATCTTGTCATCGCTATTTCTTTGAAACGGTAAAAGATAGCTTATAACTTATAACGGATAAAATGTCGGCCTTATAAATGCGCAACTTTTTTCTATTTAAAGGAAAAGGATTTGACTTCATCTTATAGGAGTTATCTCCCATTACAACCATTGATATTTACTTTTTCTTTGATAACTTATTAACTATTGATAGTAGAGGCATGGGGACTTCACCAAAGACCATTATGACCCTTGACCTTGAAAATAGAAACAAGGTAAAAGGTCAAGGTCATCTTATAAATTTGGGTATTTATGATAAATACGCATTTCTTCATAATTATAAGACATATTGACAAAGGATCTTCACTGTTGGTCCTTTATTGACCCTCAGTATGGTCAAGGTCATATTGACAGCAGTCAAGGTCAAATAATATTTTTTGGAAATTCTGCTTTTTCGTGTATATAAAATGGTAAATACAAGTAAATGATTTGTTTTTAAAGCATTGAATATGCAAAAATCAAACACTTGGTAGTCAAGGTCATTTATCACAATTAACGTCCTATTTTTTTACCTTTTTTATTTCAAAAGATATACGAATGGTTTTTCTTTCTTTTGTTTATTTTGAAAATAAGATTCAATTTCCATATAGCCAAAGTCAATGTCAAGGTCATTTATGCAATAAGTGGAAAGCCTCTCATTTGTTCGGTAGAACCAATGAACTTATATTTAAGGCTTTCCACTTTCCAGTGGAAAGACTTATTGCATTTTGTCTGTTTCTTATTATTATTATTCTTATTATTCTTCCGCCAAGTTTTGTTATCCCATTATAAATTTTGTTTCGCGACATGTCGTAAAGACATTTTGTACTATGGATGTATGAGACATTACGCATTCGCAGTTAACCCTGTCACACCGAACACTTTTTCTTTACGGAGTTATTTCCCCTGTCATAAAAAGCTTGTGTGCAGATAAACTTTGAAACCGTAAAAGATTTCGCAATAAAAATTGTTGCAAAATGGTCAGCTATTGATTGCGACAATTTGTTACATATCGCGCAAAGTATTTTGACGACTCCTTGTAGGAGTTATTTCCCCTTATTTATTGGAAGTACATTTTGTACCATAGTAACTCATGAACCAGAGGTGACAGAGACTAGATATTTCACAGCTGGTCATCATTGACCTTGACCTTGAAAAAGGTCACAAGGTCAAAGGTCAAGGTCACATTCTAAATTTTGACACTGTGGTGTGTGCGATTCTCCTCCTGAACCATAAGAGATACAGAAATAAATCTTTTACCAAAATGTGTATCATATTAAGGTCTTGAAAGGTCACTATAAATGATTTGACTTTTGAAAGAGTTATCTCCCCTGGATCAATTAAATATAGTGTATATAGCGTTATCTCAGTAACTATGACAGATATTTATATGAAACCTTATATCATTAGTCATCATTGACCTTGACCTTGAAAATGGACACAAGGTCAAAGGTCAAGGTCACGTTTGAAATTTTGACATTATCTTGTCATCGCTATTTCTTTGAAACGGTAAAAGATAGCTTATAACTTATAACGGATAAAATGTCGGCCTCATAAATGCGCAACTTTTTTCTATTTAAAGGAAAAGGATTTGACTTCATCTTATAGGAGTTATCTCCCATTACAACCATTGATATTTACTTTTTCATTGATAACTTATTAACTATTGATAGTAGAGGCATGGGGACTTCACCAAAGACCATTATGACCCTTGACCTTGAAAATAGAAACAAGGTAAAAGGTCAAGGTCATCTTATAAATTTGGGTATTTATGATAAATAGGCATTTCTTCATAATTATAAGACATATTGACTAAGGATCTTCACTGTTGGTCCTTTATTGACCCTCAGCATGGTCAAGGTCATATTGACAGCAGTCAAGGTCAAATAATATTTTTTGGAAATTCTGCTTTTTCGTGTATATAAAATGGTAAATACAAATAAATGATTTGTTTTTAAAGCATTGAATATGCAAAAATCAAACACTTGGTAGTCAAGGTCATTTATCTCAATTAACGTCCTATTTTTTTTACCTTTTTTATTTCAAAAGATATACGAATGGTTTTTCTTTCTTTTGTTTATTTTGAAAAGAAGATTCAATTTCCATATAGCCAAAGTCAATGTCAAGGTCATTTATGCAATAAGTGGAAAGCCTCTCATTTGTTCGGTAGAACCAATGAACTTATATTTATTCTTATTATTCTTCCGCCAAGTTTTTTCTTTTCCCATTATAAATTTTGTTTCGCGACATGTCGTAAAGACATTTTGTACTATGAATGTATGAGACATTACGCTTTCGCAGTTAACCCTGTCACACCGAACACTTTTTCTTTACGGAGTTATTTCCCCTGTCATAAAAATCTTGTGTGCAGATAAACTTTGAAACCGTAAAAGATTTCGCAATGAAAGTTGTTGCAAAATGCTCAGCTATTGATTGCGACAATTTGTTACATATCGCGCAAAGTATTTTGACGACTCCTTGTTGGAGTTATTTCCCCTTATTTATTGGAAGTACATTTTGTACCATAGTAACTCATGAACCAGAGTTGACAGAGACTAGATATTTCACAGTTGGTCATCATTGACCTTGACCTTGAAAAAGGTCACAAGGTCAAAGGTCAAGGTCACATTCTAAATTTTGACACTGTGGTGTGTGCGATTCTCCTCCTGAACCATAAGAGATACAGAAATAAATCTTTTACCGAAATGTGTATCATATTAAGGTCTTGAAAGGTCACTATAAATGATTTGACTTTTGAAAGAGTTATCTCCCCTGGATCAATTAAATATAGTGTATATAGCGTTATCTCAGTAACTATGACAGATATTTATATGAAACCTTATATCATTAGTCATCATTGACCTTGACCTTGAAAATGGACACAAGGTCAAAGGTCAAGGTCACGTTTGAAATTTTGACATTATCTTGTCATCGCTATTTCTTTGAAACGGTAAAAGATAGCTTATAACTTATAACGGATAAAATGTCGGCCTCATAAATGCGCAACATTTTTCTATTTAAAGGAAAAGGATTTGACTTCATCTTATAGGAGTTATCTCCCATTGCAAGCATTGATATTTATTTTTTCATTGATAACTTATTAACTATTGATAGTAGAGGCATGGGGACTTCACCAAAGACCATTATGACCCTTGACGTTGAAAACAGAAACAAGGTAAAAGGTCAAGGTCATCTTATAAATTTGGGTATTTATGATAAATAGGCATTTTTTCATAATTATAAGACATATTGACAAAGGATCTTCACTGTTGGTCCTTTATTGACTCTCAGCATGGTCAAGGTCATATTGACAGCAGTCAAGGTCAAATAATATTTTTTGGAAATTCTGCTTTTTCGTGTATATAAAATGGTAAATACAAATAAATGATTTGTTTTTAAAGCATTGAATATGCAAAAATCAAACACTTGGTAGTCAAGGTCATTTATCTCAATTAACGTCCTATTTTTTTACCTTTTTTATTTCAAAAGATATACGAATGGTTTTTATTTCTTTTGTTTATTTTGAAAAGAAGATTCAATTTCCATATAGCCAAAGTCAATGTCAAGGTCATTTATGCAATAAGTGGAAAGCCTCTCATTTGTTCGGTAGAACCAATGAACTTATATTTATTATTAAGGCTTTCCACTTTCCAGTGGAAAGACTTATTGCATTTTGTCTGTTTCTTATTATTATTATTCTTATTATTCTTCCGCCAAGTTTTGTTATCCCATTATAAATTTTGTTTCGCGACATGTCGTAAAGACATTTTGTACTATGAATGTATGAGACATTACGCATTCGCAGTTAACCCTGTCACACCGAACACTTTTTTTTTACGGAGTTATTTCCCCTGTCATAAAAATCTTGTGTGCAGATAAACTTTGAAACCGTAAAAGATTTCGCAATGAAAGTTGTTGCAAAATGCTTAGCTATTGATCGCGACAATTTGTTACATATCGCGCAAAGTATTTTGACGACTCCTAGTAGGAGTTATTTCCCCTTATTTATTGGAAGTACATTTTGTACCATTGTAACTCATGAACCAGAGGTGATAGAGACTAGATATTTCACAGTTGGTCATCATTGACCTTGACCTTGAAAAAGGTCACAAGGTCAAAGGTCAAGGTCACATTCTAAATTTTGACACTGTGGTGTGTGCGATTCTCCTCCTGAACCATAAGAGATACAGAAATAAATCTTTTACCAAAATGTGTATCATATTAAGGTCTTGAAAGGTCACTATAAATGATTTGACTTTTGAAAGAGTTATCTCCCCTGGATCAATTAAATATAGTGTATATAGCGTTATCTCAGTAACTATAACAGATATTTATATGAAACCTTATATCATTAGTCATCATTGACCTTGACCTTGAAAATGGACACAAGGTCAAAGGTCAAGGTCACGTTTGAAATTTTGACATTATCTTGTCATCGCTATTTCTTTGAAACTGTAAAAGATAGCTGATAACTTATAACGGATAAAATGTAGGCCTCATAAATGCGCAACTTTTTTCTATTTAAAGGAAAAGGATTTGACTTCATCTTATAGGAGTTATCTCCCATTACAACCATTGATATTTAATTTTCCATTGATAACTTATTAACTATTGATAGTAGAGGCATGGGGACTTCACCAAAGACCATTATGACCCTTGACCTTGAAAATAGAAACAAGGTAAAAGGTCAAGGTCATCTTATAAATTTGGGTATTTATGATAAATAGGCATTTCTTCATAATTATAAGACATATTGACAAAGGATCTTCACTGTTGTCCTTTATTGACCCTCATCATGGTCAAGGTCATATTGACAGCAGTCAAGGTCAAATAATATTTTTTGGAAATTCTGCTTTTTCGTGTATATAAAATGGTAAATACAAATAAATGATTTGTTTTTTAAGCATTGAATATGCAAAAATCAAACACTTGGTAGTCAAGGTCATTTATCTCAATTAACGTCCTATTTTTTTACCTTTTTAATTTCAAAAGATATACGAATGGTTTTTCTTTCTTTTGTTTATTTTGAAAAGAAGATTCAATTTCCATATAGCCAAAGTCAATGTCAAGGTCATTTATGCAATAAGTGGAAAGCCTCTCATTTGTTCGGGAGAACCAATGAACTTATATTTATTCTTATTATTCTTCCGCCAAGTTTTGTTATCCCATTATAAATTTTGTTTCGCGACATGTCGTAAAGACATTTTGTACTATGGATGTATGAGACATTACGCATTCGCAGTTAACCCTGTCACACCGAACACTTTTTCTTTACGGAGTTATTTCCCCTGTCATAAAAAGCTTGTGTGCAGATAAACTTTGAAACCGTAAAAGATTTCGCAATAAAAATTGTTGCAAAATGGTCAGCTATTGATTGCGACAATTTGTTACATATCGCGCAAAGTATTTTGACGACTCCTTGTAGGAGTTATTTCCCCTTATTTATTGGAAGTACATTTTGTACCATAGTAACTCATGAACCAGAGGTGACAGAGACTAGATATTTCACAGTTGGTCATCATTGACCTTGGCCTTGAAAAAGGTCACAAGGTCAAAGGTCAAGGTCACATTCTAAATTTTGACACTGTGGTGTGTGCGATTCTCCTCCTGAACCATAAGAGATACAGAAATAAATCTTTTACCAAAATGTGTATCATATTAAGGTCTTGAAAGGTCACTATAAATGATTTGACTTTTGAAAGAGTTATCTCCCCTGGATCAATTAAATATAGTGTATATAGCGTTATCTCAGTAACTATGACAGATATTTATATGAAACCTTATATCATTAGTCATCATTGACCTTGACCTTGAAAATGGACACAAGGTCAAAGGTCAAGGTCACGTTTGAAATTTTGACATTATCTTGTCATCGCTATTTCTTTGAAACGGTAAAAGATAGCTTATAACTTATAACGGATAAAATGTCGGCCTCATAAATGCGCAACTTTTTTCTATATAAAGGAAAAGGATTTGACTTCATCTTATAGGAGTTATCTCCCATTACAACCATTGATATTTACTTTTTCATTGATAACTTATTAACTATTGATAGTAGAGGCATGGGGACTTCACCAAAGACCATTATGACCCTTGACCTTGAAAATAGAAACAAGGTAAAAGGTCAAGGTCATCTTATAAATTTGGGTATTTATGATAAATAGGCATTTCTTCATAATTATAAGACATATTGACTAAGGATCTTCACTGTTGGTCCTTTATTGACCCTCAGCATGGTCAAGGTCATATTGACAGCAGTCAAGGTCAAATAATATTTTTTGGAAATTCTGCTTTTTCGTGTATATAAAATGGTAAATACAAATAAATGATTTGTTTTTAAAGCATTGAATATGCAAAAATCAAACACTTGGTAGTCAAGGTCATTTATCTCAATTAACGTCCTATTTTTTTACCTTTTTTATTTCAAAAGATATACGAATGGTTTTTCTTTCTTTTGTTTATTTTGAAAAGAAGATTCAATTTCCATATAGCCAAAGTCAATGTCAAGGTCATTTATGCAATAAGTGGAAAGCCTCTCATTTGTTCGGTAGAACCAATGAACTTATATTTTGTCATGTATTTTTTCTGGATGTACTTAAAATTGTGTAGTAATTTCCTTGCTGTCATCTTGTGAATTATTTTGTAAGATTATTGAACGGAGAGAACTTCATAAGTTTTAATAACTTGTGTTCAATCCTATTGATTATTTTTGACAATAAAATATGTTTAAACTTAACTACAATTCATTGCTCAGTGTCATAATTAACACAAATCCTTGGCTATGAGTTCCTTAGCCACACAAATCCTTGGCTATGAGTTCCTTAGCCACACAAATCCTTGGCTATGAGTTCCTTAGCCACACAAATCCTTGGCTATGAGTTCCTTAGCCACACAAATCCTTGGCTATGAGTACCTGAGCCATGACAATTCGGAAAAGACTGACCATTTGCATGAGTACGATAACTTGTAGAATTTGTCACTCGTTCAGGGAAATTTTTGGGGTCGTCACCATCTGAGAGCAAATTTTGGGTTTGTCTATCAAACCCTCTCATTAGGAGTTAATACACGTTTATTTAAAATACAGTTAACACTGTTGTTAGAGCGTTATATTGCATCGAATATATAGCTATCTGACAGAGAGAACGTAAATTGTGGTTTTTGATCTTTACAAGAAATATACCAAGTGATGACTGTTAGCTGAATTACTATTTCTAGGACACCAAGAATTAAATCATATTCAGTTTTAGTTCATCAATTTAAACACGTTAATTGAATAAAAAACATCAGTATTCATTGCCTGTTCTAAGCGAAACCTGACGTTTATCTCCATGTTTGTTTATGGAAGTAACTGTAATTAGATATACTTGGGGGATTTTCACGCGAGAGTTGACCTTGCTATGTGACTCTACTGACATCTCGGGACATTTTTTTTATTAAAACAGTCAAGATAAGTATGCAAGACAACGAAAAGCATGGTCGCTTATCATAGTGATTGACGTGTTTGAACACTTTTTTTTATACGTCATTAACTTCTGTTGTTGGCGTCGTAATACAGGTATCACATACAACAGTAAATATTCGCTGCCCGATCCATATTTTCTATACTTTTATTGCGGCAGTTAAAATGTTGTCATTATTTCAATACAAATTTGATTTTTGTATTTAAATTTGTTATCATAAAGAGCTGGAATATACACAATCAATCAATCAATCAATCAATCAATCAATCAATCAATCCAAGATTCCGACTTAAATGAATCGGTAGTGGCTTTAATCTCAAGCTCATTACGATAGTTAAATTGTATGTTGTCACTCAACTAAGTCTTAATGAGTGACACAATATACAAGAAAATAAACTCAAAACAAGTGGCCGAAAACAGGAGCACAAATTGTGCCGACTGGTCTGTTGAGAAATCCGCCACCATATGTTGTCTAAGAACAAACCTTATATTAAACATATATTATCTTAAATACTGAATGTATTCTTGAATTTGTATCACTGATGATAAAGTATGTTTTTCATGATTGATCACTAATGTACTTTGCATTTTTTGTATTAAGCTTCATACGAGTGACGGTAGTTTAAAGTATTGAAACAGGAGTTTTATTGCTGTTGTATTGGGAAGCGACCTGACCTTACGATGTCGACTAGTTCTTCTGATTTTTTAGTACCACATTTGATTTATTATAAGCCACTCCGGGCATAGCAGATATCACAGTAATTTTGGAGGTGTTAAAATTTTTTTAAGTTTAGAAAGAGGTTTGGTAAACACTTGGCAGATCCTGCTTTGTAACGTTGTATGGGTTTGTGGGTTTATCAGTTTAATACATAATACAACAAACTAATATGTTAAAGTTTATAGGAAGTTTATGCAAATTTCAGTTTGATAAATAAGTACAATATAAAACTTAATGATACTTGAGTCAGCATTTTCATAAATAGTAATTTATTTGAGTGACAATGATTACAAACATACGTAATAATACCCCATACTTGCAACTAGTTAATAATAAAATTATTCTGTTCATTGGATCTTGTTCTATGCTTTGAAATGAAAACTATGTTATTTTCTCAAATGATGATATTAGTTAATTTAGAACGAACGCACAATTTAATCAGAAATAAGTATATTTTCAGGTTTGCCAAGCAGTAAAAATTAAAAAAATCTTAGAGAGAATGCTCACATACTACACGAACACACATGCTAAACACTAACAATCTGGAACATTTTGATACACTTTGTAGTAAAGAATACGGGTCATAACAGTTTAATTTTCAATGCTGCATGTGTTTTATACAATATCTGTACACCAGTACAATGTAATAGCTATTTAATTAGTTTAGTGCAATAAATTATTGTTAATTTATATACACACAAAATTTTCGTGAACTCTTTTTTTCAGTAATATATGATATAAAAACGTTTGTACATAAAGTGCAAAACTATTGAGAAATAAACAATCTGTGTAATATGATTGATGAATGATATAACCTTTGGAATATATTATAATTGACTAATTGATCGGAATGATCCTTTCCTGTTTGCATTCTGATCACGGCCATTTTTTTCAAGCTCTTCCAAGTAGATGAAATTGGTAGGTAATGATAATAATGAAAGTTTTCTCGTTGCTCTTTTTTCAAATATATCTTGATTTCTTACAGAATGAACGGATTCCTGTGATATTGTTCTTTCCAGATAATGCAATTGTGGTGGAAAACTTGTTTCTATAACGACATGTTGCTGTGATGAATATACCGGTACAGATATGGATCGACTAGTCTTTTTCTTTGTGTACTTGGATGGCTTCTTTATGTTATCTTTTGTCTGCAAAAATACATTATATACTTGTATATTAACGATAATTTTTCGAATATAATGAATATTTCTAATCTTAATTTTAAAATAATTAAGCATTTACTCCAAATAGTTTTTTCGTTTTATTTTTTAAACCACAGTCAACTTTTGCAAGAAAACATAATAAAGGAATTGCTAGGTCTATACGGAGTTCTATACATGTAAATATAGGAATTAACAAATCCACAGCGGTTGTAATAAAGTTGTTACTGCAGTTCGTAATATCACGTTAATAAATTGCATAATAATCAGAACCAAGTAAGCCAACCAACTAGACTTGAACCTAATGACCTTTCCAACATTTTAGCAAAAACTTTACCGTGTTTATCTGCATATGATGACGTAAATCTGATGTAAATCTAATCATAAATATTGAAAACCATATATAGTGTGTAAATAGTTTAAAGTAATTTGAAATCCACGGTATCGTACGTAGCTCCGATAATCTTTATCAGATACCAACACTGAAGAAACTGTTGATATAAACTAAAAATGTAATAATTCAAAATAGCAGTTCATTGCATATATTAGCATAGTTTAAATCGTTGCCGCTATGCTTTGCCTGTAAAATTGCTTATTTTACGTTGAATTAATACTCCCTGTATGCATCAATCGGTAAACAAATCATTTGAATATTTGGATTCATTAAAACCGTTATATTGAACAATAACATTGATTGTTATAGTTATATGTTTTCGATATAATAATTACGTAATTTTCGTTAATTCTGATAGCACAAAATTAATTGTGATGATCCGTTGAAACATTAAGGGCTCTGTATTTAAAGCCCTTGATATCGTATATCAGCGGTAACATTTTATAGCACTGCAAGGGTGGATATCGATAAATATGGTGTCCATGCATATAAGACAACAAATCCAATAAGAAAATGACAAAATCCCTCAAAATTGATTAATACTTTAAAATATTTACCTTCATGGTCAAAACAAAAGTGCCTCGCTTTAAGACCCCATGTATTGAAAACAAATATTAAAAATCTGTTGACACATACCCGAAAGCTTCTAAATGAAGGAACATAACAAAAAGATAAAAAATTGGATAAAAATTAAATATTTATAAAAAAAAACGAAAAACAAAAATCTCGCCTTTTTTACCTCTTATATTTAAAAAACGTTAAAAATGTAAAACAAAGTTGACACATTACAGAAAGTTAATGTTATTTAATATAAAATTATAATCAACATGGAATAAAAAAATAAAATATTAATTCCAAATGGCGACAACACATTTTTATACCCTTTATGTTAAGAAAAGCGTACAGAATAGGAAAATCTGGAATATTAAAAAAAGCCCAACACTTTGATAAATAATGAAAATTGCGTCCATTTGCATCAAATATATTAAAAATAATTCCAAACGAATTCGCATAAAAAACAAACATTTTATGTTTTTCTATACCTGTTTATTAAAATCAGAAGCGATTCTCGTGCATTTTCCAAAAAGCATATCATATGATATGAAGAGCATTATAAAAATGCGATTAAATCGGACGAACATTTTTTTAAAAGCTATACATCACCTTTTATATCGCATGTTAGGAAACAAAGTATTGACTTCTTTCGTTTAAACGGTACGAACATGGACACATTTATCAATTTAATTTTTTTGCGAGAAATGATATAACATGAAACCAATATCTCATCTACATCAAAATGTAAAGCACAATACGAAGCTGTACACAGACGGACAACAGATTCGTAACATAACATGATGGTCGTATAAAAGCAAACAACAAACAAAACAAATACCGATTAAATGCATACTTTAAACAATTAGTCCAAACACCGTGTATCAAATGATTTGTATCTTTTTATTAAGCAGTCATATATACAAAATATACATTAAAAAGACAACAGTGTATTTTGTTGATAATTGGACTTGTTCAAAAGACTATCATAATATCTAGGCATGGGCTTGCAGGTGGTGTGTTCTGTTTAAAGCGTGCGCGCTCTTCTTGTACTTTACTCGAATGTTACTATCCCGAAAAGGCAAAAAAGTAAAGTAACCAAAGCAAAACAACTTTGTTAAATACTAGAAAACAAAGAAGGTGGGATTAAATATAATGACCACTCCAAAAAGGTAAACCACAGGATCCCCATATCAGTAAGCCTTAGCTTTCGGGTAGGCATACACTATTATCTCTCATTTCTCGAAAAAAGTGTTTAGAGACGTAAAACATAAAGTGTCAGTGCATAAAGTACACCCAGCCGTCTTTAATAGTTTATAATTTAGTCGACCTAGATGATATTTTTGCATATGCTGAAATGTGCAATTAGCAAAGTGTAGTTTCGAGATTACAATTTTTCTACTCTCCAGATAGTAAAAATCAAGATAAAAATCTAAAATATTTACTATCGATAGTGTTTGAAATATTGTAGTCTAAAAGAAACCGAAGGAAAAATTTGTCCACGTTAAAGAAAATATTTTCATGACTTGCGACGTCAAGTTCCACATTTAAAAGCATGAATGTAATCTGAATGTGTTAAGTCCCCAGTGATAATATTTTTTAACATTCATATTAGATAATTGGTTATTCTATTAATTATATTGACACATATTTAATATGTTATTGAAAACGTAGTGGAACTTTGTTCTGAATGTTATAGGGCATCGATTTTTGATAGTGACGCAATTAAGGACATACATGTGCCGTAACGTTCGGAGAGTGCGGTAAATTTGCCAAAAATGAGAACAATTTTCTTGAATCAAGCTGATGACTACCTTAAAATGTAAACTGAGTGATTACTTACAGCGAAAACAATAAAACATTTCCAATAAAGCTATTAAAACATATAAGTATGAATATCATCAAAATACAAGAGATCGTTTGAGTGATTACTTACAGCGAAAACAATAAAACATTTCCAATAAAGCTATTAAAACATATAAGTATGAATATCATCAAAATACACGAGATCGTTTGATAATTACCAGAAGAATTCACCTGAAATAAGCAAAATTTTAATAAAATTTAAATTTCAAAATTATGAAAAATATAAAAATTACCTAAATTCTACCGATATCATACACACACCAAGATAACAAAGCTTCTGGACAACAGAAATCGTGTTATCACAAGCCGAAGGTACAGGGGAACAGAGCTTGCTTTGTCTTGATTTTGTTCGTACAAAGATTTTGTTAATGTCGTTGACAATAAAAGTGCTGCATTATGAAAATGTAACATGTAGACTCATAGTTACCATGTGCTGACTAGAGTTATGTACACGAACGATTTTGTGTATATGATAAACACTCTCGTTATCGTAATGACAATAATCAACGTTTTGTATAGTAAAACAGATCCTTAGACGTAATTCGTTCTTAATATAAATATATCCCACTGTGTATTCCCACATTTAGCTTTTGTTAATTTTTTGTCTTTCAGACGCAATATATGTAAAGTAATATATATTTGTAAGTGATTGTGTGCTTTTGGTCTAATGACAAATATGTGTCTGTTGTAGCAGACATACGTGATAAAAGTATTTTAGTTGTTATCCGAGGCTAAATACGTCACTCAACTCGCACAAAGTATTGATTCACAAACCAACCAGTTTCTGCTCTACACTACTTGAGACAGCAGGATGCAGCAAGTGCCATCTCTACTTGATTTAATCATTAATCGGTTTACCAAGTCTCGCACTACAGATAAGCCCAATACCAATTATGTCAAGAGGTGGTATAATGATTTATGAACTGATTGATTAACATCTATCGATAAGTATTTCCGTTATACTCAGGGCGAATCTAAGTTGTAAGTTAACAAAAAAAAAGATTCTTAATTCGAAATTTTTTAAGTTGATAATGTACTCAAAATATTGATCACCAATTCGATATTAAATTTTACGATTAAGTTTTCACCAATATCAATAATAACTATATACGATAACAAGTCCACTACAGCATACACAATAAAGCGCAAGTGGCTTCATGTTTACGACAGGTTTGTAGCTTCTCATTTATATACGGTGACATAATTTTAAAGTTTAAGTTTAATGACACGATGTTTTAAGAATTACCTTTTCACTGTGCTTTCGAAATAATTGTTTCCCAGGTAATAGATCATCTAACCACTTCAAATCATGCTCTGTAAATACCAGTTCTAATAACTTTCTGATGAAACATGTTGCAACGACCTTAAAAAAAAAGATTTTAACGTGTAAATGTCAAACAATTAAATAGAATGGCTTCATTTCACTTCATTAAAATAACTGTGTGTCGACTGCAATCTATTTTTTTAATTTTGATTTCAAAGAATACCTTAGTATAAATTACATGTGTTCAATTTTCTTCCTTTTATTTTTTCAATTGAAGCTTCAAATTAAAAAGAGTATGTATAAAGATGTTATTTATTAGTTAATTTTTTTTAAACAAGCGGGATTTTGTTTCAAATTAATTTATCAACTATGTCTAGACAATGGTATAAATAATACTTACCATTAATGGAAAGCCAATGGATATGACTTTTAAACTCTTAACAAGCCATAAAATTATAAGACAACCAACTTGTATACCAGTAAAAATGTGCACTTTTTGCAGTGGAACGTGACGCAAATACTTGTAGTCTGGTTGATATTTCTGTGGCATGAAAAGAATTGCGAATCTGTCGACAAGCTGTAAGAAAATGAAAAAAAAACGAGCAAGCGATATTATGAGTCAATTTAAGAATTTCATTTAAAAATAGTTATGGCAAAACATGATGTGTTAGTTGAGTTTATCATATACTAAGTAGTTATTTTAAAATAAGTTAAATTGTTTACTGTATCATAAAACGAATAAAAGGACCAAATATTGTTATTTAACCAAGATTGGAAAGGCGGGCTGATATCAAAATTTATTAACTGCTTCCGATGTTTTTACACGCTTTTCCGTGAATGTTACCACATGCTTTTCCGTAAGCGATCGGAAATTATCGGAAATTGTTTGCAAATATGGCGCAATACGGTGAAGCAGACGACTTGCATAATCGGAATTTTACAATACTTTTAGATATATTGAGTGAATGCAACCACAAAAAGGAAAACCGTGATTGACCTTAAAATATTATCTAATTGGCTTCAAATATCCAAGTCTTTTTTCCAAGTTTGAAGAATAAAATAAAAAGACCATTACATGACATTTATTTTGATATATATTATTAGCGATAGGTTTGATATTAGCCCGCGTTTTTGATGTCAAATATGTTTGATATTTAAATATTTAACAGGCTATTCTTAACGGAAAGAAAATGTCGCCGTTTCTTAAATTTATAGAAATATAGCGGTCATAAAACATACAGTGCCTCCATAAAAATGCCGAATGAGCGTTTTTATAATTTTAGAAAAAAGTGTACCGTATAAGATCACGGTTAGCTTTAATGGCTGTTTGCACACGCATTCCCATTTATTGTTCTTCAAAAGAGCTTTTTTTGCTTGAAAAAACGACATGAGCTATATCAGATTAATGGTACGATTATTTATCGGAATTGTTTGCAAATATGGCGTAATACGGTGAAGCAGACGACTTGCATAATCGGAATTTTACAATACTTTTAGATATATTGAGTGAATGCAACCACAAAAAGGAAAACCGTGATTAACCTTAAAATATTATCTAATTGGCTTCATATATCCAAGTCTTTTTTTCCAAGTTTGCAGAATAAGATAAAAAGACCATTACATGACATTTATTTTGATATATATTATTAGCGATAGGTTTGATATTAGCCCGCGTTTTTGATGTCAAATATGTTTGATATTTAAATATTTAACAGGCTATTCTTAACGGAAAGAAAATGTCGCCGTTTCTTAAATTTATAGAAATATGGTGGTCATAAAACATACAGTGCCTCCATAAAAATGCCGAATGAGCCTTTTTTATAATTTTAGAAAAAAGTTTACCGTATAAGATCACGGTTAGCTTTTATGGCTGTTTGCACACGCATTACCATTTATTGTTCTTCAAGCGAGCTTTTTTTGCTTGAAAAACGACATGAGCTTTATCAGATTAATGGTACGAGTCAACAATTGTCGACTTTTGCTTATTGTTGCCCATTATAGTTGTAATAAACAGTTTAATTCTATTCTTATTGATTGTTGTTTTGTGTTTTATAGACATATATATTTTTAGAGATTGCTTAACAAAAATCCTCAAAGTAAAGTTTTTTAATTAACATTGATAACATATGTGTTAGCAATATTTTTGTCCGGAGCAAAAAAGAAATATTTCAAGTTTTAAGTGTCTCTAATATTATCACGGATGGTAGGGGTTGCTAATATAAATAATGAATGGTACTGTAAACCAATAAAATTTCGCGTGATATAAACTTTCGCGAAAAGGTATGGAAAAATGAATGATAAGGAATGGTAACACTACTAACTAACTTATTTTGTGCCCATTTTCTATACAAGGATCAGTAGATCCGCGAATATTTATTTTTAATTATATCAATTTCGCGAAAGTTTGTATCCGTGAATCAGCACATTAAATACAAAACACGAAAGTTTGCTTAGTACGCGAATATGAATTGGTTTACCATAATTGTTTTCTTACTAAATATATATTTTGAGATTGTATTGTACATTTAGACCACAAATATGATTCCAAATGTGAATGTGAAATTGGTTAAATTAACCTTTTGTATAATAAACGAAAAGACGAAAAACGGTTGAGGTGTTGTCAAATGTTGTACGCGCGTTTCAGTTAAAATGCTTGCAGCAATTTCTTATCATCGTTGGACACAATTGACAACCATGTTTACCAAGAATATACATTGCGGTCACTGAGACACACTTTAATAACGTCATGGTTTTTTGTAGTTTTTTTAAGCAAGGGGTTTGTTAGCCGGCTCAAAAATTGATACGTTTGCAATTTTAATGCACATTGACTAAAAGATTTATGCTACAAATATAAATAAGCGTATGTGTAATTTTTTTACGTCTCTTGGAATCTTATTGTAAGAAACACATTTTAATGCTTCCTGTATTTTGGTTCTTCATAATCAATTAACATTCTCAAAAATCAAACGATCGTATGCATAGCCATGAAATAGCTATGTAGCAAAATACAACTTTCATTTTCTTTTGTTCTTTCGTTTACCCTAAGTCTTGCTTATGTATAACTCCCGTGACATTCCTCGAATTTGTAGAATTTAATCAATATTTGAAAATAGTCCCACCGCAAATTCGATCTGAAAACATATTGTGTATTATAACGAAGACTAATAATCCGGTTTATTACTCTGAAAGAAATTTATGTTTTTGCTGTTAAACATTTAGGTTACAGGGAGGCGCTGAAAGGAAAATAATTTTGTTTTGCTTTCAATAAAATAATGAAATAAGTTACAATATCTCCTTTCCGAAAGGCGGTTAAATGTTATCAATGCGCAAGGTAAAAAAGATAAGTTCATAATTGTTTCCCCCTAATGTTTCCTGTAGGAAATAATAGATGAACACAAGAAGTTATATTTTCTTAATGAATCCAACCTAGTAAACTTCATGTTATTATTTCCAATAAAGTCTGTTATATCAATAACGTAAATGATATATTCAAGGAGACTTAACACCAGGTTAGAGAAACTCCAATATTCGCGATCTGGAGGCTTCACCTCTTAGTCTACATTTTAGGTGCGGAAACCTTAAATGGTACAAACTTACAAGACTTATCCCAAGCTGGGAAGCCTTAACAATATTCTTTGATGATTTTTCGAGTAGCAATTGTTTGGTTTACTAATTTAACTGTGTTACCTGCATTCCTTTTAATGAAGCGACTCCCATGTAAAGAAACACACCATACAGTACTGGCATAGGAATGTACTGAAACAAAAATATTCCAGCCTAAAGTCTTTAAAAACATATACGTTCTCAAAAAACCCCAACTAAATCAACTAATTTGGCGATTTGTCTTTCCCTATTATGATCAACGATTAAATTTTATGTATGTTTTTCTTTTGTGTGTTAAATAAACTATGATTTTAATAGTGCTAAGAATGTTTACATCAGAATTGTTCATTGTTAGAAACATGAAAATTGTGGTTATCACTTGTTTTTCAAAGTTAATGCAAATGATGAAATAGGGAAGAAAGTCTTAATAAGATATGTTGAACCAAAACACAATTAAAAAACCACATACTTGCAACACGGAAGTAATTAAAACAGCCAATCCACTAAATACCCCAACTAACAACGCAGTAACTCTTTGTTCCCTGTTGAATTAAAAAATAATAGTCGCATACGATTGTGCTCCGATTAAGCTATGTCAGCCATGTTACTGTTGTTTTATAAAAGTTCTATATCGTATCTTAAAACTGGGTTCAGGACACCATACACTTTGCTGGAATCGCAGAATAAATAATACATTTATGGTGAAATTTTCAATACAAATGTGTAACTAAAACGAATCAAGTATTTGCAAAACAATAAACATTATTTTTTGTAAATAAGGAAGGTGATTCCGTCTAAAATATAAGTTATTACTTTTTGGCTTGTTGTTATGGTCAAAACTTTAACTCGCATTAAAATTTATACAAATTTTTTGACATTATTACAAAAATTGAAAAAAAACTAATTGAAAATTTAACAATCCTAATTTTGAAATTTGAAATTGTAGTGATCAATATTTCGGAAATAAGATCTAAGAAGACTATTTTTTAAATTGTAATTACGAACACTTGTATAACTTTTTACACTATATATTTCGTCAACATTTGACATACAAATATCAAAATACTACTGCAAAATGTATGAACTTGCAAATCAAAATAAAATGAAAAAAATATAATATTTTACATATTTTCTGATTCAAAGTCCACAATTAAATTTACTTACCTGACTCCGAGAAATGTTGGTTTTTCACCAGGAGCAGTACATTCAGTTTCTTTGCGCAAGCTCATTACATGAGCAAGGGCAGAAACAGTAGCAGCAACATACCAAGGAAGTCCGAATAGTGATAGTATAACAACCAACACAGCAACTACTAACATATCCAAATGATATCCGCATCCTTTCTGTTCAAAGGAAATATCTAAATCAAATATCATTGACATAGAGATTTGTGCTAAATCTGTCATTTGATATAAAATGAATTTTAACAGGTCTTCAATGAATTAAAAGTATCAAAACATACACACCTTCAACTTGTTTTCCTTCCTATTAACAATAACTGACGTGATCTGTTGGTCCATAAAAATCAAAATTGTCGTCAACAGCGCTGGAATAGATGTTATAAGCACTAACCACCAAGGATTTTTATCACTGACTGGACTTATAAACCATCCTCGTCCGGGTTTAGTTGGCTAAAAATATATAATAAAGCAGTTTGAGTTTACGTTACAGTTGTTTAATTCAAGTTGAACTAATTTGGATATACCAGAATGTAGAAAACAGTAAGGAACACTAACATTGTCATGGGTTCATGCATTAGGATCAATGAAATAAATTTTAGGTTTGTCATTTCATTCTAATAGTAATTACCTTAAATTCAGCAGGTACAGATAATTTCGGAGTTGGCACTGCTAGCCATGCATCTAGGCCCACCATGGATATAATAGCAATCAGGACTCCAAAATCACTCACAGTCTGTCTGATCTATAAAATCAATGAAGTAACTTTATTAAAGTTTAATGTTGTTGGAATTTTATTTTTTATTTGTAATGGATAATGTTATAAGAGAAATAGTATAGAGTAAATAAAACACAAAATAACAATAACGTAGTCTACATGGCCAAATTTTGTTAACGTGATTTTAAATTTTTAAAAAGCGTTAATTTTATGTTAACTTTACGTTGAAATGCCCATTAATTTAACGCGCGCAATTGTCTATGTAACATTCATGTTAATTTTAGTGTGAAATTTAAATTAAAAAGATTTGGCTGTCTATTATTGTAAATGTAAAAGATTTTTACTGTGTGCCATATTAAGTAAAACGAAAACTTACTATAGCTGGACAAAAGCGGCTCCCTTTAAATGCAACCAATCCGGTAGCAATAGTGAAAGTTCCAATAAATAAAAGCACAGAGAGAAAAAATACATCAACATACTGATCAGTGTCACATCCATTTCCAACTATAAATCCACCATACAAAGAACAGTTTGAAGGGGAAATAAATTGATGAACAAACATTTCATCTTTCAGAGAACGTGTTGGTATATCTTCATTTTTCGACAAACTTAGAAAGGCTGATCGTACATGTCTAACTAATAATCCGTCCTCGGATGGCGGTGTCGTCTTGGGAATTGTGAAGTTGTTTATGATACAAAAGCACCCGCTGTCGGTAGCTAATGATGCTTTAAAGTGTACTGGATAATCATTCTGTATTTCAAAAAGCTGTGAGAATGCTTGATAGATGAAAATTATTGCAATAAGGCAGGCAAAACACTCCTCCGTGAATCTAGTAATATAACGGACTAATGAACTGAGGTCAAATGCAACGATAATTAATATAAAAAGTCCAGTCCACAATCCTACCCATACCCTTACAGGCATAAAATCCCAGTCTCGATCACTGTAAATACAATTAAACCTATGAATGGCGATGTTGAATTGACCACTTTTTCATCAACGATCACAAAAAAATGAGCATTCACATGAAATTATTGAATATATGAGCTCGAGTTTTAATTGACTCTTAGTAGTATTTGTCGCCAATAAACCGACAATCCGAGAGTTCATTAAAGTAAATTGTATATTTAAATGTCATTGTGTTAAAGTTAGAGTAATCTCAAGTCAGCATTCATGATTTTATTTTTATTTCTTTAAGGTAAACAATAAATTTATTCTGTAATATTATTGATATGAATGCTATATACTTTGCATTTGTTGAAATCTTAAACGAAAAACATTTTTTACTTACTGACAAAAGTTATACAAAATCATTTCTAAAACCAACATAGGCCCTGTGCTTCCCAAAATATTCAACGGCTGTCCAGAAAATAATGCAAAAATAACACCAGAGATTGAAGCTGCTAAAATACATTCAATTGTTCCCTATAAATAAAAAACGGAAACGTATTTTTAATTTAACAACTGAAGAGTTATGAAAATAAACAAAAACAGAGGAAAACATTAACCCTTTGTACATTATGTTGTATTTGTATTGCAATCAAATGCGATGAAAAAATTATTCAAAATGACAGAGTAAAGAATGCTATTATGTTTGTATGTTATGATGATCATATTGGCATAAAAAGGTATCCGTTGTAATACTTGTTCTCTTTCTATCTAAATAATTCAAAATGCTTAACATGCAACGTATTCGACAAGCATCTTATAATGAATTTGAATGTTAGTTAACTTTACTTAAACACATCGAAGTAAATCGATGACAATAAAATACGCTGGTAAAAAACAAACCTACCATATATTCTTCAGTAGCTTCTGTAAGCAATCCTCCAAAAGTAACGTTCGGGGTCAAAGTAGCTAAGAAAAGATAGATGAATGACGCTAAACACTGTACATGTAGTGCATCGGTAAAGTCACTTTTGTACCATCGTGCCTTTCGTTTTACGTCATCAATTAGACCACCAAAAATCCTATAAAGGAGAGAGACTAAATAGTCAAACCGCAGTACCGTATTTGTAAGACATGGTGATTGATAATGTCCTTATCTGTAAAACAGCCGTGAGATACATTTTAATATAAAAGTCTTCCTTTATAAAATATCTTAAAATATATTTCAAAAATGATTTGTGTTCCGAATTTACATTATTACTGTATATCCAATACCTTCCCGTTCGATCCAATGTTGTGTCATGATGAGAGTTGTCTTCCTGTTTGCCCAAAACAACCGCTGTATAAGCTGGAGGCTTTCGTGATTCCTATAAAGTGATTAAACAAGACATATGTATTATTACTAATACAATAAAGTGGAAAGTTACAAGGATCTTAATGTGACTGAACGCCCCAGATAGCGTTAAATGTTAGTTTAATCTTTAAAGTTTTTCATGTAAATGTACAAAATGAGTAAATGCATCTTTCAAAATAGTCTTACCTTTGTGGGTATTTGATCAGGAGGTTCAATTCTTATATTGGGATCCCAGCATCCAGGTGGTAAGACTGTGGTTTGACTAATAAACTCCTGCAATCCTGACAATATGTCTTTTCTGTCTTCAGCCCTGTAAGCTACTTCTCTGAAAATCTATCGATATAGAATATAGTTATTTGAGTTATTTGTGAAGAAGTAAAATGTAAAAACGCATAATTATAAATCAAACTGAGCAATTTGATTGGATTCCTTGTTACGAAAACTTTACCTCATCTGTCATTAGAGCTCCAATACATCGACCTGCTTCTATTGCAGCTTCAAGGTGTGCTTTAGGGACCAACAAAACGAACATAAATCGGGTTGGTAAATCTACTTCTGTAATCTTCCCGAGATCTTTAGCTTCACGAAGCCTCACAAACGCACACACATTATTTGATAGCTCCTCTACTTCACCAACCATAATATTTATTACCTCAGCCCCAACAGGGATTTTTCTTTTAAATTTTCTGTTAGTCTACAAATGAAAATACAAAAGCTATCTTCTTATCTTTCATAATTTTTTATTCTCCTATTAATAAAATATTTCACTATTTCATTGAAATTTTTAATTATATTTATCATCATTAATCATATGAAACTTTAATCATACTATATTTTTGCATCTGTTGGCATTTTCAAAAATTGTTTCCATAAACCTGAACGTCTGGCTCAGGTCCGTGATATTTAACTCAGTACTCCCGTCTTCCTCCCGAATAAAAACTGGGCGCCATGAAATTGTTAAAAGTGACGTTAATCCCTATTCAAACAAATAAACAATATATACTATATTCAACAACTTCATAATGTTAAGGCTAACTTTAATCACATTACTTATTTTATTAATTTCTTCTATATTTTAATTTTTTAATCATATGCCATGGTCCTGTATTGCCGAGAGGTTACGGTAGATAGTTGTCTACTATTAATCACGTGACTGTAAATACTAAGGCAGCTGGTTCGAACCATATGATTTGTAAATTGTGTATCCAATAGCAGTCCTACAAAAGACACAACTCAAGAGCAATAGATTTCTATAGTTTTCGAAATATACGTTTTTAAAACTTCTATCGCATTTTTTGAAAATGAAATTTAATTGAGTGATTTTTAGATCAAACAGTAAATGAAAATATACTTTAACAATAATATAAAGAACGTTTTGACAGAATGTTTACAGCCATGGCTAAAAGCAGCAAACTTTTCCGTTTATGTTACAAATAGTACATTGTTTAGTTTGTTTAGTCCGAGAATCTTATGCCGTCCAACGCTTTTTACTTTGATGAAGTGTGGGACAGAGGGCTCTCCATAGAAACAGCGAATTTTGCGACACAGGTCTTAGTCGGCACATTTTTAAATCTTACGATGTTATAAAAATGGTGTGGTTCAACTATAGAAATAGCTGAATTCTAGATATTTTTCTCAATGAAAAAAATCATCTTAACTCCAATCAAGATACGTTTAATCCGTTTCTTAGCTCAAGTCCATCGCTACCGCTGCTCTCCGACATTTCACATTCATGTGTAGCAGTAACTTGTAAAAATTGTCGAGACTCTGAAAATACGTAAATTATATGGAATCTAATTAATGATAATTTAAAGGGAAACTTCGCGAAAAAATGCAAATTTGATATGTTATTCTTCAACTTCAAAGAAACACATTTGCCTCTTGATTTTTTATTATATTTTCAGTGGTTAAGTTTCTGCATGGATTATACCGTGTAAAAAATGCGCTTATGGAGGTCCGCCATCTTGTCACCTTCTCGTCACTAGATGGCGATACTAGACATCCAAGTACCTTAAAAGTCGTCGTATGATAATAACGCGAAACGGTCAATAACAGAAGGTTGTATTATAAGACAAGGTTGTGGAAAGATTACGTTTCGTATTCCTGATCTATATATAAGCAAGAAAACCGACTTGCATGTGTCACAAGTAGTTTTAATTTAAAGACTGCGACCTAAGACTATTTCAACAGCAGCAACAACGGTAAACGGAAAGAAAGTCACAGTTTTGATATGAAAACAAGTCCATAAATATTAATTAAATTGAACATTATTCGTATTATTATTTTCAACTTAATCAGATTAAGCAACTTATTGAGCGAAACTTTTTTATACAAAATATTTGCGAAGTTGACTATTTAAGAAATAACGATCGTTAAATGAAATATTTTTAAATGCTCTGGTTTTCGCGCATCAAAATTTTACTTCACGTTAGTACATTTATAATTATTATTATTGTTATTATTATAATTATTATAACTGGTAACATTTATTGTGCGTTTGCTTAACACAGTTTCCAAACTTTTACATGTTGTGTATATTTGAGTTAACGTGTAAGTTTAACGTTTCCTCAGACTTGGCATCTTTATATGGTATTCGAAATCTTATATGCATCCTGTGTTCTGACACTTCGGTGTATTCAAATCATACCTGTCTTGGCAGGAGGGGTGTGCCTTTCTAATTTCGAATTACATGATTAACCTTTAATCTGGTTAGCTTTTGAGAAAGTCCGAATATTCATACTTCAAAGTCGGCGTCAAATGATCTAATAATTGCAATAAACATCCTGTTTGTTTACCTGCTAATTCTGTTTATTACCCTTCATAAACGAGTAATGATTTACCTGTAACATTTTCACGTTCAGGTACAACTGCCGTTTCAAGACGTGCAAAATTATCCACGGAATTTTATTTTATATATAAAAATAATCATATAAATATATCTTTTATTACAATTATTATTTAGGTAAATTATATCTGAAGTAAATAAAGACAGGTTAAAATTTGTATCCAAAAATACTTTTATTAAAACAAAGAGCATTAAAACATTAAGACGTATTTGGTAATCTTATGTTGTCAGCCGGTCATTAGTCATCGCCACAGTTTATATATTCCTCAAAGAGCTAAGGCAGAAACACATATTTTTAAACTGGATTATTTATCATATTTACTGGATAATTACATTTATCACGTCACAAACGCTGTCACCTGATAAAATACTGTCAATATGGCGGCCCCCATACACAAAATTTTACCAACTTTAATCCACTCTATAAGCGTAACGGTAAAGAATACAATAAAACATCAAAAGGCAATTATATTTCTTTTTATTTGAAGAATAACATATCAAATTTTCATTTTTTCGCGAAATTTCCCTTTAAGATGATCTCATATATGTTTATCTATTCGTCCACACTTAAGGTCGATGAATAAATTAGCTACAAGGATTTATTGTGGCAGAAAGAATCGCGCATCACGCAATATTTTTAAAAATGGCTAAGAACAGGTTAAGACTAATTCAGTCTAATTTTTAACTGGTTAAGACATGATACGACTAGCCGAGACTGTGTCGAATTCAGGTAAGCACTCATTCAGACTTTTCAGTCTGGTCCAGATTCATTCAGACAATAATGAGACTAATTGAAATTGGGACAAGTTCAGATCAAAACTTATTCAGACTTTTCTGACTTGTCGAGACTGGGTCGAGTTTAGGTCGAGACTCATTTTCGACCAATCTTTTCAGACTGGTCGAGAATGATTCATACAATAACCAAACTAGTCGAGACTTGGTTGAGTACAGTCAGACTATTCATACTAGTTCAGACTTTTCAATCCAGTTCCTGTTTTGTAGTGTAAGAAAAACAAAGACTTCCTTCAAACGTTTTTTGTACATAAAAATTTGAAGGTCCTCCCTTTCCGTTGATGATGTCATATAAAGCGCTGTGAAGGAAGAGACCTAATTATATTGTATTGTTTTAAATATTACTTTCGTTTTCTCTTGTTATTCAAAAACATTTACAAAAATAAACATGTTACCTTACCTCTCCACCAAAAGATAACATACTGGAGCTGCTTTCATGCGTATCTCCATTGGCAAGTTCTGAAAGACTATGACCACTGGATTCATAACTCACTATGTAAACAAATATCGAAGTATACAGTTGAGATCGTTGCATTATTTGCAATCTGTTTAGGATGACTATGTTTATAAATAACATCTTACAAGTTACCAATTGAAAAGAACTGCTTTCTTCTGCATATCAATTTCTAATGTATATCAAAATGGCACAGAGACAGATAAATGTCCCAAATAATGTCTACTTAAAATGTCAAATTTTCAATTAGGATGTAATGTCTATTGTTTGTAAGTATAAGAGAGTATTAAAACTCATCTCTATTAAATATTAGAGGCTTCATCATTTAAACATTTCTTTTTCTTAATCCGTTTCATCCTCACCCAAGAAACACAAGGACATTACATGTTTTCCTGCAGTCTTGATTTAATATTCAATTTGTCTTATTTCTACTTGGTACTCATTTTTACTTTAAATTGTGACCTGCAGTAGTAGACGATTTGTTTTTCATAGTCATATAAAATACGTTTAGTATTTGCAGTGCGGGTGTGAAAATTAACGGTATAAAGAATGATTGATAACAATGACATATTGTAAAATCACATCTTAATATATTTTGCTTTTCTTTTCTAAAAAATGTTTCGTGTGCAACAAAGCAAAACCTTATAAAAGTATGAGTTTTAATCCGTCTCAAATTTTGATTAAATCACGTAACTTGAAAATTATTTATGATAACATTAATACACACTATTAGCCCTTCCTCGAATGTCTGGTGATGATGGAACATCTTCATCATCACTTAAAAAACCTCCGAGATTTGCTTTACTTTGATGTCGCTTTATTTGTCGTCTGCGTACGTGCTGATGCTTATGTCTTTTGAGTAACAATGCACGAATATGATTCCATAGTAGACTATCTAGAACACCATTTAATCTCCAATGTTCAAGTAATGTATCTGTCAATAGAAAAGAATTAGACCGTTTTCAAGAATATACCTTTACAGTAATGTAACCTCATTGGTAAAATGGCAGCTTTGTTACTTCTCAAACTGTATTTGCATCGTACATGTTTTTCACAATAAAGCGGAACATGTTTACACAAATTTAGGATAATAATAGTTGAATGTTGTTCTGCAAATAAACATTCACAACTTACAAAGGTACAAAGAGTTTATTCTTTTAAAGCAACTAAAGGTATTTTTCAACAGTCTACGTTATGTGTAATTTATTTTAATTCATTTTACTTTTAGTCGGCCTACAACTATACACAAGAGGAACTTATGTTCAATAGTGTAAATTGCTGAATAATAGTGCATAATGTATGTTTGAGCCCATTGTTTGTTATCTTGTATTTCTGTTATAATAAACATATGATATAGTTTGTTGTCTTGTCTTAAGCTTTTCCTTCATTAAAAATGATAAACGGTTAACACATTTTCACACACATCATTTTCTTAAGATCAAACAATAGCTCAACGAAGAATTACACGAAGAACAACATACAATGGAACACCAGAAAAAAAAAGAAATAATTTATACTAATAAGCGTTTTTTTAATTTTATTTACTTAATGTGGGAGCGTTTGTAATAGAGTGGATATTGGTATGTAAGGTGATTTTGCTAAAGGGGCAAATTTACGGTGAGACCGATTTAGCGAAAGGTGGGGGCGTTTTTGACGGGAGCGATTTGGACTTGAATACAAACAATTTATTATGCTTCGTGTTTATTTTAAACTTATGTCAACACCTCTCAAAAAGTTAACATACGTAAATTATTGTTTAGTTATGACACTTAAATGTAGGCATTTTCTGTTGCACACGACAATAACACACTGGACATTAACTTGTAAATTTCCTATATGCCAAATATAGAACTCCTTGGTGTATTATGTGACAAAAGTAAATATGTAGTACCTAATTGTACATTATGTGAAGTTTCATTCATTCAATACAACAAGTTACATCCCCGTGGAGTTTATTTTTTATTATTTACATATTTTACTTTTTTATTACGAATATCCAGCATAAAAAATAATTTACGATAACCGGTTCATGTTGTATACTATGCCTGAGTTGTTGTCTTCTCACAAATCGTCCTTGAAGTTTGCTACGGGAAAATGACATAGTAAGTCATTTTTGTTTCTAAAGGGACCTTGCATTGTTCACAAAAGTTCGTTTGCTTTTGTGACGTTCAATGGTATTCGAACATACCACAAGACTTTTCCCGTTTACAGACGACACTACACGAATGACTTCGAATTGAAAACAATCAATTGTTCCTAACGTACACTTCCATTCTAATTTAGGTCAAATTTTACTATGGAAATTGTCCTATCAAAATGAAAAAAATGCCATATATCAAAACGCTGAATATCCCGAGGAAATAATTGTTAATTTTAAAAAGTGCTTTTCTTCATCTACAAAAGGGCATAAGCTGAACCATGCGCGACCAAAACACATTAACTTGTAGTATAATTTAATAACATTTAGGAAATTTTCCATTTTTTCATATAAGTAGAATGGAAAGGTGCATCTTCATCTTAAAAATACTTAATACTAATCTGATTAAAAACTTTGAGAAAAGCAATATACAACTACACATTCTCTTGCAAACTTTAATACATTCCATTTTTATCAATGAGAGATTTTGCTGTCAAAAACTTTTTCAGTAACAGGCAAAAAGATATTGCAATAATTTGGTATTAATATAAGTATAGACTTTACGACCAATTTGTCTTTATTTAGCATGTTTGAATCAGACAGTTAAAGGAATTCTTATTTAAGTTTGGTTTCGTGTTTTGTATTATTAAAATGTCTTGTTTTATTTTAGCGTTAAGATGCATAATTAAGAAAAGACAATTGCAATTCGCAATATAGAATTCCAAGAAAAATATTGCAAATATAAGATAAAACTGGAGTTTTGAAACAGGTTTACTTTCTAAACAAAGGATAATCGAAGAAGGATAAAAATATTTTATCAGTAAATAAACCGGCTGTATTCTATTTAAAATGCACAATCAATAAAAACATACCAACTATATCAAACATGGAAGTAGCTTCTAGATCTAGTAAACATGGGTTTGACGCTACTATCTGAAGAAGTTCTGAAAGGTACTGCATACAAATGGAAGAAACATGTGGCTTTGACCATCTTTTCCCCTTTTCTTCGATAACTTCTTCAAATTTCACCCATCTATAAAGAAGGAGTATTTTTTGGTTAATTATTAGCGCTCGCCACTTTCGTCATTGCCGAAATCATTTGAAAATTGACGATAGATTTCTAAATCAATTTCGTCACCCGATTTCCAACAAGTACTCAAATTTTTCATTACAAATTCATTCTACCAAGTGTAACACGACATATTTATGACCCCAGAGCCAATTAACAGGAAATTTAATTATTTCGCCTCGATAGTTTTAAACAGCAGGTGTCATACGCCGAATCGATGTTTTTACAGGTAATCCGATTAACACGATTAAGTGCTCCTGGTCAATATACGCAAACAAAAGTGTCGTAGATCGTACTGATGCGCACAGACTTCCACCTTTCGATTAAATATGTATTAATGCAAATAAAAATTGCAAAGATTTTGCGTATTTAACTCATTTTTTGTATGTTTTGTTGGTTTTCAATGGATTACGCACCATTTGTGTACATCCGAGATACGACTAATTACCAATAGCTACCACTTAGAAAACAAATAGTACAACGGCCCTTAATGAAAATTGTAACCGATTGATATACAAACGCTTTTTAAATAAGTTTTAAAATTAAAATTCTTTGAGAAAATTTATAAACATTTTTTTATAATCATTTTTTAAAACAAATTTATACACTGCAATTGAAAGAATATAGTTTTTTATACTATGATATTTCACCAGTACAATGAATGCATGCTTCTGAGCAGATGCTTATACAGCTCATCCGCTAAAGTGACTAAAGCCCTTAAAATCCTAAAAAATTCCCTGTAATAATATCGATTTTGTTTTTCGTAAGCGATTACGATAGTAATTCGTGAAATTTCGTGACTATAATAACATCAATTTTGGTTTTGCTGTATGTATTTAACATATGCCTTAAAATTAACATTTAATTGGTTCCAGGAAGATGTAGTACTGCATTACTTACATAGATTACGTGCAAAATGCTATATTTTGTTAAATGTCTTGCTTTTATATAATTGTTTGCTATTACAGATAAATGGTAGAATACATCAATTGTCAAATACATTAATGTCTGTTACGACGACAATGTATTATGTAATAAATTGATATATATACCTTCTCACTTCTTTCCAAACAAAATCATCATTGTACGGGCGTAATGCATCCATCTGGCAAAAGAGATTACGTGGTTCCAGTTTTTCACAGACATCATCTACTATTATTTCAAATTTTGGCGGTATTTCTAATGTGGATGACATTTCTGAAATAAGTAGATAAAAAACCCTTTATTGTATTAAAATAGAACTATAACTTAATATAAATGCAAAGGTATAATTCTATTTCTATCAGTATTGTACACAAATATTATTCATATAAAGTTAAAATAGTAGTCGTAAATTTCAGTACTCGTTCCTTTGGTTCACCGTAATTATCTGTCTACCTCATAATAAAAAAATCCTAGTTTTTTTCTTAAATTAAGAAATTTCGAGAGCGTGAATAATAGGAACAAATAATATATCCCAAACTGAGACTTTTGACTTGTGGTGAAAAAAAGTAGATAATGGTTCAAAAATAAAAGAAAGAAAAGAAAACATGTATTTTATACTTTTGAAGAAAAAGATTTTAAAAAAAGTTTAGTTAAATGTATGAATGTTCTTATGAGGCTTTTCATATTTTTATGTCATTTAAAAAAAACTTAAAATATATCACTTATATTAAGGCAAGAAATATAACAGGTGTTAATTACTCTGTTGGACGTATTTTATAGGTGCAAAAGTTCAGTGTACTCATTTTTTATCACAAGGACGGTAAATCATAGATGGTAATGCTTAATTTATATTTTCCCGTATTATTTATGTCACGTTATCAATCACGCCGCAAAAATATAACCAACATGAACACTTTTAACAAGAAAAAGTCTTAAAGCACAATTATGTTTTCGTCTGGTTATATTTGGCATTAGCGCACTCATTACTTAATTATATGAAATATGTAGATTGAAACGTATATAACTGATTTATTATTGTCTTCATAGAATATCTAAAATTTTGAAACTGGTTTAAGTCTGTGTTTTTTTATATTTCCCGCTGAGTAAAAGACCGATTGTTTACTTTTAGATAAAAACAACTGTTCAAAACTTGAACCAATTACCAGAAGCAACAGTAAACGCACAATAAACAATTGTTTTTATCCTCACTACGTGTACTGCCGGCGAAATAATTCCAACGTAACACTTATTTGCTTTTTGTCTTTTGGAACTGCATTATACTTGAAGTACTATATCAAAGAAGAACATTTTATAATATTTTTTTTTCAAATAATATATTTTATTTGTTTTATTTATGGAAATAATCTTTCGATGCATATAGTAAAAGTCATCATGTTTTGGTGAAGGTTTTTCGCCTGACGAATAAAAACTAAATATTCAGTGTGTTTAAATGCGACGGTTTTTCATTTTGAACTTCTATAGTAATAGTAATTTCTGACCTAAAGTAGAACGGACGTGTAACCTAGGTGCAGTCGATTTTGTCTATTAGAAACCGTTTAGTTTTTGTCGATCGGTTGACGCGGGAAAAGTATCGCAGTGTATTCGAATGACATTTGTACGTCATGAAAGCAGACGAACGTTTGTAAACAATATTTGATCCCTTTAGAAAAAAAATTGTCTTACATCGAAACATGCTCGTAGCAAAAGTCAAGGACGATTTGTTACATGTAAACAACAGAGGAATATTATTAAATATGGACTGGTTATCGTGGTTAAATGTTTTCTGTTGGATTCATGAAATAAAAAGGTATAATATGGAAAGTCTAGAATTGTATTGTAGTACTCGTGATCTTTAATAAGCATTTCGGCAATATTTTCGTTGTAACTAAGTATTTTATATAATATTATATATAACATTATAATTTAATTTTTGTTATTGAAAGAACTACATGTCAAATTACTGGTCCTTTTAATCGGCTGCTACTTTATATACAGCCGTCAGTGCAAATACGATACTTGCAAAAATATCATAAATATTCATAACTATTTGTAGTTATATAATTAAAAAGTATCCTTACTTCAATTTATAAGGTATAAACATACATTTATTTAAGACTCATGAAAAATATAATAACACAACAAATTAATTGCTTTAACTTGCTTTCTAAGTTCAGTCAATAATTGCAGAGATGTAGAATCAACATAGTAATAACCACATCATAAGGTTAAAAGTAAGATGTCTAAATATCTTACAATATAGGAAATCTATTGACATAACTAACAAAAGGAAATCAGTAATTTATTGTTCGTGTTTAACAAATCGTTTTCTTATACAAGAGGCAGGAAAGTGTCGTGAATAGCCATCAAGGTAAAGTAAATCTTTATTGCAACAATACGATTGGAAATCTATGAAAACGCAATCAACAGGAATCGTGTAAACAAAATACTGACTTTACGTGAGGACATATTGAACACAAAATTCAATTTAGCATTCAATTGGTAATCACGATTTTTTGCATCATGAAATTCGTTCCTTTTTACAGTGTAATTGTACCAGTATTCAAAACAATATTATGTCGTGTAGTTAAACATTATACATGTACATGCACCTCAAAGGAAATGTTATTTTTAAAACATACATTTCTATGTTAAATGTGTTCAAAATATGTCTTGATTTATATAATGTTTAAAGTGACATAAATCAAAAGATCAATTGTTTAAGGTGTTAAAATCACGTTTCAAATGTTTTGTCTGTGTTATTGACTGATATTGTATAGGTCGTCTATAATTGATATTATATAACAATAAATATTTTCCTATTCAAAACAATAAAACAAGCGTGCAATTAATTAGTGAATATTCACAAAACCGGTCATTAGAATCTAGAAAATTTGAAGTCATTCCGAAAATGGCTTTAAACATAATGTAATTTTGTCGTCCAATAAAACATAGCTGAACTATATAAGGCTACTGCGAAATAAATAACTTCAATAATGTACGCAACAGGAATCGAAGAATACGACTATAAATGTTGACAGACAAGGTATTAAAAATTTTAATAACAATAAAAAAGCAATCTTCTGTGAAATTAACGAGGCGCAAACTCAATTGAAAAGGTCATTCGCGATTATCTGTCTTACATTCCGGAATGCATTTTCTTGAAGAACTATATATAAGATACCAAACTTATGACTAATTTATCAGTAACGTTATATAACACATGTCCATATATGCATCTCTATTAATTTAGTTAGCACTACTTCAATTTACCCTTATAATACTAAAAGAAACAATTGTGTGCACTAACAAGTTACTCTTTATATTTATATGCAATAACTATTACAATCAAGAAGCGTGCATCCAAAGGCTTAACTATGACTATTTATAAAATATTGTGTGCAGGCAGGTAAAATTGATGTATTAGAAGATGAAATAACAGTAAAATCCAACTTGTCAAAATATTTCAACAACTATAATATGTAGGCAATACAAAATGAATAAAACAATTTCAACAATTGTCAAAGGGACATAAGGAAAACGTGTTTTAGTCCACTCAACACTTGAACATAAAAAAACTAAAATGGAGTAGCCACTTGTGCACTCGCATTTGATGAATAAGCATTGTTTGTCAGTCATTATGCAACCGTCAAGTTTCTCATAGTCATGGCCACAAAGCCTCCAATGGCTAAAAATAAATTTCTACTGGAAATTGGTAATTCGGATTTCTAATGTTCAACTAAGTAGTGGTGACCACCATAGAATTTCCGAAGAGATGCCATCATGATCAGCCTAGGTGTAACAAATCCCTATCTGCCCAGCGCGCCCCGGTTGGCGGAGTAGTAAAAATCCTGTCAGTTTGCAATACGGAAAGCCTGGCCGAGTATTTTAACATGTTCTCGTCCTGAATTGGGATAAAATAAAGAACGTCATGCTATATATCATTAATAGGAGTTTGAGGTAACAAAAAGAGGAGTGACCTGAAAGCCATTATATGTATGACCGATACCTAATAACTATCAAAACTATGATTTTCTAGCCTTTCAGTGAACAATAATAACATCGTTTAAGGAATTACACACAAAACAGTATCTTATAAGTTTTAATACGCATGGTTGATAAGCAGCAAGAATATTATCAAACAAAAAGACAAAGTTTGGGACTGGGTTATTGAAGTCATCTCTCTTGTAGTATAGTGTAACACGACCGTTCTTCGTTATTGCTATTTATGAAAAAACTTTAAACTACCTCTTGTTTTTTCCGGCTAATTTTTCGAAAAAGGGATGCAAAAAGTTACCGATACATATGCTATAAGTTGTTTCTCATTTAGATCTTATAGAATGACACATTCTATGTCGGACATACGCGTTTAGATTTTCATAGATTGGAACTAAAATATACTTCTCTTTGACAATTGCGTTTTGCATTTTTATATAATTTTACATGGGTTTACATATATTTAACAAATTATATAACAATTCTAATATTCTGTAATTCTAATATGAAGTGGAAAATTTTAACCATGCATTTTCAGTTTCGACTTAACAATAAAAGAACTTGTTCTATTAAAATTTAATTTCTTTGCACTTCAGGAGAACATGTTTTAGATATACCTGCTGGCTGTATAAAATTATACAATCAATTATCTTTGCGTCGTTCACAAGCATCGTAGATCGTCTCTTTTATGCGTCTTTAAACTGTATATGTATGCTATGTCTAAATTGCAAAATTGGCATTTTTTAATTTTCGAATTATCCTATGAATGACTTTAAAGCCTAGTCATTATAAAATATAATTATAAGTGATGGATTGTCAAAGCACAGATATTTATAATTGCAAATTATAATGATGTAATAATGTAAAGACATATATTTTGCATTATGTGTACATTATGTGCAGTTCAAGTCTATTCGTCATGCATTATTATGAATTTTAATCTTTTGTTTGATCCCAGCTATTTTATTTATTTATAAAGGTTGTCAGAAAAGATGAAGACTCACACAAAC
Source organism: Limnoperna fortunei (assembly GCA_944474755.1). Classification (NCBI taxonomy): domain Eukaryota; kingdom Metazoa; phylum Mollusca; class Bivalvia; order Mytilida; family Modiolidae; genus Limnoperna; species Limnoperna fortunei. The sequence continues at coordinate 10,693,587 of OX104125.1, read as the reverse complement.
ATTGTAGTCCACGGAGCATAAATTGCAATATATATATATATATAAATTCAAAAATTCAAGTTGAAGGAAATTTATTTATACTTCATAACATACACACCAGTACGAATCAATGTTAAGAAGTTGTATATATGACAAGATTAAGGAAAACCAGTGTACGTATCACGTCTTGTTACTTTATCCATCAAAGACGCCTGACCTGTTAATAGGCTTAACCTTCCATGCTTTATCATACATTTCAACAAATAATGTAATACATCAATATTTTTTCTTGTTTTTCTAACCACTACATGTTCTATCAGATAGTTAGTTGAAAAGTGTTATCTCCGTTATCCCCCTGGATGACAAAGTCATATACTAGTATTATTCTTGATCTGGTATATGACCTCGTATATGTTTTGCAAGTTCAAATAATTTAAACAACTTAAAATATTTTGAAACAGGCGAAACAAATACTGAAAGTGTGACGACTTTTTTATTTCCTAGAATTGATAGATTGGATTGAACGTACAAAAAGTGGTTGTTCTTACGCAGATTTAAAATGATTTATGAAGAAAAACCACATAAACATATAGTGATAAGGAAGCAACGACGCATGATTAGGTGATTGTTTTGTGCTTAACATATATACAAGGAGTATCACAAAGTCACGATTTGTGTCTTACTATTCAAATGCCGCCTTTCGACAATATAAGATGACTTATTGAAAATTGTTCGTAATGATAACACAGTTTAGTTTTAGTCGTACAATTAAACACATTAACAAAAGAAACTAATAGAATAATTTATTGACTGAAACAATTATCATGATAATTTGGTGTATTTGTTAACGCTTTACAAAAATAGCATTCGTATTTTTGGTACTAGATTGGAACTAAAATATACTTCTCTTTGACAATTGCGTTTTGCATTTTAATATTGTTTTACATGGAAGAAGCACAGAGCTCGACCTAGAGATCTCCTCGGTACATTCTCAGTTCGCTTGTTAATCTAATCAATAAGTGGTTGTTAGGTTACAATACCGAGCGCATGGTCTCTAATAACAGTGACTTGTTAAGAGACATAATTCGAGACAGAGGCTGAGCGATTGTCGTTCTGGTTTCACTTTAAAACCCTTTTCGAAGTTGTCGAAAAAACAGTACTTAAGCACATTGAAGCCACTAAAGAATGTGACACGTGGTGTCTCTTCCTGCCTTTTACTGTTACACTTTTTAGCAACAATTGTATTTTCCTGTCCATCCCTTAATCATCTCTAATTGAATTATATTTTATAACTCGCTGTACGTCAGAAACTTATTAATCAATTCCTTTCATAATATTTTAAATTTAACTGTACCACTTATTTTGTTTGTACATATATTGTGGACTAGTCAGTTGTGTAAAATATGAAAACTTAATGCGACTCATTCATTTTTGAATAAAACATTTTTTTTGAAATAGTCCCACTAAATACATTATATAATTAAATCGACATGATAAACTTCATAAAACAAATTTCACTTACTTTACAAACTTGATGTCCTTTTTACTATTTTATGAGAGCTGATTCATTATTGAACGAATGAACATTTTATTTGTTTTATACCTTACTAAAAACTTCTAAGCAGATCACGTGATATGTTCAATATTGTTAAACTTTATGACGTCAAATACAAAATAAATAACGGCGAATAGTGATTGTTACGAGCTGACCTTATGTACTTGACGAACGTGTATTTCGTGTAATGATAGATATGCATAGCCGAGGGCTTACAGAAATTTTCACAAAACTCGTTATTAGTTTAAAGAAAAAAATTGTGGTTGATTTCTTTTAACATATTGAATGCTTTGACAAGTAAAAAGTGTTTTGCGTTCCTGTAGTGATTTTTGAAAAAAAACACGAACTAAATTTTTTATATTTATTTTAGCCTGACATATAGAAAGATAGTTTAAAACCTAAAAATTTTATGATTGCTTTATTCCATAAGACATTATTATAACGATTTAATTGCGAAAAAAATCTCGACCATAATTCAACTTCATCAGGTGTGTCTTTCTGTTCCTGAAATTCCAATAGTTGTTTAATACTGTATATAACTATAACAACACTTCTATATTAGAATAGGGGCCTCGGTGGCCGAGTGGTCAAGGTAGTTCGTCTACTATTGATCACGTGGTTCGTCAACACTGAGATTGCGGGTTCGATTCTCACTGCAGGCAGGGTGTACTCGACTCCAATCTTAATTGACAAGGATTGCCAGTTTTCCTAGCACAGGTCGAGGTTTTCTCCGGGTACTCTGGCTTCCTCCCGCAATAAAAACTGGACGCCATGATATAGCTGAAAAATTGCTGAAAATGGCGTTAAAGCACCATAAAACAAACAAACAAACTATATTAGAATAACGCACAAGGAACACAGTATTTCGCATTATTAGATAACTATTATAATATCCGCTTAAATAACAGTAAAACTGCCAATATGATATATTTTGCTGAACAAGTCCAATACGGAATTAACTAGTCCAATATCGGTATTGGCCTGATTCGCCTGTATTGGCCTAGATCGTCCTGTATTTGCCTAATTGCTACCTGTATTGGCCTGATAGATTTGAACTAGATAATTAATAAAGATATCATTACGTGATGATTTCAGTATTGTCCTAGTTATTGGTCCTTTGCCAGCTGTATTGTCCTTCGGCTGCGGCTCAGGCCAATACAGCAAGCCTTTTACCAATAACTGGGCCAATACAGAAATCACGTAATAATATCATAATGTTATGTAGATTCCAAAAAAGCTTCATGAACCGCTTCTGAGTAAAAAATATTAAAAATATTTTAACACTTCACAATCACCAGTGTCGCCTTTGATAGTGCAGAAACGGTTTATTATGTTGCATACACTATATTATCTGAAATAACGGTACAAAAGCGGGTTACTAGGTTGTATACACTATATTATCCGAAATAACGGTACAGAAGCGGGTTACTAGGTTGTATACACTATATTATCCGAAATAACGGTACAGAAGCGGGTTTCTAGGTTGTATACACTATATTATACGAAATAACGGTACAAAAACAGGTTACTAGGTTGTATACACTATATTATCTGAAACAGCGGTACAAAAACGGGTTACCATGTTGTGTACACTATATTATCCGAAATAACGGTACAGAAGCGGGTTACTAGGTTGTATACACTATATTATACGAAATAACGGTACAAAAACATGTTACTAGGTTGTATACACTATATTATCTGAAAAAAAGGTACAAAAACGGGTTACCATGTTGTGTACACTATATTATCTGAAACAGCGGTACAAAAACGGGTTACTAGGTTGTGTACACTATATTATCTGAAACAGCGGTACAAAAACAGGTTACTAGGTTGTGTATACTAAATTATCTGAAAAAGCGGTACAAAAACGGGTTACTAGGTTGTGTATACTAAATTATCTGAAAAAGCGCTACAAAAATGGGTTACTAGGTTGTGTATACTAAATTATCTGAAAAAGCGGTACAAAAACGGGTTACTAGGTTGTTTATACTAAATTATCTGAAAAAGCGGTACAAAAACGGGTTACTAGGTTGTGTATACTAAATTATCTGAAAAAGCGGTACAAAAACGGGTTACTAGGTTGTGTATACTAAATTATCTGAAAAAGCGGTACAAAAACGGGTTACTAGGTTGTGTATACTATATTATCCGAAATAACGGTACAGAAGCGTGTTGCTAGGTTGTGTACACTATATTCAGTATCCCACTAAAACCTATGTTGGACATGAATCAATCAACAGCGGTAAGTAATATGTAAAATAAATTCTTTATAAGCTCTGTCATAAATTAGCTTTCAAAGCGTACACTAAGAAAACTGAAAGTCAAAATGAAAACATAGGTTAGTGAAATTTGGATGGAGTGAGACAGACACATGACAGACGCACGATATAAATAGAAGAAACAAAAGAGAAAAAACAAAAACAAAATAACGAGAAAAAAATGAGTATCTATACCCCCAAAACATTGTTTCACTTAGCTGAGTAAGTGATGCCTACCCCTAGTTAGACACCCGACGAGTTACTCATAGTCATGTCCTTAAAATAGTTCGATACAGAAATAGGGAAAACTACTTATAGCTATGGTCGAAAAATTTGTAGGCATTTAGGAGATGGATTTCCATAACGATTAACCAAGTCTTGTATGCCGATATAAAACTTCTGAAGGGATATCATGCACATATGTGCAATCGCTGGTTGAATAGTTTATTGGTTTATTGTTCAGCAGCAGCGTACTGAGTAGAAAATCGAATACCAATCGTAAGATCAAGCTTAACGTATCAACCATATATAAACACCATATTCGATAGCTTAGGAACATTTTATCAATGAACGGAAAGTTGATAGTTGGAAGGTCTTTAAGCTTGTCGTAGTAATGTACTTACCATTAAGCTTACTATGATAGATTACATAAAAGTCGTCAACAAACTTCAAGTTATTCAGTGACCAGACATCGTCTTTACACCTTAAGGTAAAATTAAAAGTCTCAGCCAACGTCTTTTGTTTTCGGCAATAGAACTTTGAGAAACATATACTAAGGTGTCAACAAACTCCAAGTTATGTTGAGAACAAAAACTAGTCGACTAGAAGATAAGCCCAAATTTTTTATCCATTTAAATGCCGACAGTCTGTTTGAATATCCGCACCGAACGACTTATCTTTTAAGAGTTGCATTCCCCCTCTAATACTCTTTATACAGTGAGCATGTATTTCTAAGGATATCTAAGTGTCTCATTGTATATCATGACATTAAGTCTTCTTCTCTAAAGCGTGAGCTTCTTGGTAAAAATTTACAGATGCACCGAACACACTTAAATATCCTAGAAATTGCACTCTCACAGAATAAAATTAAAGCAATTAAAGAGTCCAATAGTTTAAGATGGCGGTATATCAAAAGAAATAAGCCAGAGAGTGCTTTCTGTGCAATTTCTTTTTTTGGTTTGCTTGTTTTTAATTTCTCATTGTTGTTAAAATGCAAACGAAGATACGAATGAATGCAAAACTGTTGTTAATAGTTAAACAAAATAGTTAATATTGCTTTGTTGTAGTAATTTTTCTTTTTGGAAAACCACAAGATTTTAGTTTTATAAAAGTTAATTGATAGTGTTAATGTATTATATTATTCTAACACTACAAGACACTGATGTACATGACAGTATTATTGTATAACCAGCATACAGTAGAACAAATATCAACAAAATTATATTCAAATGTTCTATAGGTTCCTGTAATAATTACTTAATTAATTAATATAATGTGTTAAAATAAAAATTGAAAGTTAGATAGAAAGAAAGAAAATAAAATAATAGGAAAATACAAATTTATAAACATTGTAGCCTAAGAAGCCTGTATAAATGGCTTGTCATCTAACAATTTTCTTTGTCTTGAGACAATGGCTATGTTGAAAAATGATTTGGATAAAAATTGCAATGGGAGATTACGATTAATTTATAGATGTATAGGTATCTCTGAAATCCTGGTAAAAAATGTACAGCTTACCCAACTGTTAAACGGTTTATCATTATCAACTTGTGCAAGGTTAATTTAAGGTAATAAGTGGATGCCGATAACTCTCAGTTCAGCTCAATATATCTTTCTGAAAAGTGTTATTGTTTTACGCAAAACAAGAAGATGATACAAGAATATTTTTAAAGTTTACAATTATGGATTTGTGCATAACTGGTTAGTTGTTTGGTTTGAAATAGTTTTGAGGGAGTTTTTGACAGGAGAAACCAATCGATTAAAGTAAAAACAATGGTCATATATAATCCCACATCATCGTACATATACATACCCCCACCCCCGAACCCAAACCACACCTTTGAACCTTAAACAGCCGTGTCTACATACAACCCAACAAATACCCTTTACCTTAGTGATACAGGAAAACTGGAAGTCTTTTTGTGACGCGGAGAGTTGTACCTATATCATCAACAAAACATCTCAATCCGTTTACACCCTTTATCCTATTGCTAAATGAGTTTTTATTTGCTGAGGACAGTATTGTCTGCATCGTACATAAACATCCCTTCCACCTCACGTCCAATAATTATGGCGAACAGAATATTTATGTAAGACAAAATACCAAGGACAGGGCTCCGCATCCCTCACGCCATACGAAAATTTACGCAAGAAATGTGCATAGATTTATTGATGATGTCCTTTTTATTATCAACCCTCAATTTGCTGAGTGGCATCTGTTAATATATCATTCAAAACTGGAAATTAAAGAAACCACAGAAACAAGCTTCATTTACATCATTTATAGACTTATACCTCGAATAAACACAAACGGCCATCTTAGCGCAAGAATGTACGTCAAACGAGACGATTTCCTCACTTATGTAACAATATGCCAGCTTCTCCTGCATATGTTGGGGTGTCTGTTTTCCCCAATTGATCAGGATTGCAAGAGCTTGCATCGAGTAGTGGTTTTTTTTAAAAAAACATCACCATTTTTTCGGGATAAACTTATAAACTAAAGTTAAGCATAAAAACACACGTCCGCTCATCTAACAAGTTGTAATATATATATATATATATATATATATATATATATATATATATATATAGATTCGTTGTAAAAACACTGACGAAGCCTGTTGGTCAGGCGAAATATTTGTGCAATTTCTTAAAGTGTAAAACTTTGTTTTCGCTTTAATTATGTATCTAGATGTTGTTGTACATATTTTTAAACGAATATATTATTATTTTAATCTGTACAGCATCGTTATCTACCGTAACGATCCAACATCCCGTACGAACAATTGTTGACTATTTCTTTAGACGAATTATATATATATATATATATATATACCTTTTTTAACTGTTCGTTTGAAAATAGGATTGGAGATAGTTCTCCCAATGTTTGAAATCAGAACACAGTGTTTATTATTGGATACACATGTTACTAGCGAGTGTTATATGATACCTATCCATTTCCATTAACTAACTCACAAACTACAGTAGTGGACCCGAGAGGTTTTGCATGCCATTAAACCTGGCCTAACCCATCATTTCTTTAAAAATGCCTGTACCAACACCAACGTTGTAGTTCCTATATTTTTGGTTGTTTGTTCTAAAGTTTGCCAGTTTCATAATAGTTTTCTTGGTGTTCGATATTTTTGTTATTAACTACAAACCCAAGAGTTCAATACAGTATACCATGTTCATTTTATCGACTTAATATAGTTATTCGTTTAATCAGAACATCAGAATCTGCATCATTAATCTCTTCTAAAACTATGGATGTTCCGATTGAAATAATGATTCCCTTTGAAGCACAATGATTGATTGATTGATTGATTGCTTGCTTGCTTGATTGATTGATTGATTGATTGATTGATTGATTGATTGATTGATTGATTGATTGATTTAAGTCCAGTTAGCAGTATTTCAGGACAAGAACAAGTTAAACTATTAATCAACGGAAAAAGGTGGTGAGATGGGACACAGGGAACACAATTTAGACTGCGACTAGAATAGTGTGTAGTTTTGGGTTAAGGCGGAGAATTTAGCCTTTTGTAGTGGATTTTACCACAATTTGCATTTGCTCAGTTTGTCTACGGGGTGTTAGTGACTAGTACATTTTGTAGAATTGCAAGTTACTTTCCGGTGATTCCCGTGATTCCGTAAATTGTATTTTGTAATTACAGACCGATCAACCGACATTTTGGTGAATAGTATTATGACACGATTGAAAGGAAAGATCTTGTGGTCCATTCCACTTTTCTTTTTGTAGGGTTGGTTTGTTTTATAGTTGGTTGTTGATCAATCCGTCCCAAATGCGATTTCCTTCTGTGGGGAGATTTGTAAATAATATGTTTAACAATCCAATTCTCTTGTTGTCATTTCACTGATAATTTTCGATTCAAAATTAAACTTAATCGTTTCAGTATAAAAAGAGTGAACACCAAAGTATTGTCGCCTGCCACAACCATCAGAAAATCATCATAATGTCGTATGTCCTACTTTCATGCAAAATATATTTGTGTTTTAAAATTTTTAAAATTTTTAAAGTTTTAAAATGTCGACGTGCCTAACCAATGCTGATTACTTATCAAAAACGCTGTGGCAAAAGAAACTAATGATGAAGGGTGAAACAGTTAAGACAAGTGGGAGAAGATGTCTGAAATGTTTGACCGAAATCGTTGATGCGTATACGCTGCAAACAGGAAGTATGGGGCAGAAAGATTAAAGTGCGAACAAAGATAATTATTAAAGAGGCATTAAAACTGCATCACGAGACTATAAAATACAAATGAATGTTAATTTCGTATAATACAAAAAAGTACAAGATGAAAGGCGGAAGTTTAATGGAACTGATCCAAACAGTGTAATATGACGTATTAGAATACTACTGATTTGTACACTACTTCACTATTTATTGTTAGCAGCCCATGTGATAAAGATAGAACAAGTTAACAAATAATAAATCAATGAAAAAGTGATAGGATGGAACACAGGGAACACAATTTTACTACCACTGGAAAAGTATGGAGTATTGGGTAGGGTCGAAGAAAATATATCTTATTTTAGCGGCTACAATGAGCATACTCTTTTTCAAAATCTACATAAGGGGTCTGTATCGTGCAAGGAGCGTGGCACTCTCCAAACACATTACCCACTACCGTCGGCAGCCAGGCTTTCCGACCTGAAAACCGCCCTGACGTGAGGGTCTTCCCCATCCGCCAACCGGGGACGCGCTAGGCTGCTCTTAGGGTCAAGCACTGGGAACGCTCCTAGTATGATCCCAGGGTTATATACAAAAAAAAAGTCAACGTGGCCTTTCCTTAATTGTTTTTTAATTAAAACCCATAGAACTTGTACATACATACATACATACATACATACATACATACATACATACATACATACATACATACATACATACATACATACATACATACATACATACATACAACAGAAATCAAATTATATTGTTTGGCATACATAAACTACATATATCATCGAAAAAAATATAGCATGATATACAATGTACACATTAATGCCCAGTACATATTTTACTTAATATATTTTTTTAAGAACTCATAACTCTTACAAGGGAAACAACTCGAATTCTTTTTCTACAAGTTATAAAAAACGAAAGTTTGAAAACACTTCTTCAAGTACAGCTGTGAAACTAACATGTTTAACAAAAACAGTAAACAGTTAATGTCATCAACACAAAATTAAGATGTTAAAATCAACAAACATTTTATATTGCAAAAAAAAATGTGTTTGTGTTTTGTTCGAATGCTGTTTCAACAATTTTTCGAGGCGTCCAGTTTTTATTTGGGAGGAACCGGAATATGTGGAGATAACCCCTGACCTGCAGTAGGAAAACTGGCTATCCTTGTGAGACTCGAATATGCACCCACAGTGTTGACAGACCACGTGTTAATACTTAAATAACTCGGCCATAGAGACCCTCTCATCCAACCCAGGCTAAAAGAGGAAAAACAAGACTTAATCAACCAAGTAGAATAAAAACAACACAACTTCAGTGTAGTTTAGTTTTTATTTGGTATTACTTGTTCACCAAAAACATGAAACTTACATAATGCAATGGGGGCCTCGGTGGCTGCGTGGTTAAGGTAGTTCGTCTACTATTGATCACGTGGTCTGTCAACCCTGAGATTGCAGGTTTGAGTCTCACTGCGGGCAGGGTGTTCTCGACTCCAATCTTAATTGACAATGATTGCCAGTTTTCCTGCCGCAAATTATGTATTATATGTGAGATGCTCCGTAATTATGTTTATCATCATTAGGTTGTAATAAATCGAAACGTGACGTTTAGATGTATCGCTATTAAAAATGGATGCATTCATGCATTTGGGCAGACCCAACAGACTACAATATCGGAGGAAGGATTCGAGATATACTTATGGAGGTCAGACCGGGAGGGGGGGGGGGGTCCGATCACACTTCAACACTTTTACAAAAAAGTTGTGTTATATGTTACCGATAATTCAGAAACATAATCAATTATTAGTAATTAATTTATTAGAATTTCATAAATTAATTACTAATCTCAATCAAACCTAGAATTGCCCAAAATTGTTTTATTTATTCTATCTGCCAACTCTTCTGCCTGCCATGGTCTTTGAAAATTGTATGTATGTTTGTACAAATGTTGGTTTCCTACTTGTCTGTGTTGTTAGAAGATAAATAGGGGAGGTTTTAGAGATTCCATTAACTGGTTAAACCAACAATACAAACTGCACTGGGTGTATTTTCACAGCCTGTAAATTGTTTTCCTGAATTAATTTAAGTGTGGAGTTTGTATTGGTTTATATCCTCTTTCTTATATTTTAATTGTGTATTATACATGTATCAGAGGTCACCTGCTATTGTATTTTAATGGTTGCATGTTTTAATTGTATTATTACTATATACTGTATCTCACTGGGTTATAAATTATATATCACATATCTGAGGTTGAGGGTTCTCTTGACAAATGTCGGAGTATTCCTGCAGTTACTCCGGCTTTCTAGCCCAATAGAAACCTGAACGCCGTAATATAGCTGAAAATTGCTGAAAATGGTATACACTATTCAAACAAACAAACATATATGAGGTCATATGTCATTGCATTATTATTGTCTACTTTGTATCATCGTCTTTGGTGTCATGCCAAGTCCTCTCGGGAGGAAAAACGATAATACCGTGGACAATTCATTGCGATTTTATGACGGAGTACGCTTGGGGACTTGTTAGAATCAATTAAAGCCAACGCTGCAGCAGCCATTGTCAAGTTTGAAGGCTACACAGCCGATGCCGGCTTCATTGCGAGGTCCATTATACCATTGCGATACAACTCGGACCGTAATAGGACAAATCGGACCGTGTTATTCACATACGGTCCGAGTTGTCCTATAATTTATGTTCCAAGAAATCTATATTGTCATGTAAAAAAATTAAGTTTCCGTTTGTTATTGTTAACTGCAGACGTTTATTTTATTAACTGTACAGCAGTGAAATTTACTATGTATCAGAAAAAACAAAAAAAAGCTTCAACATATATTTATTTTAAAATAAGGGAATTGTGATATCAGACTATGGTATCATGTCGTCACCATTTTTTCACATCTTGACCAAGCTACTCATTTGAAATCACAGAAGTTTCTATCTAATTAAGTTTCACTAAATTCACTTATTAGAAAACCAACAAGCTCAAATTCTTTCAGATCTTAAAATTGAAACAACATGATTACCGATCACATTAATTGAAGCCACAATTATTATAGATAATTGTGAGTGTTTTCTGAATTCTTAGATTTTAATGTTGTTATTTGTGTCGCATTTCTCATCTTAACATTTAACGTTTATATAATTAAATCGGTATAATTTACATTCGAGTAGAACTATTTCAATTTACTAGAAAAAACTAATAACGTTATATGGATAAATATTATAAACAGGACTATCGTATTTTTATATTTTAATGACATTATGAGAAATAAATGCGGTCAGAGTTGTCCTATTTTCTACGGGCCGAGCTGTCCTTGCTACAGTCCGAGTTGTCTGCGTTCCAAGTTGTTCGGTTACCAATTACAGTACATATATCAAAAAGAAGACAACAAATATGTATACAAAAGTTTTAATTTCCCATTAAACAGAATTCTTCAATTTCTTGTTTTATATACCAGTATATAAGAACAGATGCTATATTTTAATAATTCAGACATGATGAAATTTTCCACAAGTATATACCAGAAAAAAAGAGCTGCCCTGCCTCATTAAAAAATATGAAAAATGGCCTGAGAAGCAACAATTTTTTTAAGAAAAAACAAGGAAAAAAAAAGACTCCTCCCTGCCTCATCAAAAATTTGAAAAGTGGCCTGAGAATCTAATGATTTTTTTTACATGGCCTGAAAACAACTTTTTTTCTTATCAACTACAAAACATATAGTTACAGAAAAATGGATATATGACATTAGATTGGTTAAAAAATATGTGAATAAAACAGATAAACCATCAGGAGGAGAAACCCTTCCATTTGCAATTATCACGAATCACAGTTTTGCAAGAACAATATAATTACTAAATACAGTTACTTAGATACATGGTAAAAGAGAAAAAAAAATTTTATACAACAGCCAGTAATTCCTGCCCGAAATGTGAAAAGGTAATTAATGACGGTAATGAATGTATAGAATGTGGAGTATGCGAACTAATTTTTTGGATGGAATGCACCAATGTATCAGAAGCGCTTCGCCATGCAAGCTCTGAAAGATGACAAATCAAGTAACTTTAAATGGACATGTAACGCATGTAAGCAAAACTTCCCTTGTATGTCAGGCCTAACCCAAAAACTCCGTTCTATTGAAGATTAAACAGATAGTCGATTAGGTATTCTAGAAGCTCAGGTAGAAAACTTAAAATTGGACATGGCCGCGAAAATTACTGAAGAAGTACAAGCTATGAGGCAGGATATTAACACAGACATTATTAAAGATATAAGAACTAGCCTTCAAAGCGACATCAGGGTGGAACTCAAAGAAATCGAAGAGCAAAAGCAGCGTGCAATGAACCTAATCCTGTTCAACCTACAAGAATGCCCAAGCCAGAATAAGAACGAAAGGAAAAAATTCGATGAGGACATATTCACAGAAATATGCCATCTTATAGAAGTTAGGGAAGTTGACGTAAAAGTTGCATTCCGATTGGGTGACCCAGGTCCACACAAAAGTCGTCCATTAAAAATACTATTAAATAACAAAAAAACATAGAAAAGATATCCTTGATAACGCGCATAAACTAAAAAATGGTCCTCCAACCAGTAGGGTAGCCAAATGTATAATCTCCAAAGACCTTACTGTAAGACAGAGGGAAGAAAACAAAAAAAAGGAGAGACGAAAGGAAGAAAAATAACGACAGGACAAAATCAGAACAAGCCTACAATGACCAAACTGTGATACAAAACAAGGAAAAGCAACAATTACCCACGAAGAGTCAAAGATTTACAACCACGGCCATAATCGAAAATGTCAATCAGGATATGGATATATCCTTTGCAAATTTCCTTTCCCAACCAATTTTGCCAGGTAATGGGCATCGAAGTTGTAGTACTCCGATGCATATATACATTCAGACCTAGGTGAAGAAACAATCACGGGTGACTATATACAGGCACCAATGATCCCCCACCAGACATTACTAAAAAAAGTTAATCAAGATGTTTTAGATTTTTAAACTTCACTGTAGATAATGCAAGACTATCTGTCATGTACACTAATGCAGATGGTGTTTCTAATAAAATGAGCGAACTAAAAACCCATATAAAAACCAAAAATATGATATCATTGCTGTCACTGAAGTGTTCCCAAAAAATCAAGAACTCGAATATACTGACCCAGATCTAGTAATCACTGGATACACTATGTACCATCCAGCCAATAAGAATTGTACATGCAGGGGTAGTATCATATACATAAAAGACACATTCAAATCGTTCCAATTAGATACATATGAAACAACAATGATTGAAACAGTGGGCGTAGGCATTTAAATGGAGGACAGTAGTCATATCCTAATTTCCTGTATATACAGAAGCCCTAGTAGTAACTCGGCTCAGTGTTTAGAAGACTTAACAAGAAAATTAAAGACATCACACTATAAAATTATTAAATTTAATGCTATACTACACATGGGGGATTTTAATTTTAGGAACATTAACTGGACAAACCAATCAACACAACTTAGCACAAACAGTATAACCTATAAATTTCTAGAACTTTACAGAGACACATACCTACATCAACACGTTAATAAACCAACAAGTTTTAGAGGAAATGATACCCCAAGCATACTAGATCTGGTATTGACAAATGAAGAAGGAATGATAGACAACATAGAACATTCAGCACCTCTTGGTAACAGTGACCATGAAATTTTAGAGTTTTATTTAAAGACAAATTATGTAAATAATGTAAAATTTGAGGAGAAGATGAAGTTTTATAAGGGAGACTACGAAGCAGTCAACAAAGTACTAAATGATATAGACTGGGAAAGTTTCATGTCTACAGGAAGTATAAATAGTTCTTGGAAAAGATTTGTCGATAAACTATCAAGTGCTTGTCAAGATAACATACCAGTGCACAAATCTGGACCTAAATACTATGATACTCCTTGGATGAACAAAGAGGCTCTTACCGCAGTACAAATCAAGAGAAAGAAGTGGAAGAAATACATACACTGTAGGTCGCCCCAAAATTATGAAAATTTTATACAAGCAAGAACCGATGCTAACACAAAAGTAAGAAAAGCACAACAAGACTACGAAAGGGACATATGAAAGAAAAGTAAGGACAACCCCAAGCTCTTTTGGAGATTTGTCAAATCTAAAACAAAAATCAAAGATAATATTAACAGCATAATAGATGGAGATGGCGAAATCAAAACTGACAATACAGAAAAAGCAGAACTCTTCAATACATTTTCAAAGTGTCTTCACTAAAGACTCAAACACTATTGATCTTCCTGAATTTAAAAAAAAGAACAGACCTAACCCTTGAAACCATTACCTTTGATGAAGAAATAGTAGGCAAACTCCTAGCGTCAATAAATGAAAACAAATCCCAAGGCCCCGACAAATGACGCCCAAAACTACTTAAGGAAACCGCAAATAGTATAAAAAAAAAACCAGTCACGACTATATTTCAGCAATCATTAGACGAAGGCGAATTACCTGAAGTATGGAAAATGGCAAACATAACCCCCACCCTTAAAAAAGGCCCAAAAAATAAAGTAGACAACTATAGACCTATTAGCCTAACATCAACACTATGTAAATTGATGGAGAGATTAATTAGGGACGCCCTAATGGAATACATGGAAACAAACCAACTATACTCCAGTCATCAGCATGGCTTTAGGAAGGGGCGCTCATGTATTACACAACTCATTGAGGTCATGGAAAAATGGTCAGAAGAACTAGAACATAGAAAACCTATTGACTGTATTTATCTAGATTTTCAGAAGGCATTTGACACCGTGCCACATATGAGGCTGGTACATAAATTGAGAGGCTATGGTATAACAGGGGATCTATTAAACTGGGTGGAAGATTTTCTGTATGACAGAAAACAAAGGGTCACGCTTAACGGCAAACGCTCCAAATGGCAAGAAGTTACCAGTGGAATACCACAAGGGAGTGTTCTAGGTCCTATTCTCTTCACCATCTATATTAATGACCTACCAGACGCACTTGAAAATATGATTAAACTCTTTGCAGACGACACTAAAGTATATGCAACAGTCACCAACGAGGAAGAAAGTCAAAGTCTGCAAAATGACATCAATAAATTAACAAACTGGTCAGACAAATGGCTACTAAAATTTAACAAGAGCAAATGTAAACATATGCACCTCGGTGCAATCAGCGACTATAGATATCATATGGAAGACCAAATGATAGACAGGACAACATCAGAAAAGGACCTAGGTGTGATTATAGATGAAAATCTCAACTTTGAGGAGCATATACAGAGCCAAGTAAATAAGGCAAATCAGAAGCTGGGTATAATTAAAAGATCCTTTAAATATTTGGATAGTGAAATGTTTATAACCCTATACAAAAGCCTGGTCAGACCACATCTAGAGTATGCAAGCACAGTCTAGTCAGCCGCAAATAAAAAGGAGGCCATACTTATCGAATCAGTCCAGAGTAGAGCTACACGCATGGTAAAAAGCATTGAACATTTAAGTTATAGTGACAGGCTCAGAAAGCTTGGTTTACCGTCACTACAATACCGGCGAGTCAGAGCTGATATGATCGAGACTTACAAAATTCTATACAATATTGACAAAGTAGAGATAGGCAATATGTTACCTTTGAACATCAATAGCATCAACACTAGAGGGCATAAAATGAAACTACTAAAAAAACATTCAAGGACAAAAAAGAGACAACAAACTTTCTCCCAAAGGATAGTTAACTATTGGAACAGCTTACCAGCCAGTACTGCGAAGCCAAAAGTGTTAATAGTTTTAAAAGTCAATTAAACATTGCTTGGAAAAACCTAAGCATCAAGTTTGAGCCCGATATATATAGACCGGAAGCAGGTAGCAACAAAACACAAACGGGTCAGAGAGGCATATGTGCCTAAATTAAGGACCTCTAAAGAAAAAGTAAAAAGTAAAGTAATATTTTGTATCAGCTTAGCAAGAGAAATATGTTTATCATTCTAAATGGCTATTAGAAATTAAGAATACTTTGTTACTTTGTATGAATGCAATTATTATATTTTATGGGATGAACAGAAAGTTTCAAAATCTGATTGTATTAATAAAAATTCCAAAAAAATGTCTTAATGAGATCGATACTTTTATACAATCTTGGCAAAATAATGGTATAAACTCTGCAAAATGTCTTAATTATAGAATTTATAAAACAAATTTCTGTTTTGAACAGTATGTATCATTGTTACCATGTGATTTAAGACAGTATTTATGTAGATTTCGTGGTATTAGTAACAAATTACCTATAGAAGCTGGAAGGTTTTATAGTATTGATAGATCTGAAAGATATTGTAATCTTTGTAATGTTAATGAGATTGGTGATGAATTTCATTATTTGTTCAGATGGGATTTTCTTAATGTATCCAGATGTAAATATCTGCCAAGAAATATATGTAATAATCCAAATGCTATAAAATTTAGTGAGCTCATGAATACATCAGATTTATACACACTTATTGGTATTGCAAAATTTTGTAAGATTGTTATGAAAGCTTTCCATAATCTATCATAAATTTTCACATTTTGTACTTCCTGCAACTAAACTTAATATAATAGAATTATGCTTTATATAAATTCCTAAAATATGTCTGATTACATACATTGTATATGCACATTACATACTTACTATGTTTTTTAATGTAAATATGTTCACACTTTTTGTTTATTGTTATGTTATTGTATTAACATACCCCATGAGGGGTATTTAGTGAAATAAAATGTCTTAATGTCTTAAAGAACCGGATTTATTTAACGAATTGGGGAGAAATAGAATCGAACACTCGCGATCAAAATTTTTATGTCTTTTGGCTCGTTCTGATGTGCTCCACTCGCTATCCTATAGACTCTCCATTGTTTTAGACTCCTTTGTCTCTGATATCCAATCAGAATGCCGGAAACAAGAACGTCAAACGCTTCCATAACAAAAGTTTTTGTTTCTGGCAAGTTGGATGACGCAGCAAGTACAGATGTGTGCACGTGAGCTCATCTGTACTGGGTCATCTGTACCAGAAATCGGACATTTACGGAAGAAGAAACAAAGAAATTAGCTCCACTGGGGGAAAAAACATAAAAGTTCTATAACTCGTTTTAGATCAGCCGGTTTTTCCCCAAAACGTATGGAAGAACCTATTAATCTTCCTTTTATGATATAATATAGATATTAGGTATCTTATTTTCATGGAACATCTTTCTGATTCTTCTTTTATAGATTGCATAGATATATGAAAGCTGATTTTTCATATGTGATATAAGGGTACATTTTTTATATAACTTACAGGAAAAGGTTGTTTTTATTCAAAATTATATAGTTATTATTCCTACAATCCAGGAATTTAAGGTATCTGATTTTCATGAGCGCTATTTCTGATTCATCTGTTATACAATGCAGAAGTAGCTGATTTTTTATTTGTAATAGCTGTATACATCTTGATTATAATCTACAGAATAAGGTTGCTTATATTCAAAAATTATAGTTCTTATTATATCATACAATACACAGACATTTTTCAAGGGTCACATTTCTGATATTTGTCATACGTAAATATTTATTTATTGTTAGGTCACTAATAGCAACGTTACAATAAAAGGGACAGTGTAGTCATAGGTGAAAGGGATAGGTAACACAAGTATAAGAAAAGAGAAATAAATAAATAAATAAATAAATAAATAAATAAATAAATAAATAAATAAATAAATAAATAAATAAATAAATAAATAAATAAATAAATAAATAAATAAATAAATAAATAAATAAATAAATAAATAAATAAATAAATAAATAAATAAATAAATAAATAAATAAATAAATTAATTAATTAATTAATTAATTAATTAAACTTTGACTTCACACTTCTGGAGGGAAACATTCAGATTGCCTTGTTGACAGTTTGCCATTTGTGTTATTTACCTTCGAACTAAAGGGTTGTTTCCCTTTTGTTCATATCTTACGGTTATTTACCTTGGTACAAAAGGGTTGTTTCCCGCTGACTAATAATATAATGACCAAAAAGTATAAACTTTGTTTCATTCCCCTTATATTTTTTAGTAATAAACAGTTGCGTCAAGACTTCATGATACGCCCGTCTGATATGATAAGTTAAAGAGCTACACAGTTTATGAATGTACATATATACTATCTGCACTAATAAGACATCATGTGTCAATATATAAGAAAAAATGTTGAAAGCTTCTTTGAGTTTATCTGAAACTGAAAAATCCCCAATTCACAAAAATCCCGTTAAAAATATAACCCAAAAAAATCGGAATTTTATACTAAAAAGTAAGCTGTTATCTAAAAAAAAAAATTCCCCAAAGTTTAAAGGAAATTGATGAAAACGTTTTTGAGTAAGAGTCGAAAAACAAACCCCACATCCTTTTCACGAGTTAAGTCCAATAATTCAATAGCGAGATGTACACAAAAGTACGGGGCCTCGGTGGCCGAGTGGTCAAGGTAGTTCGTCTACTATTGATCATGTGGTCTGTCAACACTTGAGATTGCGGATTCGATTCTCACTGCGGGCAGGGTGTACTCGACTCCAATCTTAATTGAAAACGATTGCCAGTTTTCCAATCGCAGGTCAGGGGTTTTGTCCGTGTACTCCGTTTTCCTCCCCCAATAAAAACTGAACGCATGATATAGCTGAAAAATTGCTGAAAGTGGAATAAAACACCATCAACAACTAACAAACAAACTAACAAAAGTATACAGACCATGGCAATAACACAATAAACAACGACATGCAGTTTGACAAAAATCTGTGAATGTTTGCTCAAAATACAGTCTTCCAGTTGTGGAAATGTCTTCAGAGTAAATCTACGGACTGTAAAACAGACGTTTAGTAAATTGATTAGTAGCAGAACCCACTTTATGCCGTTATGGCATTGTGGATAGTAAAACAATATACAAATAACAACATTCAAATAATTATTTTAAATAGCTAACAACTATCTAACTTAACCTTACGGTATAAGGGAGATAAATTTAATTCAATGTGTCATTGTTTTCATGGGTAGTCAATTTTAAATTCCCTGGAATAGTAAAATTGACCACCTTTAACTTCCGGCAGCTTATTTTCATAAGTAGTTCGATTTTAATATGACACCGGATTTAGACAAAACACACAACACAAAATTATATCCAAAAACACAAAAACTAAACATGAGTTTTTGTGCAGTCAGGTGCTCAGAACGAGCAAGCTGTGCCTGCCTCTATTAAGATACCCGTCGAGTAACTCATTGTTATGCATAGGAAAAAGTAAAATTTAGGGAATAGGAAAAACTACTAATAACTCGGCGAAAATGCCCCATCGTCAGATTTGAGAGAAGCATTTCGCACAAGACTCAATTAGTCATGGTGACAGAAGGGATGACAGCAGTAGACTTCTATAAGTAAGTAACTTAAGCTGACAATGACAAAATATCAACAAATTTTCAAGTGACCCTCTCTAATGCATTACTTAAACTACTATTTATTTTGCCTTATATTTCTGGAAGATAGAGTTCAAGTTTCAGCAAATTAAAATACGGAAATACGGATTTCTCATGGTGGCAATGTTAAAATTTTTTTTGCTTGGTTGGTTACGGTTTAACGCGGTTTAAATCCCCGACATTCAGTAGGAAAACTCTTTGTCTTTGGAGTCGAGCACACTCTGCTCGCAGTAACACTCAACCCAACTCTGTCATCCACAGCATCATCGTTATTGCAAACTTGTTGCAGGAATTTGCCTGGATGATATTTTTGGGCCTAAGTGATCAATAGTAGACAACTCACTACCTGTACAACTTGACACCCAGATCACTACCTGTACAACATTGGCACCCAGATCACGAAACATTAGAAAGTGTTTGCCAATCCACTCTCGAAAAAATCTTGTTTGAAGCACAAAACAAATGAAGTTGTGTAGATCCATATCAACAAATTTAATCTATTTCAGATAGTAGCTGATGGCCGATATATTTTCCGATTGTTGCAGTTAATAGATGTTACAGTTGAGTTCTGACCAATTATGAATGCGGAAAGTGCTTTGTTTATAATCTTATAAAGAAATTTAATCATCTGGGGATTCGTGTTGTTTTAATTACTAAGTAATGTAATCCTTATGTGTAATATAAGTCATAAGTATAGCTTTTTCGAAATTGAGAAAATAATACAAAATCTTCTTTTATTTCCATATGTCAGTTATTTACAAATATTACCAAAACTTAATCGTACTGGGAATTCGAGAAAAGCATAATTACACCCCACTTTGCACTGATGTGATATCGTCAAGTGTATATGATCACTAAAAATAGGATTCATCGGTCTAATATACGAATATTAGTATCAAAGCAACATATAGAAATCTCCTCCTAATCAATACTGTAAAATTACAATGGCAACAATAAGTATAAAGCCACAATCCGGGAAAATTTCATTTGCAAAATTTTACATAATGTTCGTATATCACACATACTTACTTCTAATAGGAATATTTCTACATCAAGATTAAGTCACATGCTATATATATTTTTGAAAAAGTGAAAAAAAATATTTTGAGATACATTTTATATTGATACATTATTGTGATACACTTGGATAATTAAAATTTTATTTAATTTGCAACGACTTGTGCAAGATAAGGTTGTACAATTTTATTTTTGTAAAATGTAAACCGTGTTAAATACTATTATGTCGTAGTAATTAGTTTTAATATCTCGAGATGTTAATGTTAACATAAATCCAGGTAAAAAAGAAGAGGGAATTTTTCCTTCAGCTACTACTTTTCCTCGAGTACTTTTTCTAATTTAGCGTGTTTCGATGACGTTTTACAATAATTTGTGTACTACCTCAATATATTAAAACTTAACAGCGTACATGGTAATTTGCCGCATCCTCCACTGATAATGTGTTCTAAGACGACATAACGTATTAATCAACATGTTATTGTCGAATACCTTCTCTACGACAAGGGCGTAAATCCCTTTCAGTTAGGAACACGTGATGAAAAAATAATGAAAAATTGTCGTTGAGTTTTCAAAACAAGTTGAGTCGGTGGGTAGTTTTTAGAACTGGAAAATTTCTGGAAAAGACGTTTAGGTAAGTTGCATGTAATTTACTAATTATAGCAAATAAACTTAGTAAACACACACTTATCGTTGTTACAAGAATAATACAAGCTTGTAGTATATAGTTTTAAAACTTTTTTTATTTTGGATGATACAGATTTGTTTGAAATATAACATAATGTATTTGAAGCCATGCATTAAATCAACTATATGGTAATAATTTATTATTGGAAATGTACATGATATTTAGACAATAATGGTTGCAATGGATATGAAAATTCAATATCATATATTGTTTTAGCAAAAGTTAATACTATTATATAATGCCATTAAACACACACTTGTCAGATATAAGCACAAGAAGCTCTATTGTTTTCGTAAGTGAAATTATTCATTTTTTCTCCTACTGTTACGGCAGTTTTACAGATTTCCAAACAAAAACCCTGATCCCAGATTGTAAAGTTACAAATTCTTTGCCCGGTTGATCTTTCACAGTGATAGAACATTTCTTTAGCAAGTAATTTGGCAAGTGGAGTGTATTCTATCATGACTGTAAGATCATAGTTGTTTTCCAAATACAAATGAACCAACAACTTTACAATGCGTTATCTTTAGACTTTCCAATCTGGTTTCTCAACGAGTAGAGATGAGTACGCGTGAACTAATCTCAACTTCCTATAAGGGGCCTCGGTGGTTAAGGTAGTTCTTCTACTATCGATCACGTGGTCTGCCAACACTGAGTTTGCGGGTTCAAGTCTCACTGCGGGCAGGGTGCGCTCGACTCCAATATTAATTGACAAGGATTGCCAGTTTTCCAACCGAAGGTCGGAGTTTTTTCTCCTGGTAGTCCGGCTTCCTTCTGCACGCCACGATATAGCTGAATGGCGTTAAACAACATGCAAACAAACAAACAACTTCCTATAGTGGCCAACTTCAACAAATTGAAAGAACTTGGTCACCTGAACCAGAAATCGGCATTTACTGTGGCAATACCTGGGCATATTTGTTAACAGTTTATTACATCAGTTAAATATCGTCGCAGTTAGAAAATTCTCCCAACAACCCTTACCGTATTAATAAAATTCTAGAATGTTCTGACTTCAAAGCATGTTCTTTGTACAATTAATTTGTGCATGTTAGTGAAAGATACATTCCCCTAATCATTGTATTATAAAGGTTTGCAGATTACTGTACGCTGATCGTGAGATAAACCCACAAAATATTGGTTAATCATGGGTATTCTCAATAGTGTTAATATTGAGATCAGATGTGTGTTATTATACTGTTTTGATTTTACTTATCTTTGGTTATTTGTTTTCGTTGATAACTTTTTAATTATTTTTTATTGTCTTTAACTTTCCTTATTAAATACACAACAGTTACCTTCATAATGTCAAGTGGGGCCTCGGTGGCCGAGTGGTCAAGGTAGTTCGTCTACTATTGATCACGTGGTCTGCCAACACTGAGATTGCGGGTTCGATTCTCACTGCAGGCAGGGTGTACTCGACTCCAATCTTAATTGACAAGGATTGCCAGTTTTTCTACCGCAAGTCGGGGGTTTTCTTCGGGTACTCCGGCTTCCTCCCCCAATAAAAAACTGGACGCCATGATATAGCTGAAAAATTGCTGAAAGTGGCGTTAAACACCATCAAACAAAAAAAAAAAAACAAACAAACATAATGTCAAGTAATAGGTAAACTAATCTGTACATTTGTAGGTAAAATACTCATTCAATTTATAGATAAATCATACGATACAGTAATATAAAATTTTTAAAAGTCTGAAATTTCATAAGTGTAAAAGCTTAGAATAGCAATCCACGTTTTTACCAGAGGAAATTAGGAGAGTTTTAATTGTTTCATTTAGAAGTAGTAGTTTAAAACCTTGGTGGTAATTTGTACATTAATGATTCCATCAAACGTGCAAATGATGTTAAATCATTTACTTTCTTTCTCTTTTGTATTTTTGTTTTTATAATATTTGTGTGTGTGGAAAGAACTAGGTGTATTCACGTGCCGTACGTGCCTAATGGCAGCTATGACCACGTCTTATTTAGTGTTTACTGTCAAAATAGTTTGGTCTAGTGCAAGTTCTATATATAAATCATAGGATATTAATACAGTTTAAAATAATTTATTTCCTGAGCTCGAGGCAGAGTTCGACACTAAATTCTGTAACAAACTGTCCACAAAGAAAAAATTAATTGTCAGAAAGGGCAAACGACTTGTTTAATATTCTAATAATACATCTACATAAATAAATCAAGGGTAGCTAGAACATGCATACTAACCTTGACTTATTTGCGATTTACGCTTAAATACACTTATATTTAGTTTAGGGGAAAAGTTTTGTGCTGAACATCTCTTCTTTTCATTTTTAATATTGAAGGGTCCAATCGATAGGTGGAAAACCGCCATCGTTATATTATCATACTTGTTACATAGCAATATCCTTTAGACTCTACAATCTGGTTTCACAACGAGTAGAGATGAACTATATTACACATAACTCATTTATGAATTCTTCAAGTTTTGTTAATAACCAGTATAGCTGATGCGAGCTTCTGGTAACATGCTTGTTTAAAAACAAGTCACGTGATCCATTGGAACAAGCCCATTCTACATAGTAGCAAAGCTATCGACTGAAAATATTTAAGACAAGCACTTTTAATTAAAAAAAAGACTTGAAAATAAATTTGCCAGCGATAACATTTAAGTGTTCATCTTTTTAAATAAACTACAAAAATGTCAGACAGAATTTTTGCAATCTCTGAAACGCTGACATTTATGTGACTTAACCAACACATTACACTAGTGAAACCCAATTACTTGAGTTAAAATTCTGTTAAAAATTGTGTCTTTATATGGTAGAAAAACTGTTAACATTGATGGCTAAATTTGGACAAGTGGTTTTCCCTTTGGACATATTGTTTTGATTGTCATTTGTCAAAGGAACAAGGTTAAGGTTCACCTCTTGAAATTTACCCCATATAACTTGACCTCAAGCTCAGAAATGCGTATGTTGTAGTGTAATTATATTTCGTCTGGACTTCCTTTACATAAACAATCATATAGGTACAGTTGAATGATGTTAAAACAAAATAATCAAATAATATAAATTTGGGAAGGCAAACGCCTACAACAGCCATATGCAGCTGACAGTGAAGAGGCTACTTTTCTCGTGACAAAGACAATAATGACAACTGTTAGGTCAAAGGCCATAGTAAAAATTAATCACTCCATCCTAAACTGATATTCTATATAATAATAGGTTTTTTGACGGTCATCTTGATACATGCATGTTTTTCCGTCAAGTGTATTTACTGTTTTACTCTCTCTCTCTCTCTCTCTCTCTTTCTCTCTCTCTCTCTCTCTCTCTCTCTCTCTCTCTCTCTCTCTCTCTCTCTCTAAAAGTATAAAACTATGGCGTTATATTTGAGAGATATTTCAAACAGAATTCTTCTCCCCTCTACTTAGTGAAGAGTTAAAATGACCAAAGCATTTATTTTCCGTTTAGCCCGTGTTCCTCTAATAGAAGAACATGTTAGATAAGGAAAGTTCTTCATAACGTTTGTATGTCATCTCCTATAAGTTTATAACATGTACAGTGTTATACAGTTTTGCAGTGTTCTGCTATATAATTCAAACAAATCAAGAAAACCTTATTTATTGTAAATAGCAATATAAACATATTTTTAAAATAACAATCCATTTAAGTTTGTTAACCTACCTTAAATTTAACAGTGTATGAAAACTATTTACAACTCTTAAACTATGCTCATTGATGCATATTATGTTATTACATACAACTGACATAAGAATAATGAGAATACAAAGATGTCATGATAGATAATTATGTATAACAAGTAACAAGTGTCCCAATATACCACAGTTAGCCATGATGTTCTTTTGTTTTTAGTTTTTTTGGACGTTTTTGCATTAATCGTAATCCTATCTCCTGTCCAGTCAAACATGTTTTTTCTAGAGGTTCATTCATAATAATCTCTACAAATAAACGATTTAATGCCACAACAATCATATTTGCTTGCTGTAGTAGTTAAATATCGACAAATTGTCTAAGGAAGAGATAAACAATATTATATTCAAATCCAAAAATGGTTGATAATTTAAAAGACACGAGTTCAAAGATTAAAATCAATTGCCACATAATTTGTCCTCTATATCTTAAGCGATTGAAGAGAAAACATGTTGTGCCTTTATTCGTTATTATTTTTATTTGGAAAATTAAATGTTTATAAAAACTTACGATATTCTGCAAACAAACTTATTGTATTTCTTTAAAATGTTAAAGTTTAAAAATACACTTGGTGTTTTTGTCACTGTAACTCAACAACTGGAATTTTGATGTAATGTTTTCCAACACAGTTTTTTGTGTTAGATTCAAATTATTGCCACAATGGTTAAAAAAATTTAAAAATATACTTAGTGTAGTCAGTGTTAAATATCGGAATATATATAAATTGTCACAACTTTGGTTTTTATTACAACTTTTGGAACTAGCACTGACTAAATAAAACACGTCTGCTCAAAAAGACATTTTATTCAAAACCCCAAAACGAGACTGGTACGTTGTACATATTACGTGACAAGACACATTTCCGGACCTCACCGTATACAAAAACCCGGAATAATAATCATGGTTAATGAGAAAGGTGGTGAGAAACAATCATACGAAATACAAAATAAGATATGTGAAATCACTGAATTACACATCAGTAATAAAATGTTCCCACATTTGTTTCATCAACACCACAACTCGCACAGTTATGGTAGCGGGAGTTTTGGGATGCCATACACAAGATTTAACCCACCATTGCTTTTGAAATGCTTGTACCATGTCAGAAAAATTGCTGTAAGATTTTCGTTATCGCGATTTATTTAAGATATGGGGAAACGCATTAACATTTGTTGCACTTAGAACATTGTAAAATGGTGTGAGATTATATAATCCCTTAATGATACATAAATTCTTAGTGAAAATGATCGAGACAGAGTCAAGATAGGATTATCATTTTTTAAACTTTAGTCTGAAAAGATTTTGAGACCACTTGCAGTATAAAGTCTCTTGTTAAGTGTATCATCTGTTTATTGTTTTTGGTTACGCAACTGTTTAGGCTAATTATAGTTTTCTGATGTATCGGTACATGTCCTGGGGCTTTGGAAAGTTGGGCTTTGTTTATTGTTTTTATTCGTTGACATCTTATCAAATAAAGATATTCATTTAATTCCTTACTTAGAACATAGTTTGATAGAACAAAATAAAGCTATCTGATTAGATATATGGATTTTAGTTTGTTCTAAAATCTATTTACGTGCAGCAAAGTATAGTGCAGAACGCAGTAGAAGAGATGTGATTAAGTGGACAGTATATAGATAATATAAAACAAGACAGCACAAGCAACACTTTGCAGACTCAAAAAAAACCAGAAAAAATAAACTTTTACGATCAATAGTAGGAAATACTGACAAGAGGATACATGTGACAGTTCTGATAATGCACTCTATGCCAAAATCTTTTAATCAGGCTGTGATTAATCTTTATGTAAAATAATTTGCATTAGAATTATTGGTATAAATCTTCATGTGACAGTGTTTAACTAGCTGTATATGGTATAGTTAAGAGCAAATTATTTGGTAAAGCCGTCTTACTGACGTTGTTCGAGGGCACCATAAAAGCCCTCAATGGCATCAGCGACATTTGCAATTAAGGTGTTACAGTCCTGCATCATTTGTATGACAAATTAGTTGTTTCAGCAATTTTAACCGTAAATTTTTAAAATTTCAAAACTTGACGTTTTAATCATCTGTATCTTCCTCTTTTGTACCTTTTTTACTCAACAAGTAGTACTGCATTAAACGGATTTATCGGTATGTCCTGGCCCTTTTGAGCGTTTTAATTGTTTTTTGTTTCGATTCATAAAGAGAATTGTTTTAATCTTTAGAAAAAAAGTTTGTGTCTTTTTTAAATATAAATGAGAACTAAACAATCAAACAATAAATTAACTATTTTTGCCCTGAATGCCTATTTGATGATAAGCATTTATGTGATACAATTAGACTCTGTCCAATTTTAATAACATTTGCACAGGGGCAATAATACTACGACGCTAAATATTCTTTATGAAGATTGTTAGCCAAGTCAGTTTCCTTCCCAGATATCGCCAAAAGATTGTTATTTATATAATAATGAATTTAAATTGAAAACCTTTTAAAAATTAGTAGGCATGAAAATGTAAACAGGAAGATTAATTACCTGTTATAATATATAACATGATTGTTAACATTTTGACACGGAGAACACATCGGCAGAAATATTGTAACGGTCTTCAAGTTTTAGTGTGTTTATAAATACTGTAACTAGTTAAATTGTATTATGAAGAGAAAAAACGAGATGTGTGATTTACCTGGTAGTATCTGTATATAATATGTTTTATTTAGCGCTTAACCAATGACACAAGGATGTGCTCCAGGTCTTACTAATATGCACGTGTATGTAAATATTACTTTAACATGTACTGCACGGAGTAGTTCTCGCCACCCGATCTTCAAACACATTTAGTGAAAGATTGGCATTTTAAAAATGAACACCAATCATTTTATTATAGCACAAACCTTTTTATAAATTAAAGCAAGACTAAACAACAAGAATAAAATGAGTCCCTTTGTAATAATAATTCTTGATGTCTTTATCGAGTAAAAAATTAAAAATGTGTACATAATAAGGTATAAAGTACTTTGTCCCTAGTGTTTTACAAATTTAAAATATTTTTTACAAGGTAAAGGGAGGCAACTAATCAATATATAGAAACAACATGGATCGGGAATCTAAAATAAATCCAAACAATTAGAAAAACAACCACTACACCCAATAAAACATTATATGCCCTGGAAAGGAGACACGTTCTGCTTCAAATAGACTTCCGTCATGTTGCTTAAACTCATTTTCCAATTTCAATAAAAATAAGAATTTTCGTTAATTTTTTATGTAATTAAAGTTTCTAATAATTGACATCTTTGGCATTACGCGGCTCATTTCATTACGTTCCTCAATTCACTGAGGAGCACAGTTAACCATGCTGATAGCGTTAGAAACGAAATTGCTGATTAATAGTAGTTTCTTTTTAAAATAAAGGATATAGTTATATCCTTAAGACCTGCATAATTAACAAACTAGCAGTGACTGAACTAATATATAAATGTAGTGAAATAATGAGAATCTCCTTGTGCGTTGTTTTAATAGTATCACCTATTCTTAAATGTTCTTCAAGTATAAGTGATGGCTTATGTTTAACGATATGATGTAGTAATTAATTAAATGATGTTTACCTGGTCGTGTCTTGTATATAATCTGGTAGTTTATTTCTGGGTTAATATGGTGCAGACTAGATAGTTTTACTTCAAAAAGAAATTTAATTTACGTAATGGATAACAATTCACGCATTGTATTATCGATAGTCATTCAATGTGTAGTTTTCAGATGTGGCGGGAAAATGACAAAAATTATACAATTAATTTTATCGTTCGTTTAAACAGATATTTCATTTTGTTCGAGAAATTAAACAAGTGCATGCCACGCCATGATTTAAATATAATAATGTTTGTTCAATGACATAAATATAAAACCCGAATTTACGTCATCCCAGATCATAGTAATAAAACACGTTATATGAGAATAAAATAGAAATTGAAATTGTTATCAGATACTATTTAACGAACAAAAACATTGCTTTACGCGTAGTGTCCATTTAGATGACATTCTGTATAATTCAGATATGACTACTGAAAACCAAGTTGGTGTTCCAGACATGGTGAGCAACAAACAGGAGCCAGAAAATCAAAACAAACCAGACGAAAACAATGCTCTACCTTTTATTTTTTGTCAAATGGATGCTTTAAGGCCATTCCATGATGATGAGTTTGTTTGGAAGGAAGTGCGACGGTAAATACGTGTATTTTGCAACTTTAATATACAATACAATATTTATTTTAACTTAGGCACTATTTAAAAAGGTATTTAAATTATTTATGGACAGTCAAATATTTTATCTGTATCAATGTCAGCGACGTATTAAATTTACTAGTTTCTTGTGTATAAGCCGCGTAGTGTTTCTGTCCTGTTACATTATACCTCCTAGAAACTTAAAACACAAATCTGCAGACAGTTGCACACAGTTTATCAAGCAATTTCGATTATGAGATCAAAATGCGAATCAGCCACACTAACACGGGCAAGCAATAAAGAATAAATTTGCGTTTTTGCAAAAAAAAAATATATCAAAGACCATTTCTGTTATTGATTTGCATTTATGACCATGTTAAACTTGTCAAAGGTGTAGATGGCTGTATCAGAATTTTTCATAACGTTTTAGCTCATCAACAGCATAATTATTTGGCATGTCAATATCTTCTGTTTATAGGGGCTGCTGCTGAGTCTTTTTAAGTCAAATGCGTGTATCTAAACGTAGTAAATTTATAACCTTGGTTAGTTGATTACATTTATTTCTTCAACTGTCTTCATATGTGTATCATTTAGTACACCATATTTACAAAGAAAACAATACATTATTTTTGCATTTACCAATCAAGAACGTCTCTCTCTTACGTATGACGTGATCTATGCCCTACATATGTGTTTTGAAATAAATTATAGATGGGTCAAATTTGAGGAAGAACTAGAAGAAGATGGCAACCGATGGTCAAAGCCTCACGTGTCATCTCTATGCATGCAGTATCTGACAGAACTCCATATGATTGTAACAGCTAATCCAATAATACCAGACCTACAGGCAAAGTCTATGTTTGAAATAGTGGGTATGTATGGCAATATTCTTTCACAAATGCAATCTGTTAACAATATTGTGATGGCAAGGCATTATCTGTACTTGTTTGTTGATAATTATCAAGTTTAAATGAATCTAGAAATGTCCTATCATGGTTTTCGAAGAGCATTATTCAATATTATAATATGAGATTTATTTCTGGTATTCGATAATACTGAATATTAAAGTGTGGCAGACCACATCTCTTACTTCAAGAGTTTTAATTCCCCGAAGTTAGCCCGCTTTTGTGTTCAAAACACATCAAAGCTACGAAATTGTCCGTGTTAATTTCAAAATTGTAAACACCCTAATGTCCTTTCTACCCCAGGTATTGGTTGATCTTAGTAATACTTTGGTTTCCAGCTCGGCATATTTTAGTTTTATTGTTCTATGCTCTTCATATTCATGTAGTGTTTGGCATTTTAATTTTTGTTTGGTAGAGCGCCTCTGATGAGTCTTTAATAGACGAAACGCGCGTCAGGCGTATCAAAATGTATTAATGTATTGCCTAGAACTTTGTTGTATTTTTCGATTTCTCTAATGATTGGTGTGTATTTTGTTTAATGTCAATACATTGTTGAAGGTTTCTTTGAAATGAATCCTAGGATGACTCTCGTCATCCGTTGCCAAGTTTTGTCGTCTTTGCTAAACCAGATATACTATTTACATTATATCTATAGAACGAAAAAATCACGAAGACAAAAAGAAAATCCGTTAGCAATTTTATAATCTTGTCAACCTAATATAATCTGTCTTTATATGCCCGCATATATTCTATTCCTTGCAAATATGTCATAAGTCGTTCTATCTTTAGAAAGAGTATTGTTAAAACTTATATGAATTTTCCGAGCAGACTGGGGCCGAACGGGGAAAGAAGCCGCGTGGCCAGAATTGGGGAAACAGCATTCAGTTAATTTGGTGACACATGTTTAAATTATACTTTTTACTAAATTAAATGATAAGGAAACATGATTATTTATTAATAATCTTCAGAGCACCTGATTGCAACCTGGGTTTTCGCTTTCATTTTTGTGGGGTTTTTTTTGGTTTTGTGTTGTATATGCTTGACTCTGTTGTTAGGTGGTTTGTTTGTATCTTGTTTACACTTTTAATAGTATGCTATGTATCCATTATGCTATCAGGTCTGGTAGCTCCGGGAGAGGGAAACTGGTAAAATACTCCACAGTATCAACAAACAACTACTCTTTTTAAACTTACTAAATGCATATTGGCACTATACTTAGAGGGTTCATGGTTAAAAGAAAGCTGCTAATTGCGTCCCTAGGTATCGGATAGGAGACATATCTTTTGGTGGTGTCAAGTAATTGTAAGATAAGCCTGATCGCTTAAATTTTGTGGTAGAAATTCCGTTTTTATTAGACTGCATGTTGTTGTTTAACAATAAGGTATTAGTGTTGTTTTTTTGTTGTTTCTTCTTTGTGTTTTGTGTTTTTGTCTCATTACGAAGTGTGTTAGTCCTAAGGTTTTGGTTAACAGACGACTCAAATGAATTAAATATTCGTATTTTATTACTGTATAATGCCTGGAATTGAAAGTAAACTCATCGATGGTCTTTTTGGCTTTTGTTAAAATAATACCACTATGTAGAGTTATCTCTAAATATTTTTGTTAAAACTATACAAATAATTAATAACTTATACTTATAACATGTAGATTTACTCCTGGAACACTGGACAAGAGACGGTGCATTACAAACCCTAATTGGAAATCACGTACGCTCACTATTACTAAAAAAGCATAAACATAAATCGCTGCACAAACACATGCGAAAGCGCCATCTTCCACGTATTCAATCACAGGGTTCTATCAACAGCGAGGAAGATGAAGATGGACCTACTCAAAACGAAGGACAGGAAAATAGTAAGTATAGTTTTTCCAATAAATATATTTATATTTTTTTCCAATTCCGACAAATCCAAGGTCTTGATCCACATGAATGTAAGGGCATGCTCTGTCAAGAAAGTTTATAGTTTTTAATTCGAACATTCTTGCAGCGTTTTACTTTGCAATTTAGAGACTCTGTGTCGAACAAGAAACATGTAAGCTACTCCTCACTTAGTATACCTCGGCTATTCACATCATTGAATGGACCAAGTCAGTAAAAAGGCATTAGATATGCGACAGACATGAAATCTGTACTCGCAATATAGAACCCCACTGTAAGGTTGCATATACAATTTCACGTGGTTGTTATAAGTAGTTGCTAACAAAAATGTTACGAAAGTTCTGTTGCGGACTGAAGAATAGACAGAGTATAAAAAAGAGCATGCTGCTTGGTTATCTTAATTGCAAAATGTTACGGTTTATGTCATATCTCTGTGTTTCTTTAAATATTTCAAACAAATTACTAAATTTCAAAATCATGTACCTAGAAACATAACAAATTATTACGACAGTGTCAGCAAAATGACACATTTTAACTGTTACGGTTGAATGAAACTCATTCAATTATAAAGCATTAATTCATATTTGTCTTTTATAGAGGGTTTTGAAAGCGAAAACTCACTTGACAATATAGGAACAACGAAGAATGGTAAAACAAACACCACGATTGAAAGCCACCAATTGTCTTATCACGGCAGTGTATGTATGTCTTTTCTATTGAATGCTCACTTAATGTAAAGGTTAATTTAACCATATACAGAAAAATAAGTTGGGTTAGCTGGTTGTATGATTTCTGTCTCACGCCACTTTCTGTTATATCATGGAGTCCAAGGTTTATTTGGGATGATGAAAGAAAACTATCAATGTTTGTCAATTGATACTGGAGTCGATCTCACATCGCCTGAAGTCGGACTACAAGTAGCCCTATTGTGGTCATGAGGGTAGTCAATAGATGGCTAACCACCTACTCTACTGTGTCACCGCGAGAAATAAGTAACACGCGAATATTTAACCGACACTAAATATACAAGTTTTCAAACACACTTTGTAAACCATATGTAGTTTGTAATATTGTAACTGTCTACTCAGGTCATTTGTTCACATCATTGCCGTTGTATGCTATGTTTACAAAATGTAATGTTAGAAACAAACATAAATAAACATAAATTACAGGTTAACAAGAAGTTCAAACGAAAGATACCTCCTGGTTCTGAAGTTATGAACATAATGATAGGGGAAGTTGAAGATTTAAAAAATAATTTGTGTGCATTTATCCGCTTGAACAATGCCAGTGACATTGGAATGATAACAGAAGTTGATCTACCAACTCGTTTCCTGTTTATTTTACTGGTACCAAAGGGTAATTTAGAACCTGCATTGGAAGCTGGACGTTGTATGGGTTGTTTAATTACTGATGAGGTATGTGTTTTCAACGTTCTTGTTTGTTGTGTTTTTTAATTTGTTAGTTTATCGAGCTTGTATGTTTGTGTGTATGTTTCTTATCAACTAAATTAAATAGATGTTATGTGACAATATAAATAAAGAAATATTACATGGGCAATGTTATGCAGGTCTCTTGAAATATAATAAATTTGTATTTGATTTAAACTGATATAAGTTAAAATATACGAAACTCTTGCTTTTCTAAAAGGATTTTTATTAAACGCAAATACTTAAACTTTTTAGAAGGTTAGAATATAAATTAAAAAGTTAATTCAAAGCATGTCTTGATATTTATGAGGAAACATTAAATGAAACTCTTTCTTGCTTATTAAATGTTTAACTCCTTTACGTCTTATGCTTATCGTGTGTTTTTCTTTGTCCTTTAAAGGGAATCTTCGCGAAAAAATTAAAATTTGATATGTTATTCTTCAAATAAAAAGAAACACTTTTGCCTCTTGATGTTTTATTATATTTTCAATGGTTAAGTTTCTAAATTGAATTTACCGTGTAAAAAATGCACTTATGGAGGTCCGCCATCTTGTCACTATCTCGTCACTAGATGGCGATACTAGAGATCACTGGACATCCAAGAACCTTAAAGTCGCCGTATGATAATGGTGACCTCATTTTTCACCGAATATTCGTT
The DNA here is from genome assembly GCA_944474755.1 of Limnoperna fortunei. Lineage (NCBI taxonomy): Eukaryota > Metazoa > Mollusca > Bivalvia > Mytilida > Modiolidae > Limnoperna > Limnoperna fortunei. The sequence goes on along the minus strand of OX104125.1, from coordinate 10,659,433 downwards.
TGAATTTTGTCCATAAATATTAATCAAATTGAAAATTATTCGTATTATTATTTTCAACTTAATCAGATTATGCAACTTATTGATCGAAACTTATTTATTAAAAATCTGTGTGAATGTGGCAATTTTTAGAAATAACGGTCATTAAATGAAATATTGTTAAATACCCGGTTTTTGCGCATCAAAATTTCACTTAACGTTTAATACATTTCTTATTATTATTACTAGTAACATTTATTGTGCGTAACACAGTTTCCAAAATGTTAAATGTGTATATTTTGAGTCAACGTGTCAGTTTTTCGTTTCCTCTGACATGGCATCTAAAGGTATTCGAAATCTTATATATATATACTTTGTTCTGACACCTCGGTGTATTCAAATCATACCTGTCCTTGGCAGGAGTGGGGGCGTGCCGTTATAATTTCGAAGTACATGATTAACCTTCAATCTTATTAGCTTTTGAAAATGTCCGAATATTCATACTTCAAAGTCGGCGTCAAATGATCTAGTAATTGCAATAAACATCATGTTTGTTTACCTGCTAATTCTGTTAATTACCCTTCAAAAACGAGTAATGATTTACCTGTAAAATTTTCACGTCCAGGTACAACTGCCGTTTCAAGACGTGCAAAATTGTCTACGGATTTTTATTTATGTTCGAAAAAATAAATATACAAATATATCTGTAATTATAATTATTATTTCATAGGTAATTATCTGAGTTAAATAAAGACAGGTTAAAATTTGTGTCTTAAAATACTTTTATAAATACAAAGATCATTAAAACATTAAGACGTATTTGGTAATCTTATGTTGTCAGCTGGTTATTAGTCATCGCCACAGTTTTAATATTCTTCAAAGAGCAAAGGATGAAAAACATATTTTTAAACTGGATTATTTATCATATTTACTGGATAATTACATTTATCACGTCACAAACGCAGTCACGTGAAAACATACTGTCAATATGGCAGCCCTCATACACAAAATGTTACCACCTTTAATCCACTCTAGGAGCGTAACGGTAAAGAATACAATGAAACATCAAAAGGCAATTATATTTCTTTTTATTTGAAGAATACCATATCAAATTTTAATTTTCTCGCGAAGTTTCCCTTTAATGATGCTAACCACACTTCTTTAGGTTCTACAGTTATTGATGGGTTCTGATATATCAAAAATCAAAAAGCAACCAAAAACCAATAAAATTTATATTCGACGAAAATAAAATAAAAAGCAAGTTTATATTTCTAGCAAATGCTTTACACATTTTATCTGTACATTGTAATATAATCGTTTGTATAATAATATTGTGCCACGTATTCGAACTCTTATCAACCTAAAATATAAATATTTATTAATCTAAATATTTTTTAAATAATATTCAGATCTGCTTTGTATAGAACAGTATAAAGTCCCTTGACAATTAGATTTTCTTGTTCACACAGTCAACTGAACTTATTTTCAGCATGAATTTAATCATTTTAAATAAGTTGATTAATTTTATGCCATCATATGCCAATGACTAAAAACCAATTTATACAGACAAAAACATTTTATATAAAATTAAAATCTCAAGTCCATTCAACAAAACTTACTCATTCACTCAAAAATAATTTATATTTATTTGTTTACTATTATGGTACCAGCAATATTGCTAAATAGGGAATAAACTGTTCAACAGCTAACTCCAAAATCAAAAGATAAATCACGTGTATGATATGAGTATAGTTAGCAAATAGAACAGCTAGCCCAAAGTATTGAGACTAAAACAATAGATTCCAACCAAGAGTAAAGTGAGGAATAAAATAAGAGACATAAGTTATAACTGAAGAAATACAGATAACTGTCATTGTAAGAACATGCACATTAATGTCATCAATGGGGGTAACAATAAAAAATACAGACCTATAAACAAAAAAAAAACACCAAAAAATAATAATCATACCAGAAAAAGAAAATATATGAAAAGCTAAAATATGAAATTTTTATCAATACAACCATCCTCACAAGTCAGTGTTTCTGTGTCCACATGTGTCCACGAAACCCTGACAAACTGAGCTAGGACATTCCTGGGCTAGAAGATTTTCGTATGACGTCAATCCTTCAAAATATCAACTTATGAAATTACTTGATAGAAGCATGTGTTTGGCAGTAGTCATTATTACTCATACTTGAGTTGGAAGCAAACGTAACGCAACTAATAAATAACGCGGTAATAACAAACTATTAACACTAGTGTACAAAATACTCTGATTTTCACATGGTCTATGCAACACATCTGTTAGGTTAATTTACAATTGAAATCGGGATATCCCCTAACCAAGGCGTGAATGAAAGCGAGCTTTTGATTGGCTACATTAAGGTATGATGTAGCCAATCAAAATAGTGACTTCTAGCCCGGTAATGTCCTACTTAATTTTGTCAGGGTTTCATGGACACATGTGGGCAAAGAAATTCTGACTTGTGAGGATGCAATACAACATATATATGGGCATCAAAGATGCCAAGTTATCTACACAAACTACTACTAATAAAAAAACAAATTACGAATAGAGATTGATAATTCTAACAGTTCTGTCTTCACTTAAGTCGTTCTCTCAGCCATAGTCTTATGTTTATATTTTCACGTCGCAAATCAAAAATATAGTGTAGACTAACGGAGTTGACAAGAAAACTGGCAAACATGTCAATAAGATTGATATTGTCTCTCATAGGTTTAAATTTACTTCAATAAGCCACATATTGTATAGTCAGTAAAACGGTTGAAACTATGGCATATCGTGCCGGTTGTTGTATTAGTCATGACTAAAAATATATATCAAGATGGGAAGACTCATTTGCATTACATGCAAAACCTTAATTAAGTTTTGATATTGCTAATAACTGATTAAGCAGTTTTATAATGATATTATTAATCTAGATATTCAGAGAAATCGCTTACAAGGCTGAAAGCCAGTTGGATATTTTATCTGGAATACAAGAGTTTGCCAGTCAAACAACAGTTTTACCGCCTGGGTGTTGGAATCATAGCATAAGAATAGAACCTCCAGAAGAGTTGCCTACTAAGGTTTGAGGAATTGCGATCTTAACATGTCACAATCTAATTCAAATTCAATCTTTCACAAGCTATCCCCTTTTTTATTATTTTCGCCGTGAAGAGCTAACATCCTTTACAGGTCATCTCCGCTTGAACTTTTGATATAAGTATTATCCAATAAAAGCATTGGGTATCCCCAAACAATAAACCAATCAAACGTTAGCTCTAATCTTTACTTTGGGTTTACTAATTAAAAAGGTACAATAATGACAGAGGATTCCCCAACAGTAAAGGTTGGTGAAGACAGATGTTAGATCTTCACAGCGACAATGACGAAAAGGGGGAGCTAGTGAAAGATTAAATTTTAATTAGATTGAACATGTCATCAAAGATTATAGCAAATAACTAATCCAGAATGTATATAAACTATAGTTATGATCTATAGATCTACGTGTATCTCACTTGTAAAAATATAGCCTACAAAGGTATCTAGTCATACTTTAATATTATTTAATGTTTTTTACCACCACTTGCTGAAAAAGTTTATGCAGCAGCCATCGAATTACGCAACTAAACAAAAAAGTTTTTAAATTGATATATCGACATAAATCTATCATTTAACACATTGCTGCGTTTTAGTATGTAATTTTAAAGCTGTACTTTAGCAAACCTGAAAAGAAAGAGGAATACATATTTTAAATTTATAATTATTATAAAGATTTTACCGATTAGAGATTTTCCTTAGGATAGTTGCATTTAGACCAAAAACGACAAAAGTAACATGTTAAGTAAAACCAATATATTTATATGCATCAAATGTTTTAAGTAATCTTTATTATATAGATGGATAAAGGATATTTTAATTCAGAATAATAATAGTTCTTTATTGTGTGTTTTGTAAATTACATTCGAGTTAAAGGAAAGGGTTTATTTAATTGAATGATGTTTAATTAGGTGTTTTTCTTTGAATGCTTCCTGAATACTCCTTCGTATCTCCAATTATTCTTTCTTACTGGAATTTACTTTACCTGACTGTCTTTATAATAAACACAATCACAGACGACATATTGTGAATTAATTGTGCTGCAGGAATCAAGAAAAGCACGCAAACAAGGAAATATTATTGTTGAAATACCAGAGGAAGATTCGACACTGCAGCGGACAGGAAGGTAAATGTAAATTCATTAATATAGTTTGATTCTTGAATCCACAAAAATAGATTTGGAAAAAAGTCACGAAGTTAGCGAGAATGAAACAAATTAATAATAAAGGGTAAGTTACAAGATTATAGAATTGAAAAAATAACACATATGGATCAAAGACATTTAAAACTCGATCCATAATTTAGCATTGTTATGTACTCAAGAGATGTAAGCACTCGTTAGGAAATCAGCTGAAAAATTCTGATAATAATTTACAAAGTCAAGGGTACTTTAGTTTATTGTATCAATTCATATCAATGATTGGATAGAATTAAATATATAATACTTTATAGAATTGAATCCTGAACATTTTAATTTTCGTCGATTTTTTGCTTTGCTATTTCAGGATTTTGTGCGTTTTTTAGTTTAATATTTCTTTACATGTTAAATACGAAAACCTATTCGGGTTATATAAACATCAAAAGTAGTTAAGGTATCTGACCCATAATTGAAGTCACCGTTTAATTTTATTTTCCTACCAAGAAAGCTTTACTAAATCAATGCATTGCTTATTAATGATACAAATTAAATATATTGTTTTACTTTGAGTCGATGTTAACGGTTTTGAGCAAAACAGTGTAGTTACTCAAATAGTATTTGCGACGTCTGCTCCATAAAAAAACAATGGAACACCAAATTTGACCACGTAGTCATATAGTTAAAACCAAATAAAAGAAAGAAGACTTTGCTCATCAAAACCAAGGAAAACTGGTTTATAAAATGATGTATTTTTTAGAAAGCAGGATGTGTTCCAATTTTATTTACAACTTTTAATAATGTATACTATATCAAACCATCTCATTCTTAATCCTTTCAACAGTCTTAGCCTTTTTGTTTATATTAAATACGTTATTATTGTTTATTTGTTGTTGGTTTAGTAATAAATAGTGAAATAATTAAAAGGGACACTCATTTCACTATGATTGTATAATGAAAATTCAGCATAAAACCCACCTATGCTATAGGACGAAGTCACCACGGACGGCATTCAATTTAATACATCAGATTAAAACACATGCGTTTTTATTGACAACAGATAATATAAAAATGTGTTATATATGTTGGAGCGTCTGAAACTTTCCATTTCCTCAACCAGTTTTTAAAATAAATAATGCTTTTAAACAAATTCAATTCTGCATTATTAAAATAGAAATCTTCAAGAGAAAAACAACTTAAACGCAAGAATAAATACTCCTTTGCAGATTGTTCGGAGGCCTGATAGCAGACATTAAAAGAAAATTGCCTTGGTATAAAAGTGATTTCACTGACGCCATCCACATACAGTGTATAGCATCATTCATATACTTATTTCTGGCAACTCTGACCCCAAACGTGACATTCGGAGGATTACTAGGAAAAGCTACTAACAATTATATGGTAAGTTATTCTGATTTTCTCTCATTTTTTATGCTACTAGTAAACAGAAAAATACGTTTTGCATTCTGCCTTACTCAAATACAATTGTTTCCATAAATAAACAATACAATTATTCCTCAAGTCATTTCAAGTTTAGTTTTGTATAATGCAACAACTCTGATGAAAAATAAAGTCTGAAAAGTTAATTACGAATGAAGATAAAGTAAATTTAATATCGTAGTAAACTTTTGGCACGATAGGGACCAACTGAATGCATCCTTGCTGCAGCTGTAACAGGTGTTGTGTATGCTTTGTTTTCTGGATCACCGTTAAACATCATAGGAAGCACGGGACCAATGTTGGTTTTGGAAATGATTTTATATAGTTTTTGCAAGTAAGTTTAATAAATTAACATATGCGTACTCATTCGATTAGAGACACTTAACGCAAATGTATTTAAACATTTAAAACACTATTTGTAAACATACCGGTACAATTCTATTTTTTTCTTTTCAAGTTCAACTCATATTTAATCTAGGCTCCACAAAAAAATATTTCCAGAAATCACAATGAAAATATTTTCTCTATACACAGATGGAGTTAAAATGTCTATTATATATCACGTATATAATAATATTTTTTAACATGTATTTACAGAGACCACGGTTGGGATTACATGCCTTTGCGTTGCTGGGTTGGACTCTGGGTAGCTTTGTTCATTTTAATCATTGTGGCCTTAGATCTTAGTGCTTTAGTGCGTTACATAACTCGCTTTACCGAGGAATGTTTTGCCTGTTTGATCGCCTTAATATTTATCTATCAATCGTTTGAAAATCTATACGAGCTAGAAAAAGACTTTCCGGTCCACTTTCATGTGCAGAAATTGGGATTAGACACTTGTACCTGTACGTTTCCAAATCTGTCCATTGCCACAAACAGATATACTGGAGATAACCTAACAACTGATGGGTCTGTTCTTAGCGTCTCTTCCAGGAATAATGTTATAATTCAAGATAGAAATACAACAAATGAAATTATGCTACCAGAAAATTGTTCTACTTATGGCGACATTTCAAGCGGATGCGGCACCCACAAATATGTGCCTGATGTTTTTTTCTTATCGATAATACTATTCTGTGGAACATTTGGAATTGCTATAACGTTAGTGAACTTCAACACAACGACGGTAAACATATAATATTGATATTATTTTCGTGATACCAAAGGATGATGGTCGGCGACTGTTTAAAGAATTCTTTTATTTGCTTGCAAAATACTTGATTTCGTTTTTAACTTAACCAAAAGTCTAAAATGTCCTAGATCGTTTTCGAATTATGTATTGAAATAAGTCCATATTTTTCTTTTTTCTTTTACCAAATTTATCATAAGTGTGCATAATTGAATATAATTAATTTACGTAAAGAAAAATGAAAGTTGTTGTTTTCTTTTAGATTAGACGTACTATTAGCGATTTTGGAATTCTTATTGCTATTATTGCCATGGTATGTTTGGATGCGATTCTGGGAACTCCAACACCAAAATTATCCGTTCCAGGTGAATTTAAAGTGAGTATTTCAATATGATTTTCGTCTGCAGTACTTGGTGTCTACACTTAGCATTCAACTGCATCAGTTGTCTCTTAGGTCCCAGGTTTCGATTAAAAGAGTATAACGCCACACTATATCAACAAATTCAATTTAATCAGAAGAGGTAGTCAAAGGATTGTTTTAGTTTCTGTTTATTGGTTAATGCTAGTGAGCTTTGCCTTTTTCAGCAGCCAAAGATGGCTCAAACTATCACTAAATTAGCATTATTATCAGTTTAAAATTCTTCTTGGTCAGCGCAAATCGAAGATTCTTTTTGTATAGACATGAAGCCTAGATTGAAGGAGCAAAATATTAAATACGTGTGGTAATGACAAAAACGTATAGATACAACAGAACCAAACTATTACCTGTAAAATATTTGGGAGATTCTAATTTATTTTTAAATTATAAGTGATTGTATGAAAGATAATTACATCTTTCATACTGCAGATCAACAGAATGAAAAATGTATCAAGTTTACACATTTGCTAGTGATTTTGCTGTTTGTGAGAAAACTATTTCATTACCAATTTACAAAATTCAGAGCGTCGATAGATAATTATCATATAATATGCTAGTTATTTTCGTTACTTACGTCATTTGATTTATACAGTGTATACTTTAAGGTATATAGATCAATTTGAAAAAAACCCTAAAAATATTTAATTAAAATTTAGTATCACTTATAACATTGTTGATGAAAAACTACAGATATCTTATTCTTTAACATTTAAAAAAAGTTTGGTTTTATAATAAAGGGTATTATGTTTATATGAAAATATTTATAAAGAAATTTTGTTTATTCTTCCAAAAGCCAAGTAATGATGCGCGTGGCTGGTTTATCAACCCAGTTAGCGATAAAAATCCTTGGTGGCTGATTCCGGCGGCATCACTCCCAGGACTTTTGACAACAATATTGGTGTTCATGGACCAACAAATTACGGCTGTTATTGTGAATAGGCCAGCTCATAAATTAAGGGTAAATCACAATTGAATTGTTATATGTAATAACGCAAAAACATTGTAATTTATAAACATCAAATTCTGGAAGGCTAATTATGTCTTTTATCAAATGCCATCAAAGATACCCAGGTTATAAAATTCACTACGCCAGAATCAATCATGCAAAAAATACTTTTTACATTTGTTCAATATTTGCGCATGTTACACGAAAACAGTTTTTTTTTCAGTTCGTTTGAGGTTCGCATGTTCGTAAGGTTTTGTTTTGACATTGTAGCACAGTCTTAAGAAGAGCATTTAGTTGCGATCTTAGTAAAGAGTAAAACATTTTCCCGTCAAGACAATCACGTATCTAGTATTGTTTGCTTATTTATATGTTCATACTTATAACAACATAAACAGTGATATATCGGTATTACATACCTGTTATTGTAATACAATTCACAGGTGAAACACTGACTGCTGGTACAGCAAAATATTTGTGCACATTTGAGGTGTATACAGAGTTTCACATTGTGTATGTAAATTTGTGGAAAAACTCATGAAATATCTTTAATTAGACATGTACAAATTTTGTAATTTCACTAGTTTAATTAAAGTTAGAATTTGATTATTATTAGATTTTTTAACCAATTAGATGCGAATCCTACAATATATGTTAATCCCCCATAGTATCTCTTTTGATTTGTATATTTTTGGTAGTAGTTAAATAAGTAGTTGAGTTTGATATGAAAATGAATAAATCAGGGTTGCTCTATTTACAAAAAAATATTATCTTTTATAAATCTGAAATATCGCTGTAGAATTCTATTTATTTTGTCTCTCACGTAATTATTCAAAATTTCCAGATAAACATTATATTTGTCATCCGTATATAATAAGTATGATAGAAACTTTAAACTAGTTCTGTTATCCATGGCTTTTGCATCATTAAATGTTATTTGTTTGTTAAACGTTAATACATTGTAGCGTAATTTTGTGTCAATATATTATTTATGCTCCCAAACCTTAGCCACCCAAAATTAATACCCAACATGTAAACCACACTCTGCAGTTTGCTCTGTTTGCCTCAAATATCATATAAACACAACAACTACAGCCATTTTGGGTCACCTAATGTGACCGGTTTAATCTGTGTTTAATGAAAAGTTAACACAACAATATTTACAGTATATAAACAGTATACAAACATTGCACTAATAGTATTAAAACATAAATCATCAAACATAAGTGTGGAAAAGGTGGTGGCCAAAAGGGGCCACCCTTCCGAGTTTAATGAAAAGTTAACACAACAATATTTACAGTATATAAAACAGTATATAAACATTGCACTAATAGTATTAAAACATAAAACATCAAACATAAGTGAGGCAAAGGTGGGGGCCAATTAACACAACAATATTTACAGTATATAAAACAGTATATAAACATTGCACTAATAGTATTAAAACATAAAACATCAAACATAAGTGAGGCAAAGGTGGGGGCCAAAAGGGGCCACCCTTCCGTGTTTAATGAAAAGTTAACACAACAATATTTACAGTATATAAAACAGTATATAAACATTGCACTAATAGGATTAAAAAGTCCCCGAAAAGCCCATAAAAAGGGGGGGCTTAAGGAAATAGTTTATAAACACATAAGCAGAAAACACTCATGCCAACCAATAAAAAATATAAATTGAAAGGAAGTCTATCAATAATATCACGAGGGTGGTTGCAACAGCAAAAATAACATTAATCAGATAGGAAGTATAAAATATCAACTTGAGGGTGGTGGCGGGGAATGGGAGGTAATTGCTTCATAAATATTCATTAATTGGTCACGTGACAATTGAGGTACCAACCAAGGTAAAAGAGGTTCAATAAGGGGAAGCTTTGCTCGCATAAAACGTTTTATTAAGTAAAACTAAATTTTTTGGTGTGAGCATTTATCTTTCCCTTTGTGCCGTCATGTTTTCAAGTATTAACACGTAAAAGTGTTCTTACTTTTTTCTTTTGTAGGTTTGAATTTCAGACCTCAATTCATGTGAACTATACAATTTTCAGATTTCTAGATACGGTTTAAATAGGTTATTAAGGTTTGATTTAATAATGTGCTTCCTGTTACCGGATATTTTTGTCGTTGATTTTTTCTCGCGGGGTGGTTGTGCAATGCTTTATAAAGAGGTGAATATATATTTTATTCTTCTAATAGTTTAAGGATGTAAATTGTGATTAATAAAATTATCGTCTCAATGTAATAATTAAAAAGTATGCCATATTTTTAGACTCTGATCGAAGTATGTCCTAATATTGACGTCATACTCTCAGATCTACTGCAGATGAGGCCATACAGTTGAAAAAATATTTGGCCGGTTTTGAAGGTACTCAAATGGCACGTACGTCATAAATTCTTCAAATTCATGGCACATTTTGGTTACTCAAAATCGAACAGTGGAAAAAGTAGAATTGGGTATAACGAACCAGTTCAATTACACGTAACCGTGAAATTTGTTGGGCGCAATAGAATTTCGTCTAGATGTATACATTTTACATAAAATTAAAACAACTATGAAGTGAAATCCAACTTGTGAGATGTGAATCGAAATGAACCAAGCGATTTTTGTAGAATCTGATGTTAATGTTTTGAGCAATCTTAATACGTGACAGTCAGTGTCTAAAAATCAAACGTACATTTAAATGTTTAAAATAATTAAACCTGAATTGTTTTAGGTGGAGCACTAGGCAAAACTTCAATTGTCTATTGAACTGCAATCAGTCTGGACAATTAATATTACTGCCTTCAAGTGAAAGAAGTAAAGACATATGTTAAAACCAGCCCAAGTATCCACAAACAAGCAATTTTTTCTATTCATGTCTAATAATTTTTAAAAAATATTCAGATTTGTATAATTAAAGAGATGAAACTAACTGCATAATTTGTCATATTTGACATGCATATTTTATACCACCCTACTAGAAGTCTATTTTCGGAATCGTTTTCGTCGTTTTCACGTTTTTCATTGATAATTTATTTACTTGTTAAACTTATTTTCTATGCATCAACGTTCTTCTCAGTAGAACGACGTTATCATTCTTGTGACTAAGAGGATAATTTCTTAGTTTTGTTTACCTTGTTGTTTTAGGATACAAAATTAAACGAAAAAGGCATCATGCAAATATTGTTTTTTGTTAATGTGATAAAGTATTTTTCCTATACAACATTTTAAACTTTAAATGGTTTTATTGCAAATGATTTATGAAATATTATCATTTGATTTTTTGAGAGTTCCTTAACGTTTGACGTTATCAACCATTAATCATAGAAGTTACTTTCGTCTGTAACGTCAATTGCCATAGTTCTAAGTAAGCGACCTCTATATAAGAGCGTACTTCGATCCGAGTCTAACATATATGTTATATAAATTATATTATGTTTAGTATTATAACCATATACAAATATATGATCTTTCAGAAAGGTGGTGGTTACCATTTAGACATGCTGGTTATCGGTGTATTGATTGTCATTTGTTCATTGTTTGGGCTTCCTTGGTACGTGGCAGCTACTGTATCTGCGTTAGCACATATAATGAGTTTAAGGAGAGAAACGGAGTGTACAGCTCCGGGAGAGAAACCTAGTTTCCTAGGTGTAAGGTAAAGTTTTATTACTATAAACAGAAATACATTTGCTTTACGACTAAAACTACTTAAAAAAGGCATTAAGGTAGTTATGCAGTGAAATATTTTATGTGTTAAATCAAATGCACTATCCAGTCCAATGTAAATGGTAAAATATTACGGTATCATAGGAGTTCCATTCTGAAACACATTTGAACTACAAACTTCAGAAATAAAATCAATAATAAAATCAATATAGGCAACAAGTGCAAAATTAAGTTTAATTATTTGGGCTATTTGATCTTGATCTTCTATAGGTCTTTTATATGTGTACAATTTAATTGAAAGTACATGCAATGTGAACCATGTATCTCTGTTTTGAAGAGAACAACGAGTGACATCATTACTGGTTGGAATTCTTAGTGGATTATCCGTTTTTATCACGTCTGTTCTAAAAGTATGTACACTATTGAGTTTTTCCTTCTATTATTAATGTTAATTATTGATCGTTATCTGTAGTTGCCAGTAATTAGAATACGTTTTACTATAGTAAAATGTAAGAAATTCAAAACTACAATATTGGGAGATGAACAAAGCAAATTAACCTAAAACAAGTTATTAAATAACAAAATATAGGGACAAAATCATATTCTTTAATGATTATTAACTGTATAGATAAGTGTTTACAGTTTCTTGATGACAAGGCTCACAATGTAAAATAAAGTTCTTGTATGCCTCAAGACCAACGAAACGCACTACCATTAAATTTTAGTTATGCTACAATCGAGTTAGTGTCTGCTGTCTATGAGCTTAAGTATGCGCTGTTTTTTTCGAAGACATTAAACTGCCCTTTCTTTTCTACGTCCCTCAATAAGATATAATAGAAGCTCATAATTTGGTTAGTGAAATTTCCGTGATAACTTGCATAATCTATGTATTGTGTACGGAATTGCTAGATATTAAACAATTATAAATATATGAATTGAAGATCTAAACACAATAAAACTTGATTTCAGTATATTCCTATGGCGGTATTGTATGGTGTCTTCTTATACATGGGTGTCGCTGCCCTAAATGGAATGCAGGTAAGATCATAAAAGGTCAAGATATTATAATTTTACTTGAACTGTGTAAGATATAGATTTACATGATGCAACGGAGTTAACTAGAGACGATCCAGCTAACAACACTTTTACCTTGTTCCTTGATATTGTTAGTCCTTTAAATATTAAGATTGTTAATACAAGGGAAAAAACTCACTCAACAGGTCTTTATTTATGCACTCATGTTAAATCTGTCCTCGGAGATATGTCAAAGAGCACTTGTATACAGATTTTGTATTTATTGCTAATAAAATCCCAGTTGCAGAGAGCCACCGACCAGATGAAATACACCTTTCTTTATGGCAATAGAGTGAAACTCATTTAATATTTCTATTATAAAAGTTAATGTCTTTTAATTGCTGAAATTCTCATCCTATTAAATGTAATCGCTAGAACTATGTAAAAGTAAGTTTGCATATATGTCACTATAATAGTGAGTTTAACTGTTAGTTACAAGTACTTTAAAATCATATGTCGGTTGCATAAAATAAGTATGATTTTTAACAACTATGAATTCATGAAATCGTTTGTCCTGTTGCTAAAACATTGGTTCAATTCCACCTTTTTGACATGTTCAATAATTAAAATTTTACAAATTTTTGTAATTTGATGCAACGGAGTTGCCTATATTTTCCATATTGGAAATGAAGCGGTTTGTTGAGTATTCAGAAAAATAATTCGTCTATAAATGGCAGTTTTTGAGCTAAGACGCCCTAGTGGAGTTTCTATTTGTACCTCAAGGCTCAACTAAACATATTTAAGGTGTTTATCAGTCATTCTTTACTTGCAGCTGGTACAGAGAATAGCGATTATGTTTATGCCATCTAAATATCAGCCTGACTACAAGTACTTACGACATGTACCGTTACTTAAGGTTCACCTGTTCACCGGCATACAAATTGCCTGTCTTATCCTTCTGTGGGTTGTCAAAAGTGTGAAGGAAATATCTATAATATTCCCGTTAATGGTAAGCAAACGCATTCTTATTGTTATGATGCATGCATCTCCCCTACTTAGGGGAAAGGCACCGTTGATTGTTAAAACGATTCTCTCATTCATACGCGTATGCTGTGGATTTTTAATGGTAACATACTGCTATTGTATTATGTTATCCTATTTTGGCTTAGAAGAATATCCACCATCCATCTTTAGATATGAACATATTTAATCAAAATTATCCCTTTTAGTATTATTTTTTACAATTTTATTTGTCGAGCAAGTTCAACCCATACACCCGGTAATTGCAGCTAAGAATCTAATTGGTTATAGCTAAGAATTACTTCCGAGAACCCCACGCCATTAATACCTTAGCTATATCCATATTGGAAATGAAGCGGTTTGTTGAGTATTCAGAAAATTAATTCGTCTATAAATGGCAGTTTTCGAGCTAAGACGCCCTAGTGGAGTTTCTACTTGTTGCGACATCAAATCATAACGCTCGAAAAATAGAACCTTGCTTCAGATGCTTTGATTGAAGCTGGATACGATTCAAATGAAAGTCCGTAGACGTTCGCGATGTGAAAGTTTAGAGAAACTTTTACCGATTGCAAAAGCTTTTTGAAATTACATTGTTGAATTACCCCAACCCCAAACTGTCAAATCAGAAAAACCTGCGTTAAATTTACACAATTACATCCGAAGATATGAAGATTGCAAGACATTAAACACTCTACACGTTTCAGCTTCGTCAATACGTAAATAAGTAGTGCGTAGTTCAGATATTAAAATAAAATTACTTGGGGTGCCAAGAAAACAAAAATCTGCAAATACCTTTATTATTGTTTTTAAATTGCACTTACCTCAAGGCTAGAGAGAATGCGTGCTTCTTTGAAGACACTTATTACAGGCAGCAAGTTTAGTCTGAATCCTTAAACAAATGATATTTTACCCATAAATGTTTCAGGTTACAGCGATGTGCGAACAAATTCCCACACGATTATACTTTTTAAAAAACAATAGAATTAGTGATAATATCTAATTTATTACAATTATTCTATATCAAGGCGCGTGTACGTGTGGGAATAAAAATCTAGTATCGCTGAAACACTATAGAGTATTTTGTAATGAATTAAATCTATGTGGTCGTAATTCATCAGCACATCTGTTTTTACAGATAGAGAGAGGAAAATATCTTGATGTTTTATCATTTTATCAAGTTAAAAAAATCGATTAACTCATTTGTTTTTTGGTTTTCACGTCATTTAAATCGTTGGCTTAATACACCACATGAAATGCATTCAATAAAAAAAAGATTACTGTCAAAAACGACAATCCAAACAAATCCATAAACCTGGCAAACTTGATAATCAACAACTAAATCTATAGCAGCTACAGCAATGATCGCGACTTGGTTAAGGTATTTCAAAAGAAATGGTGGGTTAAACCAGGTTTATGGCATGCCAAACCTCCCGCTTCCATTAGTGTATTGATGAAAATGTTTGGGCATCATGCACCACTAGTCTTTAATAAGTGTATCCAAGATATAATTCAAACATTGCAAGGCAAACAAAATTGTTTCTTTTATTTAAAGAACATCATTAGGAATTTTTATCAATGAGAATGTAATGTATCATTTTTACACTCTTAAGTTTGTTACAACTAAGCACATACGGTTTTATTTCCACTACAGTTTCAAAATGCCAGCTTAGTACTGGTACTTAGTAGCTAGGAATATATTAATTCCATTCTTGGTACTATAGAGAATGATGGTTGAACTTAAGGTTTGAAGCATCACTGGCTAGGTTGTTATGGTATTTTAATATATATTTCTGATCACAAACCTGTCAAGAGTAATGCGGGGAGTTTTCATTTGTAGCGTACTCCTTTATTTCCCAATAAAAATTGGACGCCATGATTCACCTGAAAAATTACTGAAACTAAATTAAAATTAAAAAAAAACAGTGAACCTAAGTGTACATTTCATATATAGCCTTTTTACTGGAAAATGGTCAGACTTTGATAATTTTACAACTTTATTATAATTTGTAGGTTCTTGCATGTTGTTTTGTCAGAAAAGGATGCGAATTTGTCTTCACAAAGCACGAGTTAAAATGGTTAGATGGTGCACATGAACAAAAGTCGAAAAAGGACGATTCGTCTACAGTAAGATTAATTTTAAGTTTTTCAGTGGCTAAGTTTGTGGTTGAAAATATTTTGTAGTGTAGGTTGGCGTTGAATGACATTTTTGTTGTTATGTATATGTAAAAACTAATTTAACTCGCCAAAATATATTGAAGACCATAAATTGTATATTTCATATCCAGATAAACACTTTTCAGTGTCTTTGTATCCCAACTGCAGTACAGGGCTGGTTCTGAGAATTTATTTGCTTATAAAAATGAGAAAATTGCTTTGTAATTAAAAATGAATTAATTTTATATTCCATGGGGCACATCAATTCGTTATGCTGTTAGGGCAACCTATATTTCGATGCTTTAGCGACAGCTTGTGCATGTCAGGCATTACCTAGAGATTTTAAATAAAAAACCAAACTTTAATTGGTGGCCTGTAACAATGATGCATTATAGATGAAGAATTACAGCTTCTAGATATACAGGAGATGCTGAGCCTTCGAAAAACGTGGTTTTCTTTGTGTCATTGTGATAATATTTAGATTATTTTACTTGAATAGTTTTGCTATCACATGTTATGGTGTAACGGTTCAGCGTGTACGTTTTGCAGCAAAGGCTTTTCTACAAGACTATGTTGTTTTAGTTTTTGGACAAATACATTTTAGGACCAATAGAAATTTTGATAAATGATCCTTCATTGTTATGACTAAATGAGTTATGTACAATTTAACTCTCGGATTGTTTTGGTCATTCGAATTCCTGGTTCGTCAGAAAATACAGTCTCTCAGTTTTTGCCCCCTATTGAATTTGTTGCACTAAAGCTTGATAACAAAACATAAGTCAACAACAATGATACATTCATGAATGTCCAACATTAACCAACACAATCAATAATGACGTGTTCAGAAGTGAATGTGCTTATGTCCAACATTTACTAAGAATCAATAATGACATGTTCAGACTTAGATGTACTTATGTCCAACATTTACTAAGAATCAATAATGACATGCCCAGACTTAGATGTATTTATGTCAAACATTACTAACAATCAATAATGACATGCTCAGTCTTAGATGTACTTATGTCCAACATTTACTAACAATCAATAATGACATGCTCAGACTTAGATATACTTATGTCCAACATTTACTAAGAATCAATAATGACATGCCCAGACTTAGATGTACTTATGTCCAACATTTACTAACAATCAATAATGACATGCTCAGACTTAGATGTACTTATGTCAAACATTACTAACAATCAATAATGACATGACATGCTCAGACTTAGATGTACTTATGTCCAACATTTACTAACAATCAACAATGACATGCTCAGACTTAGATGTACTTATGTCTAGTATTTACTACCAATCAATAATGACATGCTCAGACTACGATATACTTATGTCCAACATTTACTAAGAATCAATAATGACATGTTCAGACTTATAGTTATGTCCAACATTCCTAACAATCAATAATGACATGCTTAGACTTATAGTTAGGTCCAACATTACTAACAATCAATAATGACATGCTCACACTAAGATGTACTTATGTCCAACTTTTACTAACAATCAATTATGACATGCCCAGACTTAGATGTACTTATATCCAACATTATTAACAATCAATAATGACATCCCCAGACTTTGATATAGTAACGTCCAACATTACTAACAATCAATTATGACATGTTCAGACTTAGATGTACTTATGTCCAACATTACTAACAATCAATAATGACATGATCAGACTTAGATGTACTTATGTCAAACATTACTAACAATCAATAATGACATGCTCAGACAAAGATGTACTTATGTCCAACATTATAAACAATCAATAAAGACATGCCCAGACTTAGATGTATTTATGTCAAACATTATTAACAATCAATAATGACTTGCTCAGACTTAGATGTACTTATGTCCAACATTATTAACAATCAATAATTACATGCACAGACTTAGATGTACTTATGTCCAACATGACTAACAATCAATAATGACATGCTCAGACTTAGATGTACTTATGCCCAACATTATTAACAATCAATAATGACATGCTCAGACTTAGATGTACTTATGTCGAACATTATTAACAATCAATAATGACATGCCCAGACTTAGATGTACTTATGCCCAACATTACTAACAATCAATAATGACATGCCCAGACTTAGATGTACTTATGTCCAACATTATTAACAATCAATAATGACATGCCCAGACTTAGATGTATTTATGTCAAACATTATTAACAATCAATAATGACATGCTCAGACTTAGATGTACTTATGTCCAACATTATTAACCATCAATAATGACATGCCCAGACTTAGATGTACTTATGTCCAACATTACTAACAATCAATAATGACATGCTCAGACTTAGATGTAGTTATGCCCAACATTATTAACAATCAATAATGACATGCTCAGACTTAAATGTATTTATGTCCAACATTATTAACAATCAATAATGACATGCCCAGACTTCCAGACTTAGATGTACTTATGCCCAACATTATTAACAATCAATAATGACATGCTCAGACTTAGATGTACTAATGTCCAACATTATTAACAATCAATAATGACATGCCCAGACTTAGATGTACTTATGTCCAACATTACTAACAATCAACAATGACATGCCCAGACTTAGATGTACTTATGTCCAACATTTACTAACAATCAATAATGACATGCTCAGACTTAGATGTACTTATGTCAAACACTACTAACAATCAATAATGACATGCTCAGACTTAGATGTACTTATGTCCAACATTTACTTACAATCAATAATGACATGCTCAGACTTAGATGTACTTATGTCCAGTATTTACTAACAATCAATAATGACATGCTCAGACTACGATATACTTATGTCCAACATTTACTAAGAATCAATAATGACATGTTCAGACTTATAGTTATGTCCAACATTACTAACAATCAATAATGAGATGCTTAGACTTATAGTTAGGTCCAACATTACTAACAATCAATTATGACATGCCCAGACTTAGATGTACTTATGTCCAACATTTACTAACAATCAATAATGACATGCTCAGACTTAGATATAGTAAAGTCCAACATTACTAACAATAAATAATGAGATGCTTAGACTTATAGTTAGGTCCAACATTACTAACAATCAATAATGACATGCTCAGACTAAGATGTACTTATGTCCAACATTTACTAACAATCAATTATGACATGCCTAGACTTAGATGTACTTATGTCCAACATTTACTAACAATCAATTATGACATGCTCAGACTTAGATGTACTTATGTCAAACATTACTAACAATCAATAATGACATGCTCAGACTTAGATGTACTTATGTCCAACATTTACTTACAATTAATAATGACATGCTCAGACTTAGATGTACTTATGTCCAACATTTACTAACAATCAACAATGACATGCCCAGACTTAGATGTACTTATGTCCAGTATTTACTAACAATCAATAATGACATGCTCAGACTACGAAATACTTATGTCCAACATTTACTAAGAATCAATAATGACATGTTCAGACTTAAAGTTATGTCCAACATTACTAACAATCAATAATGACATGCTTAGACTTATAGTTAGGTCCAACATTACTAACAATCAATAATGACATGCTCAGACAAAGATATAGTTACGTCCAACATTACAAACAATCAATAATGACATGCTCAGACTTAGATGTACTTATGTCCAACATTACTGACAATCAATAATGACATGCCCAGACTTAGATGTTCTTATGTCCAACATTACGAACAATCAATAATGACATGCTCAGACTTAGATGTACTTACTTCCAACATTACTAACAATCAATAATGACATGCTCAGACTTAGATGTACTTATGTCCAACATTACTAACAATCAATAATGACATGCTCAGACTTAGATGTACTTACTTTCAACATTCCTAACAATCAATAATGACATGCCCAGATGTACTTATGCCAACATTTACTAACAATCAATTATGACATGCTCAGACTTAGATGTACTTATGTCAAACATTACTAACAATCAATAATGACATGCTCAGACTTAGATGTACTTATGTCCAACATTTACTAACAATCAATAATGACATGCCCAGACTTAGATGTACTTATGTCCAGTATTTACTAACAATCAATAATGACATGCTCAGACTACGAAATACTTATGTCCAACATTTACTAAGAATCAATAATGACATGTTCAGACTTAAAGTTATGTCCAACATTACTAACAATCAATAATGACATGCTTAGACTTATAGTTAGGTCCAACATTTACTAACAATCAATTATGACATGCCCAGACTTAGATGTACTTATGTCCAACATTACTAACAATCAATAATGACATGCTTAGACTTATAGTTAGGTCCAACATTACTAACAATCAATTATGACATGCTCAGACTAAGATGTACTTATGTCAAACATTTACTAGCAATCAATAATGACATGCTCAGACATAGATGTACTTATGTCCAACATTATAAACAATCAATAAAGACATGCCCAGACTTAGATGTATTTATGTCAAACATTATTAACAATCAATAATGACTTGCTCAGACTTAGATGTACTTATGTCCAACATTATTAACAATCAATAATGGCATGCCCAGACTTAGATGTACTTATGTCCAACATTACTAACAATCAATAATGACATGCTCAGACTTAGATGTAGTTATGCCCAACATTATTAACAATCAATAATGACATGCTCAGACTACGAAATACTTATGTCCAACATTTACTAAGAATCAATAATGACATGTTCAGACTTAAAGTTATGTCCAACATTACTAACAATCAATAATGACATGCTTAGACTTATAGTTAGGTCCAACATTTACTAACAATCAATTATGACATGCCCAGACTTAGATGTACTTATGTCCAACATTACTAACAATCAATAATGACATGCTTAGACTTATAGTTAGGTCCAACATTACTAACAATCAATAATGACATGCTCAGACTAAGATGTACTTAGGTCCAACATTACTAACAATCAATAATGACATGCTCAGACATAGATGTACTTATGTCCAACATTATAAACAATCAATAAAGACATGCCCAGACTTAGATGTATTTATGTCAAACATTATTAACAATCAATAATGACTTGCTCAGACTTAGATGTACTTATGTCCAACATTATTAACAATCAATAATGGCATGCCCAGACTTAGATGTACTTATGTCCAACATTACTAACAATCAATAATGACATGCTCAGACTTAGATGTAGTTATGCCCAACATTATTAACAATCAATAATGACATGCTCAGACTTAAATGTATTTATGTCCAACATTATTAGCAATCAATAATGACATGCCCAGACTTAGATGTACTTATGCCCAACATTATTAACAATCAATAATGACATGCTCAGACTTAAATGTACTTATGTCCAACATTATTAACAATCAATAATGACATGCCCAGACTTAGATGTACTTATGTCCAACATTACTAACAATCAACAATGACATGCCCAGATTTAGATGTACTTATGTCCAACATTTACTAACAATGAATAATGACATGCTCAGACTTAGATGTACTTATGTCAAACACTACTAACAATCAATAATGACATGCTCAGACTTAGATGTACTTATGTCAAACATTACTAACAATCAATAATGACATGCCCAGACTTAGATGTACTTATGTCCAACATTTACTTACAATCAATAATGACATGCTCAGACTTAGATGTACTTATGTCCAATATTTACTAACAATCAATAATGACATGCTCAGACTACGATATACTTATGTCCAACATTTACTAAGAATCAATAATGACATGTTCAGACTTATAGTTATGTCCAACATTACTAACAATCAATAATGAGATGCTTAGACTTATAGTTAGGTCCAACATTACTAACAATCAATAATGACATGCTCAGACTAAGATGTACTTATGTCCAACATTTACTAACAATCAATTATGACATGCCCAGACTTAGATGTACTTATGTCCAACATTTACTAACAATCAATAATGAGATGCTTAGACTTATAGTTAGGTCCAACATTACTAACAATCAATTATGACATGCCCAGACTTAGATGTACTTATGTCCAGTATTTACTAACAATCAATAATGACATGCTCAGACTACGAAATACTTATGTCCAACATTTACTAAGAATCAATAATGACATGTTCAGACTTAAAAAAGTTATGTCCAACATTACTAACAATCAATAATGACATGCTTAGACTTATAGTTAGGTCCAACATTTACTAACAATCAATTATGACATGCCCAGACTTAGATGTACTTATGTCCAACATTACTAACAATCAATAATGACATGCCCAGACTTAGATGTACTTATGTCAAACATTTACTAGCAATCAATAATGACATGCCCAGACTTAGATGTACTTATGTCAAACATTTACTAACAATCAATAATGACATGCTTAGACTTATAGTTAGGTCCAACATTTACTAACAATCAATTATGACATGCCCAGACTTAGATGTACTTATGTCCAACATTACTAACAATCAATAATGACATGCTCAGACTAAGATGTACTTATGTCAAACATTTACTAGCAATCAATAATGACATGCTCAGACTTAGATGTACTTATGTCCAACATTACTAACAATAAATAATGGCATGCTCAGACTTAGATATACTTATGTCAAACATTATTAACAATCAATAATGACTTGCTCAGACTTAGATGTACTTATGTCCAACATTATTAACAATCAATAATGGCATGCCCAGACTTAGATGTACTTATGTCCAACATTACTAACAATCAATAATGACATGCTCAGACTTAGATGTACTTATGCCCAACATTATTAACAATCAATAATGACATGCTCAGACTTAGATGTACTTATGTCCAACATTATTAACAATCAATAATGACATGCCCAGACTTAGATGTACTTATGTCCAACATTACTAACAATCAACAATGACATGCCCAGACTTAGATGTACTTATGTCCAACATTTACTAACAATCAATAATGACATGCTCAGACTTAGATGTACTTATGTCAAACACTACTAACAATCAATAATGACATGCTCAGACTTAGATGTACTTATGTCCAACATTTACTTACAATCAATAATGACATGCTCAGACTTAGATGTACTTATGTCCAGTATTTACTAACAATCAATAATGACATGCTCAGACTACGATATACTTATGTCCAACATTTACTAAGAATCAATAATGACATGTTCAGACTTATAGTTATGTCCAACATTACTAACAATCAATAATGAGATGCTTAGACTTATAGTTAGGTCCAACATTACTAACAATCAATAATGACATGCTCAGACTAAGATGTACTTATGTCCAACATTTACTAACAATCAATTATGACATGCCCAGACTTAGATGTACTTATGTCCAACATTTACTAACAATCAATAATGAGATGCTTAGACTTATAGTTAGGTCCAACATTACTAACAATCAATAATGAGATGCTTAGACTTAGATGTACTTATGTCCAACATTTACTAACAATCAATTATGACATGCTCAGACTTAGATGTACTTATGTCAAACATTACTAACAATCAATAATGACATGCTCAGACTTAGATGTACTTATGTCAAACATTTACTAACAATCAATAATGACATGCTCAGACTTAGATGTACTTATGTCCAACATTTACTAACAATCAACAATGACATGCTCAGACTTAGATGTACTTATGTCCAACATTTACTAACAATCAATAATGACATGCTCAGACTTAGATGTACTTATGTCAAACATTACTAACAATCAATAATGACATGCTCAGACTTAGATGTACTTATGTCCAACATTTACTTACAATCAATAATGACATGCTCAGACTTAGATGTACTTATGTCCAACATTTACTAACAATCAACAATGACATGCCCAGACTTAGATGTACTTATGTCCAGTATTTACTAACAATCAATAATGACATGCTCAGACTACGAAATACTTATGTCCAACATTTACTAAGAATCAATAATGACATGTTCAGACTTAAAGTTATGTCCAACATTACTAACAATCAATAATGACATGCTTAGACTTATAGTTAGGTCCAACATTACTAACAATCAATAATGACATGCTCAGACTAAGATGAACTTATGTCCAACATTTACTAACAATCAATTATGACATGCCCAGACTTAGATGTACTTATGTCCAACATTTACTAACAATCAATAATGACATGTTCAGACTTAGATATAGTAACGTCCAACATTACCAACAATCAATAATGACATGCTCAGACTTAGATGTACTTATGTCCAACATTACTAACAATCAATGACATGCTCAGACATAGATGTACTTATGTCCAACATTATAAACAATCAATAAAGACATGCCCAGACTTAGATGTATTTATGTCAAACATGATTAACAATCAATAATGACTTGCTCAGACTTAGATGTACTTATGTCCAACATTATTAACAATCAATAATGGCATGCCCAGACTTAGATGTACTTATGTCCAATATTGCTAACAATCGATAATGACATGCTCAGATTTAGATGTAGTTATGCCCAACATTAACTTAGAAGTACTTACGTCCAACATTTACTAACAATCAATAATGACATGACCAGACTTAGATGTATTTTTGGCAAACATTACTAACAATCAATAATGACATGCTCAGACTTAGATGTACTTACGTCCAACATTACTAACAATAAATAATGACATGCTCAGACTTAGATGTACTTATGTCCAACATTACTAACAATAAATAATGACATGCTCAGACTTAGATGTAGTTATGCCCAACATTAACTCAGAAGTACTTACGTCCAACATTTACTAACAATCAATAATGACATGACAAGATTTAGATGTATTTTTGGCAAACATTACTAACAATCAATAATGACATGCTCAGACTTAGAAGTACTTACGTCCAACATTTACTAACAATCAATAATGATATGCCCAGACTTAGTTGTACTTATGTCCAACATTTACAAACAATCAATAATGACATGCTCAGACTTAGATATACTTATGTCCAACATTTACTATCAATCAATAATGACATGCCCAGACTTAGATATAGTTACGTCCAACATTTACTAACAATCAATAATGACATGCCCAGACTTAGATGTACTTATGTCCAACATTTACTAAGAACCAATAATGACATGCCCAGACTTAGATGTACTTATGTCCAGCATTACTAACAATCAAAAATGACATGCTCAGACTTTGATATAGTAACATCCAACATTACTTACAATCAAAAATGACTTGCTCAGACTTAGATGTACTTATGTCCAACATTATTAACAATCAATAATTACATGCCCAGACTTAGATGTATTTATGTCAACCATTATTAACAATCAATAATGACATGCTCAGACTTAGATGTACTTAGGTCCAACATTATTAACAATCAATAATGACATGCTCAGACTTAGATGTACTTATTTCCAACATTATTAACAATCAATAATGACATGCCCAGACTTAGATGTACTTATGTCCAACATTACTAACAATCAATAATGACATACCCAGACTTAGATATAGTTACGTCCAACATTACTAACAATCAATAATGACATGCTCAGACTTAGATGTACTTATGTACAACATTTCTGACAATCAATAATGACATGCCCAGACTTAGATGTACTTATGTCCAACATTATTAACACTTAATAATGACATGACCAGACTTAGATGTACTTATGTCCAACATTACTAACAATCAATAATGACATGCCCAGACTTAGATATAGTTACGTCCAACATTACTAACAATCAATAATGACATGCCCAGACTTAGACGTACTTATGTCCAACATTTACTAACAATCAATAATGACATGCCCAGACTTAGATGTACTTATGTCCAACATTCAATTACACAATCATTAATTACAACCTCACAGCTTGTTGTACCAATGTCAAAGAAGTACACGAGGTTGTACGGAGGTAGGCTAAAGGAAATCAAAAGAAAATCATAAATATATACTCTAACTTTCTTTTCTAAAATCGTTTATAAACTAATAACAAATAAACGATTTTCTTTTTTTACAGGATAATAAACCAGATCATACTGTACCAAGCGAGGACTTAACAAAGAAGCGCGGCATGTCGCTTCCGGAATCTACAAACAAAAAATTCAGTCTGTCTGAGCATAGTCTGGACGAAAACGTCATGCTGCCACGAAACGTAGAAGCTTTTAATAAGCGAAATAGAAAAGCATCACTTATGTCACACACTTGTGATAAAACTTATAGGAAATCAAGTGAACATTGTATATTAAGCGATTTTCAAACTTCCTTGAGTTCGACACATCGCGCACTTTCTCAGGATCACGTTGATGGAGTACGCAATCAAGAAATATTTGACAAAAGGAAAACGAGGCGACAATCGCTACTTGCATTGCCTGCAAACGAATCTAATACTAACGCATAAGTTAGATATTTATGCAGGCAAATAGAAAAGTAAATACTATAGACGTTATATGTAACAATGTGTAAAAATATATATCTTCCGAAATAATATTGTCATCGTAACTTTTGTTGAGAAAACTATACCATACTAATTCTAGATTTTAATATTGTTAATTAATCTTATTTCAAATGATTTTAACGCATTGCCCTTTGAGATTTGTTTCCTGGTATGTTCATTTCCGGCTAATAAGGACTCAATGTTGAAGGGAACTATGCTATACCGAACACATCAAACTCGTTTCACGCTGGCTGTCGACGTGCGAGTAAATGTAGATCAGATGTGTCTTGACTTACATTAAATATTGACGAATAAATTAAACCTTCATATATGTATATTATTATGTAAAGATTAAAATGGGAAATGTTTATGGCATTGATGTATATCTGTATATTTTTCTGTATATAATCAGATATTAAACTGTTCCAGTTACAATTTGATGCTTTATTTACTTATAAATTTATATGTAAACCCTATCATGTCCCATTCATATAGTCATCATCGTCAAATGTAAACCCTATCATGTCCCATTCATTTAGTCATCATCGTCAAATGTAAACCCTATCATGTCCCATTCATATAGTCATCATCGTCAAATATAAACCCTATCATGTCCCATTCATTTAGTCATCATCGTCAAATATAAACCCTATCATGTCCCATTCATATAGTCATCATCGTCAAATGTAAACCCCAACATGTCCCATTCATATAGACATCATCGTCAAATGTAAACCCTATCATGTCCCATTCATATAGTCATCATCGTCAAATATAAACCCTATCATGTCCCATTCATATAGTCATCATCGTCAAATATAAACCCTATCATGTCCCATTCATATAGTCATCATCGTCAAATATAAACCCTATCATGTCCCATTCATATAGTCATCATCGTCAAATGTAAACCCTATCATGTCCCATTCATATAGTCATCATCGTCAAATATAAACCCTATCATGTCCCATTCATATAGTCATCATCGTCAAATATAAACCCTATCATGTCCCATTCATATAGTCATCATCGTCAAATATAAACCCTATCATGTCCCATTCATATAGTCATCATCGTCAAATGTAAACCCTATCATGTCCCATTCATATAGTCATCATCGTCAAATGTAAACCCTATTATGTCCCATTCATATAGTCATCATCGTCAAATATAAACCCCAACATGTCCCATTCATTTAGTCATCATCGTCAAATATAAACCCTATCATGTCCCATTCATATAGTCATCATCGTCAAATATAAACCCTAACATGTCCCATTCATATAGTCATCATCGTCAAATATAAACCCTATCATGTCCCATTCATATAGTCATCATCGTCAAATATAAACCCCAACATGTCCCATTCATATAGTCATCATCGTCAAATATAAACCCTATCATGTCCCATTCATATAGTCATCATCGTCAAATATAAACCCTATAATGTCCCATTCATATAGTCATCATCGTCAAATGTAAACCCCAACATGTCCCATTCATATCGTCATCATCGTCAAATATAAACCCTATCATGTCCCATTCATATAGTCATCATCATCAAATATAAACCCTATCATGTCCCATTCATATAGTCATCATCGTCAAATATAAACCCTATCATGTCCCATTCATATAGTCATCATCGTCAAATGTAAACCCCAACATGTCCCATTCATATCGTCATCATCGTCAAATATAAACCCTATCATGTCCCATTCATATAGTCATCATCGTCAAATATAAACCCTAACATGTCCCATTCATATAGTCATTATCGTCAAATATATACCCTATCATGTCCCATTCATATAGTCATCATCGTCAAATATAAACCCTATCATGTCCCATTCATATAGTCATCATCGTCAAATATAAACCCCAACATGTCCCATTCATATAGTCATCATCGTCAAATATAAACCCTATCATGTCCCATTCATATAGTCATCATCGTCAAATATAAACCCTATCATGTCCCATTCATATAGTCATCATCGTCAAATATAAACCCTATCATGTCCCATTCATTTAGTCATCATCGTCAAATGTAAACCCTATCATGTCCCATTCATATAGTCATCATCGTCAAATATAAACCCTATCATGTCCCATTCATATAGTCATCATCGTCAAATATAAACCCTATCATGTCCCATTCATATAGTCATCATCGTCAAATGTAAACCCCAACATGTCCCATTCATATAGTCATCATCGTCAAATATAAACCCTATCACGTCCCATTCATATAGTCATCATCGTCAAATATAAACCCTATCATGTCCCATTCATTTAGTCATCATCGTCAAATATAAACCATATCACGTCCCATTCATATAGTCATCATCGTCAAATGTAAACCCCAACATGTCCCATTCATATAGTCATCATCGTCAAATATAAACCCTATCACGTCCCATTCATATAGTCATCATCGTCAAATATAAACCCCATCACGTCCCATTCATATAGTCATCATCGTCAAATATAAACCCTATCATGTCCCATTCATATAGTCATCATCGTCAAATATAAACCCTATCATGTCCCATTCATATAGTCATCATCGTCAAATATAAACCCTATAATGTCCCATTCATATAGTCATCATCGTCAAATATAAACCCCAACATGTCCCATTCATATAGTCATCATCGTCAAATATCAACCCTATCATGTCCCATTCATATAGTCATCATCGTCAAATATAAACCCTATCATGTCCCATTCATATAGTCATCATCGTCAAATGTAAACCCCAACATGTCCCATTCATATAGTCATCATCGTCAAATATAAACCCTATCATGTCCCATTCATATAGTCATCATCGTCAAATATAAACCCTATCATGTCCCATTCATATAGTCATCATCGTCAAATATAAACCCCAACATGTCCCATTCATTTAGTCATCATCGTCAAATATAAACCCTATCATGTCCCATTCATATAGTCATCATCGTCAAATATAAACCCTATCATGTCCCATTCATATAGTCATCATCGTCAAATATAAACCCTATAATGTCCCATTCATATAGTCATCATCGTCAAATATAAACCCCAACATGTCCCATTCATATAGTCATCATCGTCAAATATAAACCCTATCATGTCCCATTCATATAGTCATCATCGTCAAATATAAACCCTATAATGTCCCATTCATGTAGTCATCATCGTCAAATGTAAACCCCAACATGTCCCATTCATATAGTCATCATCGTCAAATATAAACCCTATCATGTCCCATTCATATAGTCATCATCGTCAAATGTAAACCCCAACATGTCCCATTCATATAGTCATCATCGTCAAATATAAACCCTATAATGTCCCATTCATATAGTCATCATCGTCAAATGTAAACCCTATCATGTCCCATTCATATAGTCATCATCGTCAAATATAAACCCTATCATGTCCCATTCATTTAGTCATCATCGTCAAATGTAAACCCTATCATGTCCCATTCATATAGTCATCATCGTCAAATATAAACCCTATCATGTCCCATTCATATAGTCATCATCGTCAAATATAAACCCTATCATGTCCCATTCATATAGTCATCATCGTCAAATGTAAACCCCAACATGTCCCATTCATATAGTCATCATCGTCAAATATAAACCCTATCATGTCCCATTCATATAGTCATTATCGTCAAATATAAACCCTATCATGTCCCATTCATTTAGTCATCATCGTCAAATATAAACCCTATCATGTCCCATTCATATAGTCATCATCGTCAAATATAAACCCTATCATGTCCCATTCATATAGTCATCATCGTCAAATATAAACCCTATCATGTCCCATTCATATAGTCATCATCGTCAAATATAAACCCTATCATGTCCCATTCATATAGTCATTATCGTCAAATGTAAACCCTATCATGTCCCATTCATATAGTCATCATCGTCAAATATAAACCCTATCATGTCCCATTCATATAGTCATCATCGTCAAATATAAACCCTATCATGTCCCATTCATATAGTCATCATCGTCAAATGTAAACCCTATCATGTCCCATTCATATAGTCATGATCGTCAAATATAAACCCTATCATGTCCCATTCATATAGTCATCATCGTCAAATGTAAACCCTATCATGTCCCATTCATATAGTCATCATCGTCAAATATAAACCCTATCATGTCCCATTCATATAGTCATCATCGTCAAATATAAACCCTATCATGTCCCATTCATATAGTCATCATCGTCAAATGTAAACCCTATCATGTCCCATTCATATAGTCATTATCGTCAAATATAAACCCTATCATGTCCCATTCATATAGTCATCATCGTCAAATATAAACCCCAACATGTCCCATTCATATAGTCATCATCGTCAATTATAAACCCTATCATGTCCCATTCATATAGTCATCATCGTCAAATATAAACCCTATCATGTCCCATTCATATAGTCATCATCGTCAAATGTAAACCCTATCATGTCCCATTCATATAGTCATCATCGTCAAATGTAAACCCTATCATGTCCCATTCATATAGTCATCATCGTCAAATGTAAACCCTATCATGTCCCATTCATATAGTCATCATCGTCAAATATAAACCCTATCATGTCCCATTCATATAGTCATCATCGTCAAATATAAACCCTATCATGTCCCATTCATATCGTCATCATTGTCAAATGTAAACCCTATCATGTCCCATTCATATAGTCATCATCGTCAAATGTAAACCCCAACATGTCCCATTCATATAGTCATTATCGTCAAATATAAACCCTATCATGTCCCATTCATATAGTCATCATCGTCAAATATAAACCCCAACATGTCCCATTCATATAGTCATTATCGTCAAATATAAACCCCAACATGTCCCATTCATATAGTCATTATCGTTAAATGTAAACCCCAACATGTCCCATTCATATAGTCATTATCGTCAAATATAAACCCTAACATGTCCCATTCATATAGTCATCATCGTCAAATATAAACCCTATCATGTCACATTCATATAGTCATCATCGTCAAATATAAACCCTATCATGTCTCATTCATTTAGTCATCATCGTCAAATATAAACCCTATCATGTCCCATTCATATAGTCATCATCGTCAAATATAAACCCTATCATGTCACATTCATATAGTCATCATCGTCAAATATAAACCCTATCATGTCCCATTCATATAGTCATCATCGTCAAATATAAACCCCAACATGTCCCATTCATTTAGTCATCATCGTCAAATATAAACCCTATCATGTCCCATTCATATCGTCATCATCGTCAAATGTAAACCCTATCACGTCCCATTCATATAGTCATCATCGTCAAATGTAAACCCTATTATGTCCCATTCATATAGTCATCATCGTCAAATATAAACCCTATCATGTCCCATTCATATAGTCATCATCGTCAAATATAAACCCTATCATGTCCCATTCATATCGTCATCATCGTCAAATGTAAACCCTATCATGTCCCATTCATATAGTCATCATCGTCAAATGTAAACCCTATTATGTCCCATTCATATAGTCATCATCGTCAAATATAAACCCTATCATGTCCCATTCATATAGTCATCATCGTCAAATATAAACCCTATCATGTCCCATTCATATCGTCATTATCGTCAAATGTAAACCCTATCATGTCCCATTCATATAGTCATCATCGTCAAATGTAAACCCCAACATGTCCCATTCATATAGTCATCATCGTCAAATGTAAACCCTATCATGTCCCATTCATATAGTCATCATCGTCAAATATAAACCCTATCATGTCCCATTCATTTAGTCATCATCGTCAAATATAAACCCTATCATGTCCCATTCATATAGTCATCATCGTCAAATATAAACCCTATCATGTCCCATTCATATAGTCATCATCGTCAAATATAAACCCTATCATGTCCCATTCATTTAGTCATCATCGTCAAATATAAACCCTATCATGTCCCATTCATATCGTCATCATCGTCAAATGTAAACCCTATCATGTCCCATTCATATAGTCATCATCGTCAAATATAAACCCTATCATGTCCCATTCATATAGTCATTATCGTCAAATGTAAACCCTATCATGTCCCAAGGCGATTTAAACATTTGAACAATGGATACTAAAAACCTAGCTTTGTTGATAACATGTGTACAAAGAACCAGAAACAATTAATTTTTTTATTTATTTGAAGCAAAACCTGGTGGTCCCTAACTTTTAGCAAAGTGTATATATTAATGGGAGAGTTAACCATGATGGATGTTAGGTTGTTCCATTGTAAGATCTATTTGATTTATGATTGACAAAAGTAGGCAACTGAGTACACATTAATGAATCTGTCTTAAGGAGTATATTCAAGCACCTACTACCTTATTATAAAAAACTTTGGATAACCTATGATTAGCTAGCAAGGCATGTAGGTTGATTATGGATCATTATCTTAGATAAAATGTGATTTTCGAGTGCCATAAGTGGACGCCACTGTTCACAAGGGGGATGCTATCCGTCTGTTGAAAATCGAACAGTAAACACAATGTACATACATCCTTAAAGCGTTTTGCGGAAATACAGAAATTAAGTCCTTTCTTTCTAATAAGAACAATTCAAATAATGTTTCGTCATTTTTTGATTGATCAATAGTTATCTTGACTTAAATAAAATTAAACGTTTGAAAATGAATTTTTTCATAAATGGTTCAATTATAAGGAGTAAAATTAGATATGACTTAGTTCACCTCTATATGAACTTCTCATATACTGAATGACTTTATTTAGCTTGAGAGTTGGTCGAGTTCATTTCTGGATTAAAACCTTCAAAACAGCTTTTATTAATAAATACTTAAAAATTCATACATTATATATGGAATTAAACAAGTGTGGACTGGGAGCTAATGCTCACTTGTGATATCTACAATTTCACAATAATTTGTAAAAATCTACCGGGTAGGAAGTATTCGTTGAACAGGAAGTAGAGAATGTGTATGGGACCCAAGAGAAAACAGTTTCATAACTCGTAAGAGTTTTTAAAATGGCTTTATATCAACTCTCACAAAATATGAAACCTATAATTTTCTACTGAGAGTTATTTCATTATTGATAAAACTATTATATTTATGTGTATTTGCTAACATGAAAAGATCTTGTTTGTTTGTATTCACTGTGTGTAAGAAGACATTTATATTCATGTCTTTTTATCTATTCAATACTGGTACATTGTAAAATCAAATAATTTAACAATTCCAATGACAATTTTTAAAATTGCATGTAATTACTTTATAAAAATCTACAATATTATGTATTACACAACCCTATGAATGAATTCAAATACACATTATATCATTTTTAATTGCATAATGTCTACTTTCAAACTTTAAAATGCACATCATTGTTCTATTAACATATCAACCTTACGAATAAGTATAGACCAAAACTTTTTACCGGTAAGTCAAGTATAATCATGATACCACCAATCAAAGGTTACATAAGGCTATAAAGTGGGGTGATAATAGGCTAGTCTGAAACATATGAAACCAGTTTATGGCTTACTTTACAATAAATAATAGAACCAAATGTATAAAGGTAATTGCTTAAATGATCAAGACTTGAAGGAGGTCCAAATAAAAAATCTTGATCAACAAGGTAAATCTGAGCTAATGCTAGTGATACCCGCATTTCCCCAAAAAGTATTCCATAGATGACCAAGGAGCATAAATCGCTATACACCATATTGTACTATATGATAAAGCAATATGCAAAATATCAGGTTTCTGAATCCTATAGTTGCTTAGAAAACTGCAGAAATGTTTTGTTATGGATGGATGAACAAAATAACAAATGGACAGACGAACTGACAAGGGTACACCAGTATACCAACTCTTCTTCGAAGAAGGGGTATAAATATAGTTTCTGTATCTGTGAACATAAATCTTGAAAGCCATCAAGCTTGAAATGTTTCCAATTTGTTTCCATTAACAAATTCTGACATTAAAATTCCTTTCGAACCCCAAACTTTAAAACCCATTAGCAGAAAAACTTTTAAAAAGGTTCCTGGTATATTTTAAATATGGCTGAAACAAATTAGCGGGTCATTTTTTCAGTATTGCAGAGACCATCCTATTAAAATCTTTTGGGACCCTCCTTTAGAGTTTTCAAAAAATACCAGCGAAATATGAAAAGATGAATTTACCAGAAAGTATACAGATCATGAGGCAAACATAATAATCAAAGTGTGCGGTTTGAAGTACTGCTATGCTTTAGTGTTATGTATCTACTGTTATGCTTTAGTGCTATGTATCTACTGTTATGCTTTAGTGCTATGTATCTACTGTCATGCTTTAGTGCTATGTATCTACTGTTATGCTTTAGTGCTATGTATCTACTGTCATGCTTTAGTGCTATGTATCTACTGTTATGGTTTAGTGCTATGTATCTACTGTTATGCTTTAGTGCTATGTATCTACTGATAGGCTTTAGTGCTATGTATCTACTGTTTTGGTTTAGTGCTATGTTCCTACCAGTGCAACAGGAAAGTTTATATCCCATGAAAAAACATGAAAGCAGAGTAATAAAAACAACTGTTTTTTTTACAGTTATTCCAAAAGTTACTGAACATCTGTCAGTATATATTTTTAGAACCCCCATGGCATTTATAACAGTGAATTGGCTGAGAAAATTGTGTTGTTTTGGAACAATGATATTCAGATAGACCACTCTACACAAAAACTTCTTAGTAATGTCATGACAAAGGAATGTTTAATATCAAATTGTATTTCAATCAAAACATTTTTCACAGCAGTGAAGAAGAATATTTACAATGTTTTGGGAATTATTATTGCAATACAGAAGTATCTTATCTAATATAAATTCTGGTTATGTATGTTTATACAATGTCACTACTTTCACTTTAATTTGTCTCTTTGTTATTCTCTTGATTTATTAACAAGCATTATATTGCTATACATGTATAATGCTATTTTCACAACAAAGTTTTTGGTCCTCGAGGTAATATATTACATGTAAACAGTAACAATGAACACTTTCATTTTATGTTGTTATTGCTCTGGTTCAATCTTTGGCTAGGTATTTTTCAGCACTAAATGCTCAACAAAATCTAAAAGTGTTCCTCTATCCATTTGATCCTCTGGTAAATTTTTTTCAAGAGATTCCTGAAATGTACAAAATATTACATTTTACATTCCAAACTTTAAATGTAGAAATACATGTATGCATGTACCTTAAAAACCATCAAAACTACTACATAAATATAATATTTTTATCATATTGAATCGACAAGAACTGCCATTTTCCTGAAAGGGTTTCCATAATATACCAGTAAAGAATATGGTTTATTCAATTCTAACAATCAACATCTTGAATCAACAATAAAAATTTTCTTATATTATTTTAATGCTGTCATTTCATTGGACAGTGACCATGTGTTAATTTCTACTGATTCTCATTTTAGCTCCACCCATTATGGCAATGGGTGCTAATTCATGGTTCCGAGATAAGAAGATAAGCCCCGCCTATTTAATTATTGTTTCTATGCGCCACAAGCTTCTTTCAAAATGGCGGCTCGGCATCATCGTGATGCCAATATTACTACCGATTGTCTCGACAAAATTCCCGAAAATATAGATATTTGGTACCTACCAGAAAGAAATTTCTTATCCAAAGAGTTTTAGAAAAAGGGATGAATTATTTCACCCAGGGTTATATTCAAGATTACAGAATATCTTAAATAAATTGTACCGTCCGCGTTTGCGTTGATACAAATTGCTGGCGATCTATGAGTCACAGTCTTCGTATTGAAATTGGACCTGAAACGAAACTTTCTGAATTCTATTGCACATGTAAAGCTGGGTATGTTTTCACCTTCCGAAATTGCAGTTAAATTTTATATTTATGTAATCTGTCTTAACTGGCCGTGTGTGCACAGGTATTTACATACACTGTCAGAGAGTATTCCTACACATCTACAGAGAACTGGGAAATCGATAACTCAGTCTGCTAATTAATTGGATAAAGATGTATCAATATAATAAAAAACCCGATGTTTACTAAAGAATTTTTTGTCTGTGTTTAAAGTAATCCCAGAGTTTCAAATCGGCAAATTTCATAGCGGAAAACGAACATAAATCTGAAATACATGTAACGTTATGTAAGTAATGTTCATTAACAATTAATTAACTCCATTATATAATTATATATAAACCCAACAGTTTTTACACGGGAACACATAAAAAAAAGCATTGTTCCTGTCCCATTTCTTGTATATCTAGGAGCGATTCACTAACAGTCTTAAAATTTCAATAAAATCCATTTGAAATTGAAGATGTGCACACCATCACGTAATCATTTATTCCTTTTTAGACTAAGTGGGCATTGTTCTCACATAATAGGGTTGCTCAAATCTCTACAAGGATTGCAGCTGCTTTATGTTTATTTATTCTGTTAATATTGAGCTGATCATTGGATCCACACACGTTTTCAAGTGTAGACATTTCTCTAAATCTCTTTTAATCCTTGGAAATGGTATAAATATGTATCCTTGCATTCGATCTGGGTACCTTTCATATGAATTATATGTACCACATTCACAACTAAGAACGATTTTCTTAAAACGATTGATTGATTGATTGATTTATGGTGTTTAACGCCCGAGCAGCAATATTTCAGCTATATTCAGGCGATGAACATGAAATGGATGATAAAATGAACATGAAATGATGATGAATGAAAATGGGATGGGACACAAGGAAAAATAGGGGTAACGGATTTTAGATTGCCACTGGCAAATGGGAGGATGGATAGGGTCGGGCAATTTAGCCTCCTGTAGCGGGATCGAAATCCCTACTCATAGCGAATACTACAGCAGCGTTCTTTAACGTGCCAGGAACGTGGCATTTTTCCCAACACGGTGCACTAATATGGTTTGCGGTCAAAACGATTGAAATTATGCCGTTCCCACAACTGTACAAATAGTTTGCTTGTGGGACAAAGATGGCGGAAGCTTTTTTTACATATCGGCTAATTATAACTAAGCATTCTGATTGGATAGTAAAAATAAAATCAGATACATGAATTCCTCAAGGTTTCCTCCCAACAGGTAAAACTTTTAAAAATCAACTCCCGTTCACACCAGAGAATTATCAACAGCTCCAGCTTAAGTTTACGGGTGATATAAAAAACTTATTACCCATTCAGACCAAAAATAGTCACTAGATTCAGCTATAGTTTACTTACACAACATTTCCATTTCCATTTAAAAATGTCATAGACACAACAAATAGATGAAAATGGTTAATTATTATTTGGAAAAATACTAGCGGACAAACAAGCATTTTGCATTAATTTTAGTTCAAGTTATTCATGGTTTTTACAATGGATTTTCACAAATGAGATTGTTTAAGTTAGTTCAAGTTTTCAAGAAATCAGTGTTTGAGAAATCACAGCACTTTATAATAGATTATACAGGGGCAAAGTTCTGTACTTGTATAGGTGTTCGAGAAATCCTGGGTGTTCCATCGATCAAAGTTCAAGCTACTGAAGTTTGACTGTCTGTCAGCTACATTTGTCACATGTAAGACAAAAAATCATGATGAACAGTGCCATTAGAAGAAATATGTTTAGGATACTCTACCTTTAGTTTGTCAACATATGAAATGGAAGACTTCCAGGAATGTTTAAAGTTGATAGCTTCAGGTGACCCTTGGTAGAAATCACTCATACTTTTCTGTAGCAAAAATTTTTTTATCAATATATATAACTAATGCAAAGGTTTCCTGTTATGCCATATTAACTGTATCATAAACTATTAGGTCATTAAGAAAAAATTCATGTGTTGCCATTAGGTGTATTTTGCCACAAGTGTTTGTGAGTGGACAAAAAATCATAAATATAATGCCTACCCATATTTAATTAATTTATCCTATATAGGCAGAAAAGAAATAGTTTGCCTTTAATATGAACATTTTTAATTTCAAGCCTACATAGGCAAAGGCTATTTTTGTGGATGTTCCCTTCCTTGTTGTAAATTTTAATTTTTGGCAGGGTTGCAAAAATTGCAAGCCCAAATTATAAAATGGTAAAGCTTATCGGGTGAGCAGGGAAAATAGTGTATCTATTTTGTGTAATTAACTCATCCTACAGTTTGCAACCCAGATTCATGAAACTTCACAGAAAGATTGCACATGTATTGAGGTTGTACAACTGTTATTATGGCATGTTTCCAGGATTTTTTCCCTAATTTTCCAATCTTAGGATCTTCGTAATTTTCCGAACATTTGCAGGAGATAGATATATAGTAATCAACTCCTTCTATAGTTTTCAACCCAGATCTCTGAAACTTCACAGAAAGACTTAACATGTTTTGAAGTTGTGCACCTGCTATTAAGGAATTGTTGAAAGATTTTTTATCTAATTATCCAAACTTGGGAACTTAGTCATTTGTTAGTACATAATTTGTGAAATCAACTCTTCCTTCAGCTTTCAACACAGATCCCTGAATCTTCACAGAAAGATTGCACACATATTAAAGTTGTGCACCTGTTATTATGGAATCATTCAAGGGATGGTTTCCCATTTATGAGCAATGGAACTTTTTTTTTGTGTAATCAACTCCTTCTGTTTTTTTTGGCACATACCCAAAGCCTTCCAACAAATTGTAAATTATTTACTATTTATTTATGCACTTGCTTTGGAACAAAGCCATTTAAGACTAGCGATTTGTTCATATTTACTGTATAAAACTGGTGACAAAAATAAAAGACAAGAAATAACATAATAAAAGTCAGTCAAAGCTCAATAGAGCTTGTGTTGTTATGTTGTGTCTTATGTCATGATGACATAAAATAAAACAAATCTTCATCTTATCTTAAAAAAACTGTATGATTCAACACATGATGCAAGCAAAATGTCAGCAAAAGCAAAGAAGATAATAAAATCTTAGCACAAACCACTGCATCCTCACAAGTCAGGGTTTCTGTGTCAATATGTGCCCACGAAACCCTGACAAACTTAGCTAGGAAATTCCCGGGCTAGAAGTTACTATTTTGATTGGCTACATCATACCTGAATGTAGCCAATTAAAAGTTCGCTTTCATTCACGACTTGGTTAGGGGATATCCCGATGTCAATTGTAAATAAACCAAACGAATATGTTGCATAGACCATGTGAAAATCAGTGTAATAGGTACAGTATTCTTAGTAGTTTGTAATTACTGCGTTATTTATTAGTTGCATTACATTTTCTTCCCACTCAAGAATGAGTAAGAATGACTACTGGCAAACACTTGCTTCTTTCAAGCAATTTCATTAGTTGATATTTTGAAGGTTTGATGTCATATGAAATTCTTCCAGCCCAGGAATTTCCTAACTAAGTTTGTCAGGGTTTCGTGGACACATTTGGACACAGAAACCCTGACTTGTGAGGATGAAACCACTGCACCTTAACTATGTTAATAAAAGGAACATGAACATATTGTTTGGATTCCTGCAAGTCGAAACTAACAACAAATTATTCAGCTTTGATGATTTATGAAAATAAGATACAATTGGCCCAATACTAATGTGAGAACTATAATTGTGTATTTCAATAGTTTTATTGTCAAAGCATCTGAAGGACACCATATTATAATCAACAATAAATAGTTCCAAGCTATCATGACTATAGAAATACTACTTTTTGGAAACAATATTTGAATAACTTACAAACATAAAATTATGTCTTCTTAAGAGATGAACAACTGGCCAGAAATGTAAACTTGCATGGGTTGTATTTCCCTGAGAGTTTTTGATGGAAGGAAGGCAACCCAAGCTAGCTGATACTTTATGTCCAAGGATAACAGAGGCTACAATTGTTTTATCACATAGAGCAAATCAGCATAGACTAAACATGCTTCTTTTATGGCATTATTTCTCCTGACTGTGTGTTTTCTAAAATTATTTGCCAAACATATGTGTAGAAAGTGTAAATTGTGCAGACCGTTTCCCATTGTTTATCACGTAAGTTTAGGGAATTAGTTTTGTTGGGGGGAACATTAGTATTGGCACCTGTTTTTGGTTGTTTGTTCGAGGTTGACAATAGTAGTGTCATCCCCATTTCCAGTTCCAGTTTTGAGGTTGTCACATTCTGAAAACAAATTTCTGGGGTTGTCGAGCAGGACATCTCATTTTTAAATGTCATGTTAATCTGAGACAATAAGTGTCTCTTAAAGTGAGGTTAAATAATATGATTTATTACTGACATGATATAAGTGGTGACAATTGGATGAGAAATTGAAACATCACTGCACTAAAGTATCAGTCCCCTTGAAATTTTGAAAAATATTATATATTGTAGAAACTGCTAAAAATGAAAAATTATGTTTTTTTATAGTATGATGGATATATGTATTTGTAATAAATTGACCCTTGTTTCTTTCTATACTGCTTACTTATGGAGGCAAACAGATGTCTGACATACATACCATTTCACTCAGCAGTTCCTCAGTAACAGATTGGTTTTGATTTAACACGTAGGTCACCTTCATTGGTACTCCAAAGTCTGAAAGCTCTTCCTGTAATACATGCAGCAAGAAAACAGTCCATAATTATCTTAAACATTTAATGACATTTAATATAACCTGATATTAAAATAAATATTGTAAGCTTTTTCAGGCATTACCATAATTACATTTGTATTCTAGCCCTATATCATAATGTTGGTCAAAACATTCTTGAACTGAAGTTCTCTTATAATAGTTAACAAATGACTTTACATCATTAAGTTCTTTTTCGGTTTGTCCAGATATGACAGTGTCAGTGCTAGAATACATGTAAAAACAAGAGGTTAAACCACTCTTGCCTCATTGATAAGACAATACATTTAGAAAAAAATCATTTACATACAATATGCCTTCAATCATCTTTGTAATTTCTGCAAAACACCATTCTAAGTTCTACATTAAAAGTCTTACAGTGGTGGCAATCTTGATTTTCAGATCAAAATTAAAAAAACTGTTTGTAATGGACCATCCTAACACAATTGTGACAAAGTTTTGTTTAAATTGGCCATAAGTTTCAAATAGAAGTTTGAAATGTTAATGTTAACAGAGGAAGACAAGATAATGAAGACACAATGTGATGACTAAAACAGCTCCAACAAGTGTGGACTGTGAGCACGCTCACAAAGCGATACCCCCTCGCTTCGCATGGGTAGGTCAATGAAAATCCTTCATGCACATCTACATATAATGTACTTCATTTATGCTAAGTTTCATTAAATTTCATCAAGAGGTTTAGGAGGAGTTACCAGGTCTCCCACTAAATACTATATTTAAAAAGTCCAAGTCCAATTATCTCCCCTGAATAATATCCTACAGCGACGAACATTCTTCATGCACATCTACATACGATGTACTTCCTTCATGTAAAGTTTTATCAAAATCTGTGAAGCGGTTTAGGAGGAGAAGCACTTACAAGGGATGTTGACAGACAGACAAATAGACGGACGGACAGACAGGGTGATTCCTATATACCCCCCCCAAACAAGTTTGTGGGGGTATAATAAAGCTTGTGGTCAGGGTAGCCAGGAATGATTGTTGTCATATGATAATGAATAAATACTACTGCATTAATACTCACCTCTAGCGGTGGCATCACCATAAACATGTTAAAACTAGAGTCTTTATCTGATTGTTCTCTGTCAAACGGTGCTAAAAAATAAAATTTGTAACTTTTAAAATAAGCTTATGTAAGAAAAACCTTGGCAAAAAGCTGATACATGTATCTACATATAGATATTATGAAACCTTTAAACTACCTTGAAAATCACATTTGGTAAATGCTAAAAATTTTACAGTACCTTGAAGTAATAATTAGTAGACCACACTATGACACAATAATTCTATTCATGCTGTAATTTATTTATATAAGGTGCTTTGATTGGATAAAAACACTTAAATGGCGTCTTCTCAAATAGTTTATATATCGATATTTCCTCTGAGCGGACTACTTTCAGTATCCAATGTAAACAAGATGGCGTCCTCCTAGCGTATAGTCAGGGAGAGGGGACAATTTTTTCTCTGCCCCAATGATTTCCAATTAAATCGATTGAGATTTCAAATAAAATATAATATAAATACAATTTAGTCTTTCATTTTGTTTTTTTTTTCCTATTAATATCTACAGAACTGCAATTCCAATTGGTACTGTGTTTTGCATATCCCTACGCTTTCCGGCCTAGGTACGTTTTGAGGTCTAGATGGGTTTCTGTAACTGTCTTTGCTGTTTTAAAAATCGCAACGATTATTTCACAGAATTATAAGGATTAAACACTGGGTTTTAGGAAATTATCAATGTGTAAACTGCGGCGTCTCCTTCACAAACTTGACATAAAGTCCATCGGACTTTATTAAGTTTGTGAGTGAGTCGCCGGAGTTTACACATTGATAATTTCCTAAAACCCAGTGTTTAATCCTATATTATTCTTCACTCTGATATTTGTTAAAGTAAATACACAAGCATTATTAGACTTACAAGGAATAGTACTTTTCCAACTTATCATTGTGTTTATAGTTAATTTTGACACAAACACATACAACTTTTAACATTAGTACTTACATGTAATGATTCCTACACATGGAAAATAAGTTGCCCCTGATCCTTTCATACGTAGCTGATATGACATTTGACAACCTATATCTCGTACTGAGGGATCTGGTTGGTTGTAAGGATGACTGTGATACCAACCAACCAATGACATTCCTCTTCTCTTCATCGTTTTTTTAATCTGAAATTACAGTAAAAGTATAAGTAAATGAAAGAAAAATGTAGGTGGTCATTTAAGTAGACTAA
The DNA here is from genome assembly GCA_944474755.1 of Limnoperna fortunei. Taxonomy (NCBI): domain Eukaryota; kingdom Metazoa; phylum Mollusca; class Bivalvia; order Mytilida; family Modiolidae; genus Limnoperna; species Limnoperna fortunei. Next base: position 10,616,090 of record OX104125.1, on the reverse strand, counting down.
AACTTTTCCAAAGCCTGTATCACTCACCTAATTTATCCAAAGCCTGTGTTACTCAACTGATTCAATAGGCAAGTAGCCACTGATTTCTATAGGCAATTAGGGTAGCATTTTCCTGATAAGAAATGAGTCCGGCAATTTTAAATTTCTGAACAGCATAGGGCTTACTCACGCCAGGTAAAAAATAAAGGGAGAAGTCACTACTCTATTTTGCAGCTGACAGCAAGAAGTAGGTGGATAACAGGGAGCAGTTGCATTATTTGTCATGAAATGCAGCCTGGTTTTTTTTCATTAAGTGTTGGTATGTGCATTTTTATTTTATATGATTTTATTTTGAGCAGCTTAAATTATTGTGCATTAAACTATCACTTGAAAGTCCAAAACAAACAGTCAGTCTCCTTATATCACACATTATCAAAAACACATCATTATGAAAAGAATTAACAGCCACAATGAAATAAATGTTTCCTTTATTATTTGACTGAATTATAAATAAAGAAGAATTAGAAGTAGAAAATGACATCATTGTGAAACTTATAATAGTATGTATTTTGTATAAAATGCATCATTGAAAGTATTTAAACAGATTTGAATAAAAAAATTTTGAAAGTGACTGCAAAAATACATTCATAATTTCATGCTACGCCTTATGTATAAGTAAAAGTTAAGTAGGGACAAGCTTACACTGTGTGGCACCTAACTATGATAACATAATACAGTAACAAAAAAAAATTGAAGATTTTTTTAACAAAATAGGAATGAAACTGAAAGGAGACATAGACGAATTTTCAAAATGACAGGTGACTTCTCTTCTCTTTTGATGATGAGCAAGTCCAAGGACCATCATAAGGTGAATTTTTTTATGCAAGCCCTGAAGCACAAACATTATGTTTTGAAGAGATACACCTAATGAATATTGCTGCTTTAATTCAACTGGTACAATGGTTTATATAAGAAGCCATTTTAGACATTTGCCCAAAGGTTAATAGGTTAAATTAAGCCTTCATGGATTTCCAATCAAATAAACAAACATAAACTTTTAACAGAATTACACATGTGATAAAATTCATCCTATAGGGTCCTCTGTTAAACTAAGTTGTAATGGTGGCCAAATTTAATATCTGATCGGCATTAAAAAAATTCAATAAATATTCCTTTGTTTGTTTCAATTGGTTGATCATTTTCAGAGAATAAGTCTTTTTAAAACTTTTTTCCCATAGGGTTCTACAAAAAATTGTCCTTTGATGGCAGCCATTTTAAGTTTCTAATTGGCATAAAAAAACTAAAACTTTCCATATGACTATCTAATGAATACTGGTGATAAGTTTTGTCAAAAGGTCAGGGTCAGGTGACCTATTGTCAATGCTATGTCCATATATAGATTTACAACAAGTTTAAATGAAAATCTTGTATTAAAGAGGAATAATTGTTAATAAATAACTGTGTCAATGTTGTTATGAAACTGCGCGACCAGGACAGGAAACAAAAGTTAAGAATAAAGAAAAATGCCAATAAACGTGCAGGAACATTCGTCAAATATCGTTCAGGTCAAAAAGTTTTAATAATGAATCAAGACTAGTTCAAAATAATTAATTGATTATTTTTTTAAAAATAATTTCTATAAAATAAATTACTTGTATAAATGTATTTTATTGCCACTGATATGAGGTTGACTTTACAAAAATCTCTCAAATCATAATTACATGATCTTAGCCAGATGTAGTTACAAAGAGGTCCCATTACTCGTATTGGAGCAGCCGGGAGTGATTCACACGATGGGGTTTTATGAATAAAATCAGCAATTAAACTGTTTCCCTGGTTTGCTGCATAATTTTTTGTGTCTTTGCAGTTTAACTGATATTTCTACAACACCTTAGTATAAGCCTGCACTTTATTCATAATCATGGCATGAATTCTGGAACTGAACAGATCAGCTATATAATGGTGTCCAGTTCTTATTGGGGGAGGAAGCCTGAGTACCCACAGAAAACCTCCGACCTGTGGTAGGAAGGGACCTCTTTGTAGCTCTGTCCATAAAACCAGAGGCTCTTAAGAGCCTGTATCGCTCACCTGATTTTATAGGCAATGAAGATGGCATTTCCCTGATGTTAAAGTAAGTCCTGTAATTTTCAATAAACTTTAAATAGGACCATCCAAACAATATTACTAGAAAGCTTTGTTTCATTGGTTAACCAGTTGTATAGAGATTTTTTTTATTTGCCCATAGGGTCCTATGTTAAACTAAGTCCTGCGGGGGAGGTGGCCATTTTGAATTTCCAATTGCCATAAAAAACATAAACTTTATAAAGGACCATCCAAACAATATTGCTAGTAAGTTTTTGTTTCCATTGATTAACCGGTTTCGGAGAAGAAGCCTTTAAAAACTTTTTCCCATAGGGTCGTATGTTAAACTAAGTCCTGCGGTAGCGGCCATTTTGAATTTCCAATTGCCATAAAAAACATAAACTTTATAGAGGACCATCCAAACAATATTGCTAGTAAGTTTTTGTTTCCATTGATTAACCGGTTTCAGAGAAGAAGCCTTTAAAAACTTTTTCCCATAGGGTCCTATGTTAAACTAAGTCCTGCGGTAGCGGCCATTTTGAATTTCCAGTTGGCATAAAAATCATAAACTTTATAAAGGACCACCCAAACAATATTGCTAGTAAGTTTTGTTTTGATTGGTTAACCGGTTTCAGAGAAGAAGCCCTTTTTAACCTTTTACCCATAGGGTCCAATGTTAAACTAAGTCCTGCGGTGGCGGCCATTTTGAATATCAGATTGGGATAAAAAACATTAACTTTATAGAGGACCATCCAAACAATATTGCTAGTAAGTTTTGTTTCCATTGGTTGGCCGGTTTCAGAAAAGAAGCCTTTCAAACTTTTTCCCATAGGGTCCTATGTTAAATTAAGTCCTGCCGTGGCAGCCATTTTGAATTTCCAATTGCCATAAAAAACATAAACTTTATAGAGGACCATCCAAACAATATTGCTAGTAAGTGTTTGTTTCCATTGATTAACCGGTTTCAAAGAAGAAGCCTTTTTAAAACTTTTTCATTGCAGGGTTTTAGCTAGGATTTTTTAAGCATTAGTCACTTTTGCGTGCGACTAATTTTAAGATCTAATATGTGTGTATACTTTTTTATATGTCTAAATGTATGCAAGATCATTCATTAATTAATTAATGCGATAAACATCAATCAATATTTAATATTTTCTGGCACAATTTTATAACATATATTATATATTCAATGTAATATTGCCATAGAACATATATTTAAACAGATTTAAATAAAAAACTTTAACAGTGTTTGCCAAAATATTCATTTTTGTTTATATTTAAAGTTTTGCAATAGTCGTTTTTAATTGGCATCGTATTTTGCAATCTCCGGCACTGAATTCATCGGTATTATTTTTTTTGTTTTCTCTGACTGGTTACCAGTAGTATTTTATCCTACGCTTTATGTACAAAGTAAAATCACGCCGGAACCAGAGTTAACAAATGGCGCGTAACATGATAAACAGAGGCTGTGACAAAAATATGACGATTCTGACGAGAATGGCAATAAAATTAAAAGGAGACATAAGACATTTTTTTAAATGACAGAGTTCTCGTTTAATGGTCAACAACGCGACGTGGGACCACAATAAGATCGCCCGAGTTGTCATCCAACTGGTTATGCTCGATCGCGTGTGACGGTGTGTACACAGTAATTAAGTAATTAATTATCAAATAATATCAGGTGGCCTATCTCTTACATAATTACTTTGATTGCCTTGGGTCATAAACATGTACCTTAGGTCAGATTTTTGGATTTACCTGTGCCGATTTTGACGATGAAAATTTCGAAGTTTGAAAATGGAAGTGGCGAATTACGTTCAAAATATTTTCGTCATTTCTAAAAAGGATTCGCCAATTGCGAAAGTGGCGAGCGCTAGCTAAATCACTGCATTGGGTTCTATGTTAAACTAAGTCCTGCAGTGGCGGCCATTTTGAATTTCCAATTGCCATAAAAAAACACAAACTTTATAGAGGACCATCCAAACAATATTGCTAGTAAGTTTTGTTTTGAATGGTTAACCGGTTTCAGAGAAGAAGCCCTTTTTAACATTTTTCCCATAGGGTCCAATGTTAAACCAAGTCCTGCGGTGGCGGCCATTTAGAATATTAGATTGGGATAAAAAACATTAACTTTATAGAGGACCATCCAAACAATATTGCTAGTAAGTTTTGTTTCCATTGGTTGGCCGGTTTCAGAAAAGAAGCCTTTCAAACTTTTTCCCATAGGGTCCTATGTTAAATTAAGTCCTGCGATGGCAGCCATTTTGAATTTCCAATTGCCATAAAAAACACTAACTTTATAGAGGACCATCCAAACAATATTGCTAGTAAGTTTTGTTTTGATTGGTTAAACGGTTTCAGAGAAGAAGCCCTTTTTAACTTTTTTCCCATAGAGTCCTATGTTAAACTAAGTCTTGAGGTGGCGGCCATATTGGTTTACCAATCAAAATAAAAAACACAAACTTTGTAAAGGTCCATCCAATGAACATTATGGCCAAGTTTGGTTTCAATTGGCCAAGTGGTTTCAGAGAAGAAGATTAAAATGTAAAAAGTTTACAGACGCCGCCGCCGCCGCCGCCGCCGACGACGCTGACAGACGCAAAGTGATAACAATAGCTCACATGACCCTTTGGGTCAGGTGAGCTAAAAAAGGAGCTACATTATTGATGCTATTAGCCGTGTAAACCGCAAAATAGAATATTAAATAGAATCTGTGGAACAAACAATTACATATTTTAATAGTCTTTTTTTACAAAAGATTGCAGTACTGCTTCAATCCTTGCCTCAGTTTAGAAAATAATAATTACCTCGTCCTCTACAACCGTTGATTTCTGTCCATCTGTAAGTGGACATTTGCATGGAAATGACTCTAAAATACTCAAATCTGAAAAATCAAAATGTTTAAGAAATACATAGTAACAATGCTTATGAACATTCACATTTAAAACATGCAAATTTAAATTGTTCCAGTTTCTATTACTGTTAGTTTGATGTGTAAACAATGTCATTGATATACTAATCTAAGGTTATACTAAGAAAAATAACATTCTGCAGTTTTGTAATTGTGTACATTTATCACATATTAATATTATCAAAACTTAAAATAATCAATGTCATTTTTGGATGAGCTTAAATTTACTTTGATATTGCTTAAATTTACTTTGATATTTATGAGCATGTGTTTATTTTAAAAGTTGATAAAAAATTGACCTGATTTTGTGAGTCTAAATAAGGTATTAGTCAACAATAAATATTGCCACAAGTTTTAACTATCGTGTAGTTGTAACATGAATCCTTTGTTCTTTTTTACGAATAATCAAGAGACGGCGAGTAGGTATACATTAAAACACTTGTATAATATTGCATGAAAGGTCACGTGTGCCTGTTAAACTCAAGGGAAAATAGCCATGCAATAACCAACTACAATTAGATCCGATAATGCACAGTAAAACTCCGCCTTAATTATGTCAAATTTTATTGATTTTCAGTGCAAAAGGATAGCACGAGCTTCCAATATTAGCTTTTCATTTGATTAGTCGAATATCGGTCGCACCATAATTAACACCGCCCTCTTTATTTATAACCAATTATTAATGGGCGGGATCTAGGGGCTTATTCATGTTACAAATCATTTATAGCACCGCCTTCCTCGTTAGACAAATACACCTTCTCGCGCTAAAGCGCTCGAAGGTGTATCTGTCTACCTCAGAAGACTGTGCTATAAATATAACATAAACTATCAATAATTGCAATTCTCGAGTATATGAATAGAAGTCATCAACTGTTATTATAGTATTTCATCAGAAAGCTGAGCTAAATATAAACATTTGTCAATTTTACTTAAACATGGAGAATTAAGTTGTATAACAAACCATTCCTTTATTATACACCCCCCACCCCCAATTGGAAAGCATGGAAAGTATATAGCCCATTGAATCTTACACTTTTGGGGTACCCATCTCTTATCTGCAACTGACCTACTACACTAAATGAAATTTGATGAAACTTTCAAAGAAACTTTGTCACATAGTGAAATTGTGCACCTGACATTTAACATATTGATCAGATTATATTAGGGTTTTATTATAGAACTAGAGGCTCCCAGGAGCCTGTAATCGCTCACCTGGAATCCACATGACTATATTAAAATTTTTGAAATTAACACTTTCAGTCTAGTTGTTATAGCTTTTAAGTTACTGTGCAAAAACTAAACATTTCTTCAAAAAATTTGTTAAATACAATAACTCCTATAAGGTGCCATCGACAATTTCTGAAAATTAAATGGTTTTTAGGCATTGTCCTTTAGGGTACTTTAGAAATTTACAGTTTTACTCTACTAATAGGTGTGTTATAGACTAATTTATAATTAAAAAACTGTTCATATGTCCAAATTCATAATGAAAGGGCAATAACTCCTACAAAGAGTCATCTTGCAATTTTTGGACTAAGCAATCATTTGTAGGGCTTCTATTGCTGATAATTTGTGCAATTTACAGTTTTAATCTAGCTACTATAGTTTTCAAGTTACAGGCAAAAAATGGAAAATTTCATAACAAAATTGTCATTTAAGGGCAATAACCCCTATAAGGAGTCATCTGACAATTTCAGACCAATTAAATGAATTGTAGGGCTTTTTTTGCTGATCATTTTTGCAATTTATTATTTCACTCTAGCTGTTATGGTTTTTAAGTTACAGGACAAAAACGGAAAATTTCATAAAAAATTGCAATTTAAGGGCAATAACTCCTATAAGGAGTCATCTGACAATTTCAGACTTAAAAGTAATTTGTAGGGCTTGTATTGCTGATCATTTTTGCTATTAACAGTTTCACTCTAGCTGTTACAGTTTTTAAGTTACAGGACAAAAACGGAAAATTTCATAAAAATTGCAATTTAAGGGCAATAACTCCTATAAGGAGTCATCTGACAATTTCAGACTTAAAACGTAATTTGTAAGGCTTGTATTGCTGATCAGTTTTGCTATTAACAGTTTCACTCCAGCTGTTACAGTTTTTAAGTTACAGGACAAAAACGGAAAATTTCATAAAAAATTGTCATTTATGGGCAATAACTTATTTAAGGAGTTGTCCGACAATTTCAGACCAATCAAGTGAATTGTAGGGTCTTTATTGCTGATCATTTGTGCAATTTACAGTTTCAATCTAGCTGCTATAGTTTTCAAGTTACAGGACAAAAACGGAAAATTTCATAAAAAATTGCCATTTAAGGGCAATAACTCCTATAAGGAGTCATCTGACAATTTCAGACTAATACAGTGAATTGTAGGGCTTGTATTGTTGATCATTTTTGCTATTTACAGTTTTACTCTACCTCGTATATTTTTCAGGTTATATTGTAAATACCAAAAATTTGGTCAAAAATCATCAAAAAAGGGCAATTACTCCTACAAGAAGCCAATACACAACTTCGCACTAATAGCAACTATTGTAGACCTTAATGTGCTGATCAATTTGAAGTAACGGTTTTCTCTATAGCTATTATAGTTTTTTAGATAATGATCAAAAACCTGTGTTGACCCCCATGTTCTATTTTTAGTAACAGAGTCCATATTTGTCTGTTGATCAACACCCTGGGTACAAACTTGAAACTAGGAACCCTAAGGATGATTGTGGCCAAGTTTGAAAAAAATTGGCCCAGTGGTTTCAGAGGAGAAGATTTTTGAAAAAGTTTACGACGGACGACGGACGCCAAGTGATAGCAATAGCTCACATGGACCTTCGGTCCAGGTGAGCTAAAAACATAGAGTGTCATTGACATAGGGAATACCCATCTCTTATCTGCAACCCCACCTTAGCTCAACGGGTAATTTCATTACATTATAATTCATTGGCTGAAGTTAAAGGTATTAAAAAAAAACAAAAGTCATTTCTATCTTATTGACTATGTGAAACATTTCTATCTTGTTGACTAGGTGAAACATTTCTATCTTATTGACTATGTGAAACATATTTTTTTAAATGTCCAATTTGACCAAATCTCAGTTAGACATTTTGATGTAAATTTCTGTCATGTCTGGCAAAGAATGCCCTTTCCTGGACACTTGGTTGAGTCATGTAAAGTTCAACATTTAACTTTTCTGATAACTTACAGTTTAGTTTTGTGGTTTACAGAATTGGTAGATACACTTACGCTGTACAGTTTAGTTTGGTGGTTTACAGAATAAGTAGATACACTTATGCTGTAGGGTTTAGTTTGTGGTTTACAGAATTGGTAGATACACTTACGCTGTACAGTTAAGATTGGTGGTTTACAGACTTGGTAGATACACTTACGCTGTACAGTTAAGATTGGTGGTTTACAGACTTAGTAGATACACTTACGCTGTACAGTTAAGATTGGTGGTTTACAGAATTGGTAGATACACTTATGCTGTAGGGTTTAGTTTGTGGTTTACAGAATTGGTAGATATACTTACGCTGTACAGTTAAGATTGGTGGTTTACAGAATTGGTAGATATACTTACGCTGTACAGATTGGTGGTTTACAGACTTGGTAGATACACTTACGCTGTACAGATTGGTGGTTTACAGACTTGGTAGATACACTAACGCTGTACAGTTACGATTGGTGATTTACAGACTTAGTAGATACACTAACGCTGTACAGTTTAGTTTGGTGGTTTACAGACTTGGTAGATACACTTACGCTGTACAGTTAAGATTGGTGGTTTACAGAATTGGTAGATACACTTACGCTGTACAGTTAAGATTGGTGGTTTACAGAATTGGTAGATACACTTACGCTGTACAGTTAAGATTGGTGGTTTACAGAATTGGTAGATACACTTACGCTGTACAGTTAAGATTGGTGGTTTACAGAATTGGTAGATACACTTATGCTGTACAGTTAAGATTGGTGGTTTACAGACTTGGTAGATACACTTACGCTGTACAGTTAAGATTGGTGGTTTACAGACTTAGTAGATACACTTACGCTGTACAGTTAAGATTGGTGGTTTACAGACTTGGTAGATACACTTACGCTGTACAGTTAAGATTGGTGGTTTACAGACTTGGTAGATACACTTACGCTGTACAGTTTAGTTTGGTGGTTTACAGAATAAGTAGATACACTTATGCTGTAGGGTTTAGTTTGTGGTTTACAGAATTGGTAGATACACTTACGCTGTACAGTTAAGATTGGTGGTTTATAGACTTGGTAGATACACTTACGCTGTACAGTTAAGATTGGTGGTTTACAGACTTAGTAGATACACTTACGCTGTACAGTTAAGATTGGTGGTTTACAGAATTGGTAGATACACTTACGCTGTACAGTTAAGATTGGTGGTTTACAGAATTGGTAGATACACTTACGCTGTACAGTTAAGATTGGTGGTTTACAGACTTAGTAGATACACTTACGCTGTACAGTTAAGATTGGTGGTTTACAGACTTAGTAGATACACTTACGCTGTACAGTAAAGATTGGTGGTTTACAGACTTAGTAGATACACTTACGATGTACAGTTAAGATTGGTGGTTTACAGAATTGGTAGATATACTTACGCTGTACAGTTAAGATTGGTGGTTAACAGAATTGGTAGATACACTTACGCTGTACAGTTAAGATTGGTGATTTACAGAATTGGTAGATACACTTACGCTGTACAGTTTAGTTTGGTGGTTTACAGAATAAGTAGATACACTTATGCTGTAGGGTTTAGTTTGTGGTTTACAGAATTGGTAGATACACTTACGCTGTACAGTTAAGATTGGTGGTTTACAGACTTGGTAGATACACTTACGCTGTACAGTTAAGATTGGTGGTTTACAGACTTAGTAGATACACTTACGCTGTACAGTTAAGATTGGTGGTTTACAGAATTGGTAGATACACTTATGCTGTAGGGTTTAGTTTGTGGTTTACAGAATTGGTAGATATACTTACGCTGTACAGTTAAGATTGGTGGTTTACAGAATTGGTAGATATACTTACGCTGTACAGATTGGTGGTTTACAGACTTGGTAGATACACTTACGCTGTACAGATTGGTGGTTTACAGACTTGGTAGATACACTAACGCTGTACAGTTACGATTGGTGATTTACAGACTTAGTAGATACACTAACGCTGTACAGTTTAGTTTGGTGGTTTACAGACTTGGTAGATACACTTACGCTGTACAGTTAAGATTGGTGGTTTACAGAATTGGTAGATACACTTACGCTGTACAGTTAAGATTGGTGGTTTACAGAATTGGTAGATACACTTACGCTGTACAGTTAAGATTGGTGGTTTACAGAATTGGTAGATACACTTACGCTGTACAGTTAAGATTGGTGGTTTACAGAATTGGTAGATACACTTATGCTGTACAGTTAAGATTGGTGGTTTACAGACTAGGTAGATACACTTACGCTGTACAGTTAAGATTGGTGGTTTACAGACTTAGTAGATACACTTACGCTGTACAGTTAAGATTGGTGGTTTACAGACTTGGTAGATACACTTACGCTGTACAGTTAAGATTGGTGGTTTACAGACTTGGTAGATACACTTACGCTGTACAGTTAAGATTGGTGGTTTACAGAATTGGTAGATACACTTACGCTGTACAGTTAAGATTAGTGATTTACAGAATTGGTAGATACACTTACGCTGTACAGTTTAGTTTGGTGGTTTACAGAATTGGTAGATATACTTACGCTGTACAGTTTTTTTTTTTTTTTTTTTTTTTATTTGTTTTTCAGTCAGGCTTTTAACAATCCCTGTACATGGTCACCTGACCAGGACATGCAGGGTTATAAGAAAAATAAATTACAAAGAGCTGACTTAATTATATTACATATGTATAGTTTGAAAGAACAATGAAGGAAATATAGACAAGAAGTGTTACATACATTCGCTCACACTTTCACACACCAAATTCACTAAACCAGTTAAAGACTTTTTTGTATGTATAACAAGGTGCCTTATTAAATTAACAATATTGAATTAACAATATAGGATAAATAGCATAACATACATTTGAAGTTTTAAAGTGGTAAAAAAAGTAAATAAATAAATAAAAATCAAATAAGATGAAGGGAAGGGGCCCAAAACTTTTCAAAAAGTAAAATGTTACCCTGGTTTAAAGCTATTTGATGTTGACAACATTTATAATATTTAATTTTGCACTGAAATTCAATAATACTAGGTTTGGTTTCATTCAGTTTACATTTATAAATATACTTTTTGGCTAAAATAACTAGTAAGTTTACTAAAAGGGGTTCGTTTGTAAAGCCCAAAAATATATTCTTCTTAATAAATTCAGTATTTACAAATAGTTCATTGAAGAGTATTTGAAACAAATTCCAAAATTCTTTTGTAATATTACAGTCATAAAAAAGATGTGAGACAGTTTCTACACTATCAATGCAAAAAGTACACATCTTTGTTTCTTTAAATTTTATCTTGTACAAAAAATAATTGGTTGGAATAATTCTATGTAAAAACTTGTATTGAAAACTGTATGAGTAAGGATCTTTACATGCCTTTTTTGCAATATTGAAAAACACTGACCAATCATTGGTTTCTGATTCAAAATGCTCTTCCCATTGAAAAAATTTGTGAGACGGCAGTTGAACAATTCTATTTCTTATATCAATATAAACAAATTTTGGCTTCTTACAAGACAAGAGTCTTTCAATAAATTTGTCACTATTGTTAAGTGAAGTAGCATTAGAGTCAAATATTCGACAATTTTCTTTTAAAAAAGCTTTTGTATCCTTTGGTACGTTAGCAACAATACTATAATATTTAAGAAAGTTTTCAAAATTAAGTTTATTCCTTACTTGAGGAAATGTAAGAAATTCACCATTTTCTAGATTAATAATGTCTGAGATAAATTGTACACCTTTTGATTTCCAGGTAGCATAATAAGAAGATTCAGAAATGTTACAAAAATTTAAGATATCACAAGACAGTATATCTTCTAATACATTTTTGGGATATGGTTTGACATAATGCAGACAAGCAAACACGTCTTTCCAAAAAGGGTTTTGGATAGCATTAGACACCTCCTTAAGTTTTTCTTTTTGTAAATAAAGAGATCTCTCGCCACCACAAGGTTTTAAAGTATAGCAGAGTAATTTTTGCCAGCTGCCTTCTAAGTTGTTTAAAAATCTTCGAACCCAGCTTACCTTAAGGTAAGCCATAAAAGATTGCAAGTGAAGCATTTTTAAGCCTCCTTGCCCTATATCCCCAATTAATGTGTTTCGTTTAATCTTGTCTGGTTTTCCATCCCAAATAAAAGAAAAAAATTTTGTATTAAGTTCATTAATCATTTTTTCTGGAATATTTGGAAGTGCAGTAAGTAAATGAATCAGTTTTGGAAAAGCGAGTGATTTTACTACTGTAATCTTTCCTACCAGGGTTAATTTTCTGTGTTGCCAACTTTTGAGTACTCCTGTTAATTCTTTTATTTTTTGTGAAAAATTAATGTCAATCATACTTTCAAGATCTAATGAAAAATCAATGCCTAATAACCTAAAATTTGAGTGTGACCAATTAAGGTTTTGATCTGGGCAGAGAATAAGGTCCGAGTACTTTTTGCTTCCAACCCATACTGCTCTTGTTTTTGTAGGATTCATCCTTAAACCTGATATGTTACCAAAATCTTCAAAACAAATCAGCGATTCTTTAAGGGACTTTTCAGTCCCATCTAACATCAAAAAAGTATAGTCAGTGTATTGACTAACCAAAGATTCAGCATTATCTCGAAGAACACCCTTGATATTTTTGTTAGCTTTTAACTGCATAGACAGTAATTCAACTCCTATAATAAATAAATAAGGAGATAACGGATCCCCTTGCCTACAACCACGTTTAAGATAAAAAAAATCAGAAAGGTGTCCATTGTTTATGACACAGCTAGAAGCCTTGGTGTAAAGACATTTGAACCATTCACATATTGAAGGTCCAAAGTTAAAACTTTCAAGAGCTTTGATCAAAAATTTCCATTCTATAGAGTCAAAAGCTTTTTCAAAGTCAATAAGTAATAATAAACCAGATTGATTATTTTCCTCGAGGTAATGCATTAGATCATAGAGAAGGCGTGTGTTCTCACCAATAAATCTGTCTTTTATAAACCCTTTTTGTGTATCACTTATAACTGAAGGCAAAACTTCCTTAATTCTGTTTGCAACTACTGCTGAAGCTATTTTCATATCAGTGTTTAGAAGACTAATTGGACGCCAGTTACTTATATACCGCCTGTCTTTCCCCTCTTTTGGGATACAGGTTATAACACTTTGGTATTGAAACTGAGAAAAGTTCCCAATTTCATACCCATAGTGTAGAGATCTGTACAAAAATGGTCCAATGTGTTTCCAAAAATATTTATAGAAATCTACAGTAAATCCATCTGAACCAGGGCTCTTACCATTTTGCATAAATTTTAATACAGTAGCACACTCTTCATAAGTTATGTTACCCTCACAGGATTCTTTTTGTTCCCTTGAGAGTTTTATATTGTGTTGAAAAAAGGGACTGGCATCGCAGTCTAGATTTCTACTTTGATAGAGTTTAGCATAAAAGTTTTTTTCCTCAAGAAGAATGTCTTGCTGCGATGTCAGATGCCTTCCCTCATCATTAATAAGTTCGGTTATAGTTTTTTTAATAAAATTTTTCTTTTCTAACTTACAAAAATATTCAGTGCACTTTTCACCATTCTCATGCCAGTTAGCTCTGGCTCTCAGCAATAAACCTTGAATCTTCTGATCTCTAGCATCTTCAAGCTCATTTTTCTTGTCTTGAAGAGACCTTAAGACAGCATCATCAGGTTTAAGGTTCAAAGAGTTTTCTAGTATTTTAATATCATTTTCAAGTTCAACAATATGTTTCTTGTCATCTCGTGACTTAGCAATACTATAATGAATAGACAAGGATCTAATCTTCATCTTCAAGATTTCGAAAAATAATTGATCATCACAAGAAAGTTCAACTTTAAAGTAATCATCATCATTATCCGATACTAAATATTCATTAACTGTCTCTTTAATGCATACTTTAACTTTTTCTACATAAACACTGTCTCTCAGCAATTGAGAGTTAAATTTCCAATAACCTTTACCCCTTTTTTCTAAGCTGGCAGAGAATGTGAAAATGATAGCTGAATGGTCAGTTCTATAACCAGGAAGTATATTTGTCTTTTTCATAAGTGAATACAAGTCCTCTGATACTAAAAAGTAGTCCAGTCGACTTTGTTTTAATGGTGAGGGTTGTCTCCAAGTGTATTTTCTATCATTTGGATTACCAATACGCCACGGATCTACTAATTCATAAGTTTTTAAGATTTCTTCTATCATATCTCTTGAACTAGGGTTTCTGACATGTAAAATATTAAAATTATCCATACTTGGGTCAAGGACAACATTCCAGTCACCACACATTAGAATGCTTGTGTTTGAGTAAGTTCCTATAACTCGTGAAATTTCCTTAAAAAAATTTGGGTCATCATGATTATGACCATATAAACAAACCAACGTAAAACGTTGATTATAAATAGATAAATCTAGTATAATAAATCTTCCATTTGTATCTATGGTTGACATATGGACTTCAAAGTCTAAATTATTTCTAAACATTACACTCACACCTGCACTTCTATTTGTGAAATGACTGAAAAAACATTGCCCACCCCATTCGTCTGACCATATGGATTCAACTTCTTTACTACTATGAGTTTCTTGGAAGCAAACAATAGAAGCATTCTTATCCTTTACCCACTCAAAAACATCAGTTCTCTTTTCTAGGTTTGATAAGCCCCTAACATTCATAGACAAAATTGATACATCACACATGATATTGAGTTACATGAACAGTGTAAGTAAATAAAACGCAAAAGTTAAAACCTTTCAAAAGTCTGTCTTTAACATGATTCACAACCATACTAACAAGAAAAACATGCATACAGATACATACAGCAAGATAGCACATTTGTTTTGGCATAATGTACATTGAGTTGACATGCTCATTGCAGGTTAAAGTAGTTATCATCTAAATTGTAATATATTGAATTAGAGTTATCTCTCTTTAGGTTACCAACAAGCTTTCATAGATCATTATTAGTGACAAATAATAAAAATTGCAAATAATTAAGGATTTGAATTGTAAAACGGTTTTTGTTTTGTTTTTTTTTAAAAGAAAAAAAAATTATGTGTATTTTACGCTAATAAACTAGTTTTATACCCAAGTATAAAAAAGTATATAAAGTATTTAAATACTACGAGAGAGTTCACCAACAACTGGCATTGATTCTACATGTATGCATAGGTGTAATTCTAAAAGTTTATCAAAGATATATAAGAAATCAAACAAAAAGAGGAGGAAAACAGAACAAAAATATGCAAAAAAATCAGTTCAGCAAGACAAATAAATAGTGAATAAATAAATAAATAAAAAGGGGAGATAATGATAATAAAAAGTTTAAGTAGGTGAACTGATAAATATTTAAGTAAATTTACCACAAGCATTGCATTTACTTTATTTACCTATAATTAGGGAAATGCATATTAGCTACAGAAAAAGATAATTAAATATGAAGATAATTGTCATGTACTTTTAGATATTTACATTAAAATACATAGATTGACTGACTGTTTAGAACTCTTAAATAAGTTAATTATTTGTTACTGTCGTCAGCTGTGGTGGTTTTCTTCAGACGTGAGTTTTCTAAGCTTTTGATTAATGTCATCAAATAATTCAAATTTAATTCTTTTGCCTTTTGGAAGTTTGGCAAACACATTACAGTTATAAAACCACACATTTTCAAAGAGTTCGGTGTTTTTCAGTCTAGTCATCAAACCAAGATTGCGTTGTGAAATATCATCATGAAATTTGACATTATTCTTTAACAATTTCTTTTGTTTCATGATGCTGATCTTAAGTTCTGTATTTCTCACTTTCACTATCACAGGTTTTACATCTCCCTTACCTGGTATTCTATGGATGGCTACTACATCACTGTTGTCCAGCTCTATATCTAAATCTGATTTGACCAGTCCTATAAACTCTTTCCTCAAATCTTCACCTCTTTTCTCTGGCAAGTTCATCATTCTGATGTTATGCTTTCTACTATATTGTTCATTGTAATTTGCCATTTTCATTGCCTCTGTTGCTCTATAATGATTGTTCTTGATCTCCTCTGTTAATTTTTCAATTGTTTTGTCTTGTGACCTAATCCTCTCTTTCAAATTTTCATTGTCCATCAATAATGAATCTACTTGATCTTGTAATCTTCCATTTCTCTCCCTTATTACATTTTCCATCTTCTTTTCTGAGTTTTCCAATAACTGTTTCACTATGTCTGTGACAATAGATTTTAAATCAGCTTGTTTCACTAAACAATTTAAATCAGATGTTTTAACAGTGCCCTCCAGGCTTTTCTTAATGTCCAACAGATCATGATGAATGTTCACAGTTAAGATTGGTGGTTTACAGACTTAGTAGATACACTTACGCTGTACAGTTAAGATTGGTGGTTTACAGTATTGGTAGATACACTTACGCTGTACAGTTAAGATTGGTGGTTTACAGAATTGGTAGATATACTTACACTGTACAGTTTAGTTTGGTGGTTTACAGAATAAGTAGATACACTTATGCTGTAGGGTTTAGTTTGTGGTTTACAGAATTGGTAGATACACTTACGCTGTACAGTTAAGTTTGGTGGTTTACAGACTTAGTAGATACACTTACGCTGTACAGTTAAGATTGGTGATTTACAGAATTGGTAGATACACTTACGCTGTACAGTTAAGATTGGTGGTTTACAGAATTGGTAGATACACTTACGCTGTACAGTTAAGATTGGTGGTTTACAGACTTGGTAGATACACTTACGCTGTACAGTTAAGATTGGTGGTTTACAGACTTGGTAGATACACTTACGCTGTACAGTTAAGATTGGTGGTTTACAGAATTGGTAGATACACTTACGCTGTACAGTTAAGATTAGTGATTTACAGAATTGGTAGATACACTTACGCTGTACAGTTAAGTTTGGTGGTTTACAGACTTGGTAGATACACTTACGCTGTACAGTTAAGATTGGTGGTTTCCAGACTTGGTAGATACACTTATGCTGTACAGTTAAGATTGGTGGTTTACAGAATTGGTAGATACACTTACGCTGTACAGTTAAGATTAGTGATTTACAGAATTGGTAGATACACTTACGCTGTACAGTTTAGTTTGGTGGTTTACAGAATAAGTAGATACACTTACGCTGTACAGATTGATGGTTTACAGACTTGGTAGATACACTTACGCTGTACAGTTAAGATTGGTGGTTTACAGACTTGGTAGATACACTTACGCTGTACAGTTAAGATTGGTGGTTTACAGAATTGGTAGATACACTTACGCTGTACAGTTAAGATTGGTGGTTTACAGAATTGGTAGATACACTTACGCTGTACAGTTTAGTTTGGTGGTTTACAGACTTGGTAGATACACTTACGCTGTACAGTTAAGATTGGTGGTTTACAGTATTGGTAGATACACTTACGCTGTACAGTTAAGATTGGTGGTTTACAGTATTGGTAGATACACTTACGCTGTACAGTTAAGATTGGTGGTTTACAGAATTGGTAGATACACTTACGCTGTACAGTTAAGATTGGTGGTTTACAGACTTGGTAGATATACTTACGCTGTACAGTTAAGATTGGTGGTTTACAGAATTGGTAGATACACTTACGCTGTACAGTTAAGTTTGGTGGTTTACAGAATTGGTAGATACACTTACGCTGTACAGTTAAGATTGGTGGTTTACAGACTTGGTAGATACACTTACGCTGTACAGTTAAGATTAGTGGTTTACAGAATTGGTAGATACACTTACGCTGTACAGTTAAGATTGGTGGTTTACAAACTTAGTAGATACACTTACGCTGTACAGTTAAGATTGGTGGTTTACAGTATTGGTAGATACACTTATGCTGTACAGTTAAGATTGGTGGTTTACAGAATTGGTAGATATACTTATGCTGTACAGTTAAGATTGGTGGTTTACAGACTTGGTAGATACACTTACGCTGTACAGTTAAGATTGGTGGTTTACAGAATTGGTAGATATACTTATGCTGTACAGTTAAGATTGGTGGTTTACAGAATTGGTAGATACACTTACGCTGTACAGTTAAGATTGGTGGTTTACAGACTTGGTAGATACACTTATGCTGTACAGTTTAGTTTGGTGGTTTACAGAATTGGTAGATATACTTACGCTGTACAGTTAAGATTGGTGGTTTACAGAATTGGTAGATATACTTACGCTGTACAGTTAAGATTGGTGGTTTACAGAATTGGTAGATACACTTACGCTGTACAGTTTAGTTTGGTGGTTTACAGACGTAGTAGATATACTTACGCTGTACAGTTAAGATTGGTGGTTTACAGAATTGGTAGATACACTTACGCTGTACAGTTAAGATTGGTGGTTTACAGACTTGGTAGATACACTTACGCTGTACAGTTTAGTTTGGTGGTTTACAGAATTGGTAGATACACTTACGCTGTACAGTTTAGTTTGGTGGTTTACAGACTTGGTAGATACACTTACGCTGTACAGTTAAGATTGGTGGTTTACAGTATTGGTAGATACACTTACGCTGTACAGTTAAGATTGGTGGTTTACAGACTTGGTAGATACACTTACGCTGTACAGTTAAGATTGGTGGTTTACAGTATTGGTAGATACACTTACGCTGTACAGTTAAGATTGGTGGTTTACAGAATTGGTAGATACAATTACGCTGTACAGTTAAGATTGGTGGTTTACAGACTTGGTAGATATACTTACGCTGTACAGTTAAGATTGGTGGTTTACAGAATTGGTAGATACACTTACGCTGTACAGTTAAGTTTGGTGGTTTACAGAATTGGTAGATACACTTACGCTGTACAGTTAAGATTGGTGGTTTACAGACTTGGTAGATACACTTACGCTGTACAGTTAAGATTAGTGGTTTACAGAATTGGTAGATACACTTACGCTGTACAGTTAAGATTGGTGGTTTACAGACTTAGTAGATACACTTACGCTGTACAGTTAAGATTGGTGGTTTACAGTATTGGTAGATACACTTACGCTGTACAGTTTAGTTTGGTGGTTTACAGACGTAGTAGATATACTTACGCTGTACAGTTAAGATTGGTGGTTTACAGAATTGGTAGATACACTTACGCTGTACAGTTAAGATTGGTGGTTTACAGACTTGGTAGATACACTTACGCTGTACAGTTTAGTTTGGTGGTTTACAGAATTGGTAGATACACTTACGCTGTACAGTTTAGTTTGGTGGTTTACAGACTTGGTAGATACACTTACGCTGTACAGTTAAGATTGGTGGTTTACAGTATTGGTAGATACACTTACGCTGTACAGTTAAGATTGGTGGTTTACAGACTTGGTAGATACACTTACGCTGTACAGTTAAGATTGGTGGTTTACAGTATTGGTAGATACACTTACGCTGTACAGTTAAGATTGGTGGTTTACAGAATTGGTAGATACACTTACGCTGTACAGTTAAGATTGGTGGTTTACAGACTTGGTAGATATACTTACGCTGTACAGTTAAGATTGGTGGTTTACAGAATTGGTAGATACACTTACGCTGTACAGTTAAGTTTGGTGGTTTACAGAATTGGTAGATACACTTACGCTGTACAGTTAAGATTGGTGGTTTACAGACTTGGTAGATACACTTACGCTGTACAGTTAAGATTAGTGGTTTACAGAATTGGTAGATACACTTACGCTGTACAGTTAAGATTGGTGGTTTACAGACTTAGTAGATACACTTACGCTGTACAGTTAAGATTGGTGGTTTACAGTATTGGTAGATACACTTATGCTGTACAGTTAAGATTGGTGGTTTACAGAATTGGTAGATACACTTACGCTGTACAGTTAAGATTGGTGGTTTACAGACTTAGTAGATACACTTACGCTGTACAGTTAAGATTGGTGGTTTACAGAATTGGTAGATATACTTATGCTGTACAGTTAAGATTGGTGGTTTACAGAATTGGTAGATACACTTACGCTGTACAGTTAAGATTGGTGGTTTACAGACTTGGTAGATACACTTACGCTGTACAGTTTAGTTTGGTGGTTTACAGAATTGGTAGATATACTTACGCTGTACAGTTAAGATTGGTGGTTTACAGAATTGGTAGATATACTTACGCTGTACAGTTAAGATTGGTGGTTTACAGAATTGGTAGATACACTTACGCTGTACAGTTTAGTTTGGTGGTTTACAGACTTAGTAGATATACTTACGCTGTACAGTTAAGATTGGTGGTTTACAGAATTGGTAGATACACTTACGCTGTACAGTTAAGATTGGTGGTTTACAGACTTGGTAGATACACTTACGCTGTACAGTTTAGTTTGGTGGTTTACAGAATTGGTAGATATACTTACGCTGTACAGTTAAGATTGGTGGTTTACAGAATTGGTAGATATACTTACGCTGTACAGTTAAGATTGGTGGTTTACAGAATTGGTAGATACACTTACGCTGTACAGTTTAGTTTGGTGGTTTACAGACTTGGTAGATATACTTACGCTGTACAGTTAAGATTGGTGGTTTACAGAATTGGTAGATACACTTACGCTGTACAGTTAAGATTGGTGGTTTACAGACTTAGTAGATACACTTACGCTGTACAGTTAAGATTGGTGGTTTACAGACTTGGTAGATACACTTATGCTGTACAGTTAAGATTGGTGGTTTACAGAATTGGTAGATACACTTACGCTGTACAGTTAAGATTGGTGGTTTACAGTATTGGTTGATACACTTACGCTGTACAGTTAAGATTGGTGGTTTACAGACTTAGTAGATACACTTACGCTGTACAGTTAAGATTGGTGGTTTACAGTATTGGTAGATACACTTACGCTGTACAGTTAAGATTGGTGGTTTACAGAATTGGTAGATATACTTACGCTGTACAGTTAAGATTGGTGGTTTACAGAATTGGTAGATACACTTACGCTGTACAGTTAAGATTGGTGGTTTACAGAATTGGTAGATACACTTACGCTGTACAGTTAAGATTGGTGGTTTACAGACTTAGTAGATACACTTACGCTGTACAGTTAAGATTGGTGGTTTACAGACTTGGTAGATACACTTATGCTGTACAGTTAAGATTGGTGGTTTACAGAATTGGTAGATACACTTACGCTGTACAGTTAAGATTGGTGGTTTAGAGAATTGGTAGATATACTTACGCTGTACAGTTAAGATTGGTGGTTTACAGAATTGGTAGATACACTTACGCTGTACAGTTTAGTTTGGTGGTTTACAGACTTAGTAGATATACTTACGCTGTACAGTTAAGATTGGTGGTTTACAGAATTGGTAGATACACTTACGCTGTACAGTTAAGATTGGTGGTTTACAGACTTGGTAGATACACTTACGCTGTACAGTTAAGATTGGTGGTTTACAGACTTGGTAGATACACTTACGCTGTACAGTTAAGATTGGTGGTTTACAGAATTGGTAGATACACTTACGCTGTACAGTTAAGATTGGTGGTTTACAGTATTAGTAGATACACTTACGCTGTACAGTTAAGATTGGTGGTTTACAGAATTGGTAGATACACTTACGCTGTACAGTTAAGATTGGTGGTTTACAGACTTGGTATAAAAACTTACGCTGTACAGTTAAGATTGGTGGTTTACAGACTTGGTAGATACACTTACGCTGTACAGTTAAGATTGGTGGTTTACAGACTTGGTAGATACACTTACGCTGTACAGTTAAGATTGGTGGTTTACAGTATTGGTAGATATACTTACGCTGTACAGTTAAGATTGGTGGTTTACAGACTTAGTAGATACACTTACGCTGTACAGTTAAGATTGGTGGTTTACAGAATTGGTAGATACACTTACGCTGTACAGTTTAGTTTGGTGGTTTACAGAATAAGTAGATACACTTATGCTGTAGGGTTTAGTTTGTGGTTTACAGAATTGGTAGATACACTTACGCTGTACAGTTAAGATTGGTGGTTTACAGTATTGGTAGATACACTTACGCTGTACAGTTAAGATTGGTGGTTTACAGAATTGGTAGATACACTTACGCTGTACAGTTAAGATTGGTGGTTTACAGAATTGGTAGATACACTTACGCTGTACAGTTAAGATTGGTGGTTTACAGTATTGGTAGATATACTTACGCTGTACAGTTAAGATTGGTGGTTTACAGAATTGGTAGATACACTTACGCTGTACAGTTTAGTTTGGTGGTTTACAGACTTAGTAGATATACTTACGCTGTACAGTTAAGATTGGTGGTTTACAGACTTAATAGATACACTTACGCTGTAAAGTTAAGATTGGTGGTTTACAGACTTAGTAGATACACTTACGCTGTACAGTTAAGATTGGTGGTTTACAGACTTGGTAGATACACTTACGCTGTACAGTTAAGATTGGTGGTTTACAGACTTGGTAGATATACTTACGCTGTACAGTTAAGATTGGTGGTTTACAGACTTGGTAGATACACTTACGCTGTACAGTTAAGATTGGTGGTTTACAGACTTAGTAGATACACTTACCCTGTACAGTTAAGATTGGTGGTTTACAGAATTGGTAGATACACTTACGCTGTACAGTTAAGATTGGTGGTTTACAGACTTAGTAGATACACTTACGCTGTACAGTTTAGTTTGGTGGTTTACAGTATTGGTAGATACACTTACGCTGTACAGTTAAGATTGGTGGTTTACAGTATTGGTAGATACACTTACGCTGTACAGTTAAGATTGGTGGTTTACAGACTTAGTAGATACACTTATGCTGTACAGTTAAGTTTGGTGGTTTACTGACTTGGTAGATACACTTACGCTGTACAGATAAGTTTGGTGGTTTACAGACTTAGTAGATACAATTACGCTGTACAGTTAAGATTGGTGGTTTACAGACTTGGTAGATACACTTACACTGTACTGTTAAGATTGGTGGTTTACAGACTTAGTAGATACACTTACGCTGTACAGTTAAGATTGGTGGTTTACAGACTTGGTAGATACACTTACGCTGTACAGTTAAGATTGGTGGTTTACAGACTTGGTAGATACACTTACGCTGTACAGTTAAGATTGGTGGTTTACAGAATTGGTAGATACACTTACGCTGTACAGTTAAGATTGGTGGTTTACAGACTTGGTAGATACACTTACGCTGTACAGTTAAGATTGGTGGTTTACAAACTTGGTAGATACACTTACGCTGTACGGATTGGTGGTTTACAGTATTAGTAGATACACTTACGCTGTACAGTTAAGATTGGTGGTTTACAGACTTGGTAGATACACTTACACTGTACAGTTAAGATTGGTGGTTTACAGAATTGGTAGATACACTTACGCTGTACAGTTAAGATTGGTGGTTTACAGACTTGGTAGATACACTTACGCTGTACAGTTAAGATTGGTGGTTTACAGACTTGGTAGATACACTTACCCTGTACAGTTAAGATTGGTGGTTTACAGACTTGGTAGATACACTTACGCTGTACAGTTAAGATTGGTGGTTTACAGACTTGGTAGATACACTTACGCTGTACAGTTAAGATTGGTGGTTTACAGACTTAGTAGATACACTTACGCTGTACAGATTGGTGGTTTACAGTATTGGTAGATACACTTACGCTGTACAGTTAAGATTGGTGGTTTACAGACTTGGTAGATACACTTACGCTGTACAGATTGGTGGTTTACAGTATTGGTAGATACACTTACGCTGTACAGTTAAGATTGGTGGTTTACAGACTTGGTAGATACACTTACGCTGTACAGATTGGTGGTTTACAGTATTAGTAGATACACTTACGCTGTACAGTTAAGATTGGTGGTTTACAGACTTAGAAGATACAATTATGCTGTACAGTTAAGATTGGTGGTTTACAGACTTAGTAGATACACTTACGCTGTACAGTTAAGATTGGTGGTTTACAGACTTAGTAGATACACTTACGCTGTACAGTTAAGATTGGTGGTTTACAGAATTGGTAGATACACTTACGCTGTACAGTTAAGTTTGGTGGTTTACAGACTTGGTAGATACACTTACGCTGTACAGTTAAGATTGGTGGTTTACAGACTTGGTAGATACACTTACGCTGTACAGTTAAGATTGGTGGTTTACAGAATTGGTAGATACACTTACGCTGTACAGTTTAGTTTGGTGGTTTACAGACTTGGTAGATACACTTACGCTGTACAGTTAAGATTGGTGGTTTACAGTATTGGTAGATACACTTACGCTGTACAGTTAAGATTGGTGGTTTACAGTATTGGTAGATACACTTACGCTGTACAGTTAAGATTGGTGGTTTACAGTATTGGTAGATACACTTACGCTGTACAGATTGGTGGTTTACAGTATTGGTAGATACACTAACGCTGTACAGTTAAGATTGGTGGTTTACAGACTTGGTAGATACACTTACGCTGTACAGTTAAGATTGGTGGTTTACAGTATTGGTAGATACACTTACGCTGTACAGTTAAGATTGGTGGTTTACAGTATTGGTAGATACACTTACGCTGTACAGTTAAGATTGGTGGTTTACAGACTTGGTAGATACACTTACGCTGTACAGTTAAGATTGGTGGTTTACAGACTTAGTAGATACACTTACGCTGTACAGTTAAGATTGGTGGTTTACAGTATTAGTAGATACACTTACGCTGTACAGTTAAGTTTGGTGGTTTACAGACTTGGTAGATACACTTACGCTGTACAGTTAAGATTGGTGGTTTACAGTATTGGTAGATACACTTACGCTGTAAAGATAAGTTTGGTGGTTTACAGACTTGGTAGATACACTTACGCTGTACAGTTAAGATTGGTGGTTTACAGTATTAGTAGATACACTTACGCTGTACAGTTAAGTTTGGTGGTTTACAGACTTGGTAGATACACTTACGCTGTACAGTTAAGATTGGTGGTTTACAGAATTGGTAGATACACTTACGCTGTACAGTTAAGATTGGTGGTTTACAGTATTGGTAGATACACTTACGCTGTACAGTTAAGATTGGTGGTTTACAGAATTGGTAGATACACTTACGCTGTAAAGATAAGTTTGGTGGTTTACAGACTTAGTAGATACACTTACGCTGTACAGTTAAGATTGGTGGTTTACAGACTTAGTAGATACACTTACGCTGTACAGTTAAGATTGGTGGTTTACAGACTTAGTAGATACACTTACGCTTAAGATTGGTGGTTTACAGACTTGGTAGATACACTTACGCTGTACAGTTAAGATTGGTGGTTTACAGACTTGGTAGATACACTTACGCTGTACAGTTAAGTTTGGTGGTTTACAGACTTGGTAGATACACTTACGCTGTAAAGATAAGTTTGGTGGTTTACAGACTTAGTAGATACACTTACGCTGTACAGTTAAGATTGGTGGTTTACAGACTTAGTAGATACACTTACGCTGTACAGTTAAGATTGGTGGTTTACAGACTTAGTAGATACACTTACGCTGTACAGTTAAGATTGGTGGTTTACAGACTTGGTAGATACACTTACGCTGTACAGTTAAGATTGGTGGTTTACAGAATTGGTAGATATACTTACGCTGTACAGTTAAGATTGGTGGTTTACAGTATTGGTAGATACACTTACGCTGTACAGATTGGTGGTTTACAGTATTGGTAGATACACTTACGCTGTACAGTTAAGATTGGTGGTTTACAGACTTGGTAGATACACTTACGCTGTACAGTTAAGATTGGTGGTTTACAGTATTGGTAGATACACTTACGCTGTACAGATTGGTGGTTTACAGTATTGGTAGATACACTTACGCTGTACAGTTAAGATTGGTGGTTTACAGAATTAGTAGATACACTTACGCTGTACAGATTGGTGGTTTACAGTATTGGTAGATACACTTACGCTGTACAGTTAAGATTGGTGGTTTACAGTATTGGTAGATACACTTACGCTGTACAGTTAATATTGGTGGTTTACAGAATTAGTAGATACACTTACGCTGTACAGATTGGTGGTTTACAGTATTGGTAGATACACTTACGCTGTACAGTTAAGATTGGTGGTTTACAGAATTGGTAGATACACTTACGCTGTACAGATTGGTGGTTTACAGTATTGGTAGATACACTTACGCTGTACAGTTAAGATTGGTGGTTTACAGAATTAGTAGATACACTTACACTGTACAGTAAAGATTGGTGGTTTACAGTATTAGTAGATACACTTACGCTGTACAGATTGGTGGTTTACAGACTTGGTAGATACACTTACGCTGTACAGTTAAGATTAGTGGTTTACAGAATTGGTAGATACACTTACGCTGACTTTTAGTATTCCAAGTACCACCTAGATATCCTACAACTTCACTTGAGGTAAGATGACAGTGAAAGTCCTTGAAAACAAGAAACATTTTTATCATAAAAATGCTACTATGTGTTACTGAATCTAAGTCTATAAACTTATAAACTGTGAAATATTACTGGTAACACACATATTTTCATTTTTTCATTAAGCATCATAATGGCCTGCAGTAAATAGTAATGTCAGTTAACATTAGTGTATTGATAACACAGTGTTTACAGACATTACCTCATTATAATACAGGCAACTGGAAATTTTGTATTGTTACATGAAAGCCATGGTACATGCATGGATTAAATTAACACTGTGTTTACAGACATTACCTCATTATAATACAGGCAACTGGAAAAATTGTATTGTTACATGAAAGCCATGGTACATGCATGGATTGAAGACTAGACATGGCTTAAATCTTGAAATCAAGAGTGTAAAACGTTATACAGAAACCAAATTTCTCGAAATTTGTAAAATTCCAGAAAACTTCCATCAATGTACATAAATATCTAGACCATTATACAGGAACTGCTGTACTATTTCTATATATTTACATTTTAAAGGTTTTTATAAACAGATATTTACCAGTAATAATAAAGCATTGGTGGCTAATGATACTGTGAATGGTTGAGTCTTCCTTAATGATTTGAATGATTCACATAACACAAATGTACATCGATCTCTGCAAAATATAATCAAATGGCAAGATTAATGTTTATATCACTTTAAGGAATATCCACTTAATGGTTCCACAGAATGGTTACAGATGATAACAATATTGTACAGAGCAAGAAATATTCTTGGGATTTAAAGTGTATTGTTTTTGTTGGTTTGAATGGTGTTTCAACGCCACTGTCAGCAATTTTTCAGCTATTTCATGGCGTCCAGTTTTTATTGGGGGAGGAAGCCGGAGTACCCGGTGAGAACCCCCGACCTGCGGTAGGAAAACTGGCAATCCTTGTCAATTAAGATTGGAGTCGAGTACACCCTGCCTGCAGTGAGAATCGAACCCGCAATCTCAGTGTTGACAGACCATGTGATCAATAGTAGACGAACTACCTTGACCACTCGGCCACCGAGGCCCCGATTTAAAGTGTAGACCTCACCTTTGTTTAAACATGTACAATGGGAGATATAATCTAACAAAGATCTTATGCAGTAATTTTGTGTATTTTATAAACAGACATCTAAGTACTGTGAAAATCATATAACTGTCCTGCAAATACCTAAAGCATCACAGATACATGGTATAGGACCATCTATTATTTGTGAAGATGTAATTGCATGGGTGAAAGTGAAATTTGGTGAAAATCCTGAAAATTTTGGCCGGGGGGTTTGTTATTGTACTTTTTTTATTAACACTGAAAATTTTTTTTAACAAACTTACACATTCTGGTTCCCTTTACAAAGGGAGGAATGGTGAACTGACTTTTGCTGCTTTACTCTGTTTGTTTGCTGGTTTCCTGTTTCAATTTTATTGCAACTAACTGGTTCCTTTAGTGACAAATTCAATGCTGGAAGAAAAATTATTTATATTTCTTATTAATTATTTAAGGTTGAATGGTTAAGGGGCTTACAAACTTTAGTTAAAAGTAACCTGTATAACAAATATAAACAGTCTGCCATAAAGAATCAGTTTGAAACAAGTTGGGAGTGCAAATTAGCAATGAATGCAATATGACACTGTATTTTGCATAAACTAAAGTTTAATGTGACAAGTTACTGTATGAAGAGGGTTGTCATTTGACAGATTTAAGGAAAAATTCAATACAATTCCTGTCAAAACTGGTAAAGAGCAAAAATTGGCTCCTTTTACTGCAAGTGCTGTAAAGTTACATGAAAAAATGTATGCATGTTTTATACATGTAGATGGAAATTTTTGAATTACTAATTTTGAATGAATGAATATTAACAATGCACTGAAATTACAAGAAAACTGATCATGATGAAACCTTTTTGGGGTTAAACTGTGAAAATCAAACCCGCCACCCCTTTTTTTTGTAGACAAACTCCTATACTCAATAAAAAACTCAAATTAACCAAAAATAAAAGGAAGCATGCATCTATCGCAATACAAAATTCCTCAAACATTACATAAAACTGATGAAAGCAAACTATGAATTGATACTATGAATTGATACTTAATCAGAATTTTAACTAAAATATGAAAGGAAGATTGCATATATCAATATAAGTAACTCCCAAACTTTCAAGCAAAATCGTTAACACTTTTTGAAGTTTAAAAAAAACTATAAAATCTCCCCTTTTTTATGACTCGTTAAAGACAATTAAGAATTTTACCAAATACTAAAGGAAGCATAAAAAAAATAAGTTCTCAAAACTTTTTAAAAATTCATGCAAGTGTTTGTGAGTTATAGTCTGAAATAAAAATCATGAACAAAGTCCCATTACTCTATAACAATAAAAAAGAAATTTACCTAAACGTAAACAGAATTTACTATAATATAATTAACAACTGTGTGCAGTTTGAAAAAAATCTTTGAATGCATTCTCAAGATACAGCAATGGATGGACAGACAGATATTGTTACACCATAATAAGTCCATCATAGACGAGCACATAAAATACAATGGTGGTTGTATACAATCTTTCCCCCCCCCTCCCCCCCAAAAAAAAATTATAACAAATTAAAAAAAAAACAACTATATTCTTTTACACATAATCTGAAAAAATAATAGAGGTCATGACACATATTCAATCCCTTCCTTTGTTCTTGACAGAGATAAATATGAAAACAAGTCTACCAGTCTAAACTGAAAAACTAAAATTAAACAAATAGACCCTTACCAAGACTACAAATCACAATAGAATAAAATATTTAACTTAACTGTTGGGCTCTTGGAAATATGAACATTTCTTGTTTATACAATGCCAATTAAAACTAGAGTAAAAAAACCTGTGAGCAATGCTCACCATTGATACCCCCTGCTTCACAATTACTTTGAAAATTCAGGTGTTCTTAATTATGAAATTGAAACTTTATCTAGTTAAATGTGAAGACGAAGTTGGAGATAAAACATGTAACCCTCCCCAATCCCCCAAAGAATAGCAACCCCTATGTCAATGACAAAGTCCATGTTTTTTCTATGGGAAACCTCCAATAATATTCTGATCAAAATGTTTAATTGCCAGTGCACAATGGCAATATGTGACCAAGATTCTGTGTAAGTTTCAACAAATTCCATTCAGTGGTGTAGAAGGAGTTGCAAATAAAAGATGGGTATCCCCTTATGTCCATGACAAAGTCCATGCTTTTCTATGGGAAACCTCAAATATGATTCCGATCAAAATGTTAAATATCTCCTGCACAATGGCACTATGTGAGATGGATTCTGTGTAAGTTTCATCAAATTCCATTCAGTGGTGTAGGAGTTGCACATAAGAGATGGGTATCCCCTTATGTCAATGACAGTCCATGTTTTTCTATGGGAAACCCCAAATATCATTCCGATCAAAATGTTAAATATTTCCTGCACAATGGCACCATGTGCCATGGATTCTGTGTAAGTTTCAAGAAATTCCATTCAGTGGTGTAGGAATGAGTTGCACATAAGAGATGGGTATCCCTTATGTCCATGACAAAGTCCATGTTTTTCTATGGGAAACCCCAAATATCATTCCAATCGAAATGTTTAATATCTAGTGCACAATGGCAATATGTGACAACATTCTGTGTAAGTTTCATCAAATTCCATTTAGTGGTGTTGGAAGAGTCGCACATAAGAAATGGGTATCCCCTTATGCCAATGACAGTCCATGTTTTTCTATGGGAAACCCCAAATATCATTCCGATCAAAATAATAAATATCTCCTGCACAATGGCATTATGTTACAAGGATTCTGTGTAAGTTTCAACAAATTCCATTCAGTGGTGTAGGAGGAGTTGCACATAAGAGATGAGGACCCCCTTTGGTCAATGACAATGTCCATGTTTTTCTATGGGAACCCCCAAATATCATTCAGATCAAAATGTTTAATATCTCCTGCACAATGTGACAAGGATTCTGTGTAAGTTTCATTAAATTCCATTCAGTGGTGTAGGAGGAGTTGCACATAAGAGATAGGAACCCCCTTAGGTCAATGACAAAGTCCATGTTTTTCTATGGGAAACCCCAAATATCATTCTGATCAAAATGTTAAATATCTCCTGCACAATGGCACTAAGTGACAAAGATTCTGTGTAAGTTTCATCAAATTCCATTCAGTGGTGTAGGAGGAGTTGCAAATAAGAGAAAGTGTAACGGACAGACGGACACCATGAACAGCGGGGGGTATAATATACATGCCCTTTGAATTTTAAAAAGAAGCAACATTGTTTGAATATACTCTTATACTTGGCCTATCAAAAAACGCTCAATGGTATATTGTCCATATCATAAAGATCGCACTCTTACATTGACCACTTCATAAGATACCACCAGTTCCCAAATGTCAAAACACTAGAGTCAAAAGCTGTTGGAATTGATTACAAAATAGGTACTGTCTTCTTAACATTTTCCGAAAAATTATGAATTTCTGAAAAATCTATAAGAATAATAAACAAACAATTCCATAATTGCAGGTACACAACTTAAAAACATGTGAAATCTTTGTGTGATTTTTCAGAGATATGAGTTAAAAACTCTAGAAGGAGCAGATTATACAAAATAAGTACTGTCTTCTGAACATTTTCTGAAAATTATGAACTTTGCAAAGTGTAATGAACAGACAGACAGACAGATAGATGGACACAAGGAAGGCCCACTCCTTATCATCAGAACATAACCCCGCTTTTCATGCACCGGTATAATAATATATTTTTAATCCACTACATCAAGCAATGCTTACAGTGATCAGCTGACACATTATTGGGTTAATGTGGAACTTATTCCATAGTTCTAAAACTAACGACACAGAATAACAGTTTCTAAAAATCATTTGTGCACTTTGATCTATTTTAATTATTCATTTGCTGCAAGTGGAACATGCAGGTAACTGTTGACTTAAATTGACTTACAAGTTTATAAATAAAGGATGGTAACAATTAGGATACAAACCATCTCTGTATTTACAGGTTCATTAATAGCCTAAATTTTTCAAAAATATACAAAGTACAAAGTAATATTTTTGGAAAAAAGAATTCTCATAATTTTGATGATACCAGAATAGAATTTTTACACCCCCAAAATGCAAATAATTACTTTTACAGGCATTGGCCAGTACCATATAAGTTGACTTGCACATACATTTCTCCTCAATCCTTTTCTTTCATCGATTTCATGTGAAATACATAGTCTCTCACATTGTTTCCCATTTGTTATGAAATTTCTCAAATCAAAATAGTTAAATTTTCACTTTTAAAGTTTGAGGTTTACAAAGAACTTTAAAAGATGAAAATTAAATTATCAAGATTTCAGAAATTATGGTTATAAAAGGTAACACTATTAGAGATTGTTTCTCTATTGACCATCTGAAAATATTTCTACAAGATTATTCAAGATTATTTTGACACGACTTGAAGTGCCATGCCTTGTTGCATGGCTTCAGGAACTTGTATTCCAGGTTTTTAAATTGTCTTATATTTTGTTTGAGTAATTTATAGCCAACATTATATTTTTGTGAAATGCATAAAAAAATTCAATTGAAAATAAAAATCAATTAGTTAAAAACAACAATTTCAAAGGGACTATTTTGTCGGAGTGATCTTGAAAAAACATTGTTATACAGTTTTTGTTTAGCAAATGGTTGTGTCCATTTGTAATTAAAATAAAATTTTCTTGTTGACATAGTGTCCAAAAGTAAATGCATGTACCATGAGGGTAAGATTGCATTGAAATGCTACTGTATTGTATATTGCTAGGAACATCAGTAATATTTTATGTATTGGTAAAGGAAGTTGGGGGGTGGGGGTAATTTTAGATTGAAGTTATATTTTGTGTTAATCTATTTTTACCAGTCTGTCATGTTTACATTAGTATCAAGAACAACATTTCATTACATTGTCCTAGAAAAATAAAGTTCAGGCATGACATAATTCTTAACCAATCAATGCCTGAGAACAAAGACTGAATTTTTCTCACATCAGTTGGGAAGCTTGAAAATTGATTAGAAATTAGAGAAAAATATTAAATAATTTACTATAAGAAATTAAATCAAGTGTGGACACAGTTAGAATGTCTCGCCTGCATTCAGCGTCAGCAACAACAAAAAATTATGTCATAAATAGCATTAAATGGTTATTGAAAATATACAATGGTTACAGAGAAGAAGACATAATCCAAAAACTTTAACATAGTCACTGGACCATAAAATTAAGGTAATGTTCAGTTGAAACCTACCAAACACTCATGTACTTATCATCAGCAACCCATATACCTAATACTGTCATCCTACCATGCATGGTTCCAGAGAAACTGCCATAACCCAAAACCTTCATGTAGTCGCTGGATCGTGAAATTGAGGTCAAGGTGAGGTGACACCTACCAGACAGTCATGTACTATTCATCAGCAACCTATATACCAAATATTGTCATCATACCATGCGTGGTTACAGAGGAACAGCCATAACCCCAAAACTTTAGCCTAGTCGCTGGACCGTGTAATTGAGGTCATGGTCAGGTGACACCTACCAGACAGTCATGTACTATTCATCAGCAACCTATATACCAAATATTATCATCCTACCATGTGTGGTTACAGAGGAACAGCCATAACCCAAAAAACTTTAAAGTAGTCCCTGGACCATGAAATTGAGGTCAATATCAGTTGACACCAACCAAACAGTCATGTACTATTCATCAGCAACCTATATCCCAAATATTGTCATCCTATTATGAATGGTTACAGAGGAACTGCTGTAACCCCAAAACTTTCAAGTAGTCACTGCACTGTGAAATTTAGGTCAAGGTCGGTGACAGGTGACTAACTGACAAGTACTCATCATAAGCTACCTAGGGCTTGGGCTTACAAAGATATGAAGCAAGATTTCCAAGTGTTTACGTCACTACCGCCGCCAGATTCCTATACATATGTCTCGCCTCCAGCAACTATCGTTGCAGACAAGACAAAAAATGTTTAAATGTACTTGTTCATCAACAAAAACCCAAAATGACATTTTCCCTGATATCAAACTAAGTCTTGTAACATTCAATTTTTTACTGGCATACATGTAAATAAAATTTTCTATGTTGAGACCAACCAATTAATCTTGCTGTTTGTTTAAACTGGTTCAATATTTTCATAAAGGAAGCTATTTTAACATTTTCCTATAGGTTTCTATGATAAATTAATTCCTACTACAATTGCAGCCATCATGGATTTTTGATCAAATAAGCAAGCATAAACTTCCAGCCAATAAGCATTATTATCACAATTATTGTCTGACGCATACAAAACACATGGTCGCCATATTTGTTAACGTTTAGCAACACAAAAAGTAGTTACATACAATCATTCATGAAAATATGAACGAATCTTGGAACTACTGGTTTAAGCCATTCCGACCAATAAAAAATCTCTATAAATGTAAATGAAAGTTAAGAATTATTAATGGCCTAAATGACCAGAAGAGAGGTTTTACTGTACTTACCTTCTTCTTGACATTCATTCTTGCTATTATCCTCTAAGATTCTGCAAAAATACAATTTGTATTAAGTTCTACATGTATTTTAATATTTCATACCTTTCAATATTGAAAAAAAAAATCAAAGAATCTGTCCAGGGGTCACAGATGCCCCCGCTAAATGAAATCCCAAACAGAAAGTAGTTGTCAGACAGGTCTGAAAGTCGCTTAGGATGTACAACTTGTGATGCTGAACCACCCTGCCAAATTTTAAATTGTTCTCATGTACGGTTTCTAAGAAAATCTTGACGAAAATTCATACGTATGTACATACATACATACAGACAGATGGTCAGACATAAGTAAACCTAATGCCCCCCAACATGACGTCACGGGGGCATAAAAACGTAAGTGTTTGATTAGTTATAAAATGGTATTTCTGCTTTAACCATAACATTGTGTAGTGTCTAAATAAACTTAGGAACTTATAATAAAACGTTTTAGTAATATCTGAAGCATAAAGTACCCTAAGAACTTCACCAGTAAACAAAACAATCAACACAACTACACTGAACACAGGAACTTAACCAGTACACAAGACTCCACCTACAAAGCAATCATTACTACTACACTGAACACAGGAACTTAATCAGTAAACAAGACTACACCTACAAAGCAATCAATACTACTACACTTAACACAGGAACTTAACCAGTAAACAACACTCCACCTACAAAGCAATCAACACTACTACACTGAACACAGGAACTTAACCAGTAAACAAGACTCCAACTACAAAGCAATCAATACTACTACACTGAACACAGGAACTTAACCAGTAAACAAGACTCCACCTACAAAGCAATCAACACTACTACACTGAACACAGGAACTTAACCAGTAAACAAGACTCCATCTACAAAGCAATCAACACTACTACACTGAACACATGAACTTAACCAGTAAACAAGACTCCATCTACAACACAATCAATACTACTACACTGCACACATGAACTTAACCAGTAAACAAGACTCCACCTACAAAGCAATCAACACTACTACACTTAACACAGGAACTTAACCAGTAAACAAGATTCCATCTATAAAGCAATCAACACTACTACACTTAACACAGGAACTTAACCAGTAAACAAGACTCCATCTACAAAGCAATCAACACAACTACACTTAACACAGGAACTTAACCAGTAAACAAGACTCCACCTACAAAGCAATCAATACTACTACACTTAACACAGGAACTTAATCAGTAAACAAGACTCCATCTACAAAGCTATTAACACTACTACACTGAACACAGGAACTTAACCAGTAAACAAGACTCCACCTACAAAGCAATCAATACTACTACACTGAACACAGGAACTTAATCAGTAAACAAGACTCCATCTACAAAGCAATCAACACTACTACACTGAACACAGGAACTTAACCAGTAAACAAGATTCCATCTATAAAGCAATCAACACTACTACACTTAACACAGGAACTTAACCAGTAAACAAGACTCCATCTACAAAGCAATCAACACAACTACACTTAACACAGGAACTTAACCAGTAAACAAGACTCCATCTACAAAGCAATCAACACTACTACACTGAACACAGGAACTTAACCAGTAAACAAGACTCCACCTACAAAGCAATCAATACTACTACACTTAACACAGGAACTTAACCAGTAAACGAGACTCCATCTACAAAGCAATCAATACTACTACACTTAACACAGGAACTTAACCAGTAAACAAGACTCCACCTACAAAGCAATCAACACTACTACACTTAACACAGGATCTTAACCAGTAAACAAGACTCCACCTACAAAGCAATCAATACTACTACACTGAACACAGGAACTTAACCAGTAAACAAGACTCCACCTACAAAGCAATCAATACTACTACACTGAACACAGGAACTTAATCAGTAAACAAGACTCCACCTACAAAGCAATCAATATTACTACACTGAACACAGGAACTTAACCAGTAAACAAGACTCCATCTACAAAGCAATCAACACTACTACACTGAACACAGGAACTTAACCAGTAAACAAGACTCCACCTACAAAGCAATCAATACTACTACACTGAACACAGGAACTTAACCAGTAAACAAGACTCCACCTACAAAGCAATTCAACACTACTACACTGAACACAGGAACTTAACCAGTAAACAAGACTCCACCTACAAAGCAATCAATACTACTACACTGAACACAGGAACTTAATCAGTAAACAACACTCCACCTACAAAGCAATCATTACTACTACACTGAACACAGGAACTTAATCAGTAAACAAGACTCCACCTACAAAACAATCAACACTACTACACTGAACACAGGAACTTAACCAGTACACAAGACTCCACCTACAAAGCAATCAATACTACTACACTGAACACAGGAACTTAACCAGTAAACAAGACTCCACCTACAAAGCAAACAATATTACTACACTGAACACAGGAACTTAACCAGTTAACCACACTCCATCTAGAAAGCAATCAATATTACTACACTGAACACAGGAACTTAACCAGTACACAAGACTCCACCTACAAAGCAATCATTACTACTACACTGAACACAGGAACTTAATCAGTAAACAAGACTCCACCTACAAAGCAATCAACACTACTACACTTAACACAGGAACTTAACCAGTAAGCAACACTCCACCTACAAAGCAATCAACACTACTACACTTAACACAGGAACTTAACCAGTAAACAAGACTCCACCTTCAAAGCAATCAACACTACTACACTGAACACAGGAACTTAACCAGTAAACAACACTCCATCTACAAAGCAATCAACACTACTACACTGAACACAGGAACTTAACCAGTAAACAACACTCCATCTACAAAGCAATCAACACTACTACACTGAACACAGGAACTTAACCAGTAAACAAGACTCCACCTACAAAGCAAACAATACTACTACACTTAACACAGGAACTTAACCAGTAAACAAGACTCCACCTACAAAGCAAACAATACTACTACACTTAACACAGGAACTTAACCAGTAAACAAGACTCCATCTACAAAGCAATCAATACTACTACACTGAACACAGGAACTTAACTGGTAAACAAGACTCCACCTACAAAGCAATCAACACTACTACACTGAACACAGGAACTTAACCAGTAAACAACACTCCATCTACAACGCAATCAATACTACTACATAGAACAAAGGAACTTAACCAGTAAACAAGACTCCATCTACAAAGCAATCAATACTACTACACTGAACACAGGAACTTAACCAGTAAACAACACTCCACCTACAAAGCAAACAATACTACTACACTGAACACAGGAACTTAACCAGTAAACAAGACTCCACCTACAAAGCAATCAATCCTACTACACTGAACACAGGAACTTAACCAGTAAACAAGACTCCACCAAAAAAGCAAACAATATTACTACACTGAACACAGGAACTTAACCAGTAAACAACACTCCATCTACAACGCAATCAATACTACTACTTAGAACACAGGAACTTAACCAGTAAACAAGACTCCATCTACAAAGCAATCAATCCTACTACACTGAACAGAGGAACTTAACCAGTAAACAAGACTCCACCTACAAAGCAATCAATCCTACTACACTGAACACAGGAACTTAACCAGTAAACAAGACTCCACCTACAAAGCAAACAACATTACTACACTTAACACAGGATCTTAACCAGTAAACAACACTCCATCTACAAAGCAATCAATCCTACTACACTTAACACAGGATCTTAACCAGTAAACAACACTCCATCTACAACGCAATCAATACTACTACATAGAACACAGGAACTTAACCAGTAAACAAGACTCCATCTACAAAGCAATCAATACTACTACACTGAACACAGGAACTTAACCAGTACACAAGACTCCACCTACAAAGCAATCATTACTACTACACTGAACACAAGAACTTAATCAGTAAACAAGACTCCACCTACAAAGCAATCAACACTACTACACTTAACACAGGAACTTAACCAGTAAACAACACACCACCTACAAAGCAATCAACACTACTACACTGAACACAGGAACTTAACAAGTAAACAAGACTCCACCTACAAAGCAATCAACACTACTACACTGAACACAGGAACTTAATCAGTAAACAAGACTCCACCTACAAAGCAATCAGCACTACTACACTGAACACATGAACTTAACCAGTAAACAACACTCCACCTACAAAGCAATCAACACTACTACACTGAACACAGGAACTTAACCAGTAAACAAGACTCCATCTACAAAGCAATCAACACTACTACTACACTGAACACAGGAACTTAACCAGTAAACAACACTCCATCTACAACGCAATCAATACTACTACATAGAACACAGGAACTTAACCAGTAAACAAGACTCCACCTACAAAGCAATCAACACTACTACACTGAACACAGGAACTTAACCAGTAAACAACACTCCACCTACAAAGCAATCAACACTACTACACTGAACACAGGAACTTAACCAGTAAACAAGACTCCATCTACAAAGCAATCAACACTACTACTACACTTAACACAGGAACTTAACCAGTAAACAAGACTCCATCTACAAAGCAATCAATACTACTACACTTAAAACAGGAACTTAACCAGTAAACAAGACTCCATCTACAAAGCAATCAACACTACTACACTTAACACAGGAACTTAACCAGTAAACAAGACTCCATCTACAAAGCAATCAACACTACTACACTTAACACAGGAACTTAACCAGTAAACAACACTCCACCTACAAAGCGATCAATACTACTACACTGAACAGGAACTTAATCAGTAAACAAGACTCCACCTACAAAGCAATCAATACTACTACACTGAACACAGGAACTTAACCAGTAAATAAGACTCCACCTACAAAGCAATCAATATTACTACACTGAACACAGGAACTTAACCAGTAAACAAGACTCCACCTACAAAGCAATCAACACTACTACACTGAACACATGAACTTAACCAGTAAACAAGACTCCATCTACAACGCAATCAATACTACTACACTGAACACAGGAACTTAACCTGTAAACAAGACTCCACCTACAAAACAATCAACACTACTACACTTAACACAGGAACTTAACCAGTAAACAAGATTCCATCTATAAAGCAATCAATACTACTACACTGAACACAGGAACTTAATCAGTAAACAAGACTCCACCTACAAAGCAATCGACACTACTACACTTAACACAGGAACTTAACCAGTAAACAACACTCCACCTACAAAGCAATCAACACTACTACACTTAACACAGGAACTTAACCAGTAAACAACACTCCACCTACAAAGCAATCAACACTACTACACTGAACACAGGCATAGAATTTAACTTTTTTACCCACAAGCAAATCTTTGCTTGTGGTCATTTTTTTCACAAGCAAAATTTGTAAGGTTGAGAATTTTTAGAAGCAAAACTTTTCTGTGTCATTGGTTTACAAATTGATTGAATTATAATGAAGAACTATTAGAACTAGGAATAGAAAATTACATCATTGTGACAAATCTGTTAAAAGTATTTAAACATATTTAATATGGTACTTAAGATTACTTTTAACTTAAACTTGTTTAAAGTAAATGCCAAATACTATTTTTTACTACGTTTCTATCATTGCAATACTTATTTCAACACTATCAGCATCGTATATTTGCAATCTCCGGCATTAAATTCATATCCGCTCCGGAAACTTTCACGTATTTTTGCTCTGAACTGGTTACCGGTCGTATTTTAAACCTACGCTTTATATACGAAATAAAAGTTAAAAGGGTACCAGTTGACTTTGTGGCGCGTAAACATAATAAACATGACGCTCTATCAAAATACGAAGATTTCTTAACAAAATGGGAATAAGAGAGTATATGAATTTTTTTTTCACGAAACAAGTGCCTGTGGCCGTAAACTAACAAAACTGGACAAATTATCGTAGACGCAAAATTTTGCCCTTTTCCTAATTTCCCAGACGCAATTAACATATTTCACACGCATTTTGCGTCTTAGCGTCCGTTAATTTCGAATCCTGTGAACACAGGAACTTAACCAGTAAACAACACTCCACCTACAAAGCAATCAACACTACTACACTGAACACAGGAACTTAACCAGTAAACAAGACTCCACCTACAAAGCAATCAATACTACTACACTGAACACAGGAACTTAACCAGTAAACAAGACCTCCTACAAAGCAATCAATACTATAACACTGAACACAGGAACTTAACCAGTAAACAAGACTCCACCTACAAAGCAATCAATACTACAACACTTAACACAGGAACTTAACCAGTAAACAACACTCCACCTACAAAGCAATCAACACTACTACACTGAACACAGGAACTTAACCAGTAAACAAGACTCCACCTACAAAGCAATCAATACTACTACACTGAACACAGGAACTTAACCAGTAAACAAGACTCCACCTACAAAGCAATCAATACTACTACACTTAACACAGGAACTTAACCAGTAAACAAGACTCCATCTACAAAGCAATCAATCCTACTACACTGAACACAGGAACTTAACCAGTAAACAAGACTCCATCTACAAAGCAATCAATACTACTACACTGAACACAGGAACTTAACCAGTAAACAACACTCCACCTACAAAGCAATCAATACTACTACACTGAACACAGGAACTTAACCAGTAAACAACACTCCACATACAAAGCAATCAATATTACTAAACTGAACACAGGAACTTAACCAGTAAACAAGACTCCACCTACAAAGAAATCAATACTACTACACTGTGTTAGCACTACCTCAAAATTTCCATTAGCCAATGTGGCTAATACATCCAAATTTTACTTAGCCACATTTGAAATTTGTTAGCCACAATATTTCAGCAAAATTTGTGTGTGCAAAATATGGAAGCTGTAAATTTAAATGACTTGTATAGAAAAGGGGGAATATGTGATGAGCAACACTAAAATTTTGGATTAATTCCATTCATAGGTCACAACCAGGTCTTTTACAACTGTTCTTCATTTGAAGAATTTAGATTTAGTGCTGAGGTTCAACTTTTAAATGAAAACATTTAACCAGATGATAATAGAGTAACCGTAAGAACGAAATACGCCTGCATACGCCTGCCGTAATAGAAGTACGCCTGCAGTAATAAAGTATACGCCTGCCATCATATTTATGCATTATATTAATTTTTTATGGTGTACTATGATGTAAAAATAGTTTTAGAATGAATTATATGTATTTTTTGTAGTTTTCAATAAAGGTTTTGAGGAATAACAGGCCATTCATTGTAACGGTGAATTGTTGACAACATGGGGGTATAACTTGCGCAGGCGTGGTCTATTCGGAAAATAGGTTTGGTTAAAAACCAACATATATGATAGACCTTAAAGTAGAAGACGACAATTTCCATGAATATGTTTTCAAACCCAACGTGGTTCTGCTTTTTTATAAATGTATCAATTGAACCATAAATAAGACAATAATAAGAGTTAGAATAACTGTATTGTAGGTTTAACTGAGTCAATGTAAACTAATAACATATTCAAAGAAATATCATAAATAAAGTGGACAATCTTTAGAGAATGAATGTAAGAATTGAACTGAATTTTGTATGAAATCGTATCTTTTTTGTAGAGGTCCTAATTATTCTAATTACATCAAGTTCCTTTGAAGTTAAAATCATCTCACTTGTGAACACAAATCATAACCTTTCATTTTAATTGGATTAATTGGATTAGCGGTAATTTAACAATTGTTAATTATGGTGAGTAAAAATCAAGCATGACTTGATGATTGGATTATGTTTCTTACACATTAATGTAAATCAGTCAACTTGGATTTAGCATTGGGGTAAGTTTAATTATATATATTCTGTAGATTTATTGTTACAAAAGTAAAATTTCATATTATTGATGTACTTGCGCATTTAATACATTTTCTATCCAATTCATGCACGTGATTTTATGCATATATAAGAATTCGTAACTCTTGTAAACCATCAGTCGGAAGACTTTATAACTTTTTAATTCCAATAAAAGTAAATTATTTTATACAATAAATTAATTAATAAATAAATCGTCAAAATGTATAAACTTATAAATTTGATATAAGATATTTTGTTCAGTGCGCGTCCATGCGGACATGACTTAACATTAGGTGTTCGCAGAAAAAGGCTAATAAATAAATAAAACACTTTTTTTTAGGTTCAAACTGATTTGTTTTACTATTTAAAGTTATTTCTTGGTGAAATATAAGTCACAAATAGTGGCAGGCGTACACTTTTTTACTGCAGGCGTACTTCTATACGGCAGGCGTATGCAGGCGTATTTAAGTAGGACCGGTTTTGCCATGCTTGACAAAATTAAACTGGAATTAAGATCAATTACTGCAATGGGAACCAGTTCGGTATTGAGTAAAATCGAAAACAAATTCGGACAAGGGTAATGTTTTTACGGAATAGACAATTACGCATTGAAATTTCCCGGATATATATCGTTACCGCTCCGAACTTTATCTCAAAGATTTATTTTAGATTTCGACAGTCAACATTTTACTTTCGCTTTCACTTCGCCAACGTGGCGAACGAGAATGAATAACACTTCGCCACATTAAAGTTTAATTCTCATTGGCGACTGTGGCGACCTATTAGCGCTAACACAGCTACACTGAACACAGGAACTTAACCAGTAAACAAGACTCCATCTACAAAGCAATCAACACTACTACACTGAACACAGGAACTTAACCATTAAACAAGACTCCACCTACAAAGCAATCAACACTACTACACTTAACACAGGAATTTAACCAGTAAACAACAATCCACCTACAAAGCAATCAACACTACTACACTGAACACAGGAACTTAATCAGTAAACAAGACTATACCTACAATGCAATCAACACTACTACACTGAACACAGGAACTTAACCAGTAAACAACACTCCACCTACAAAGCAATCAACACTACTACAATGAACACAGGAACTTAACCAGTAAACAACACTCCACCTACAAAGCAATCAACGCTACTACACTGAACACAGGAACTTAACCAGTAAACAACACTCCATCTACAAAGCAATCAACACTACTACACTGAACACAGGAACTTAACCAGTACACAAGACTCCACCTACAAAGCAATCAACACTACTACACTTAACACAGGAACTTAACCAGTAAACAAGACTCCATCTA
Organism: Limnoperna fortunei; assembly: GCA_944474755.1. Taxonomy (NCBI): domain Eukaryota; kingdom Metazoa; phylum Mollusca; class Bivalvia; order Mytilida; family Modiolidae; genus Limnoperna; species Limnoperna fortunei. The sequence goes on along the minus strand of OX104125.1, from coordinate 10,572,765 downwards.
CAAAGCAATCAACACTACTACACTGAACACAGGAACTTAACCAGTAAACAAGACTCCACCTACCATGCAATCAACACTACTACACTGAACACAGGAACTTAATCAGTAAACAAGACTCCACCTACAAAGCAATCAATACTACTACACTTAACACAGGAACTTAACCAGTAAACAAGACTCCACCTACAAAGCAATCAACACTACTATACTGAACACAGGAACTTAAACAGTAAACAACACTCCACCTACAAAGCAATCAACGCTACTACACTGAACACAGGAACTTAACCAGTAAACAAGACTCCACCTACAAAGCAATCAATACTATTACACTGAACACAGGAATTTAACCAGTAAACAAGACTCCACCTACAAAGCAATCAATACTACTACACTTAACACAGGAACTTAACCAGTAAACAAGACTCCACCTACAAAGCAATCAATATTACTACACTGAACACAGGAACTTAACCAGTAAACAAGACTCCACCTACAAAGCAATCAATATTACTACACTTAACACAAGAACTTAACCAGTAAACAACACTCCACCTACAAAGCAATCAACGCTACTACACTGAACACAGGAACTTAACCAGTAAACAAGACTCCACCTACAAAGCAATCAATACTACTACACTTAACACAGGAACTTAACCAGTAAACAAGACTCCACCTACAAAGCAATCAACACTACTACACTGAACACAAGAACTTAACCAGTAAACAACACTCCACCTACAAAGCAATCAACACTACTACACTTAACACAGGAACTTAACCAGTAAACAAGACTCCACCTACAAAGCAATCAACACTACTACACTGAACACAGGAACTTAACCAGTAAACAAGACTCCATCTACAAAGCAATACTACTACACTGAACACAGGAACTTAACCAGTAAACAACACTCCACCTACAAAGCAATCAACACTACTACACTGAACACATGAACTTAACCAATAAACAAGACTCCATCTACAAAGCAATCAACACTACTACACTGAACACAGGAACTTAACCAGTAAACAAGACTCCACCTACAAAGCAATCAACACTATTACACTGAACACAGGAACTTAACCAGTAAACAAGACTCCACCTACAAAGCAATCAACACTATTACACTGAACACAGGAACTTAACCAGTAAACAAGACTCCACCTACAAAGCAATCAATACTACAACACTTAACACAGGAACTTAACCAGTAAACAAGACTCCACCTACAAAGCACACACTGAACAGTGTGGATCTAATACTGTATTTATATTATGGTAACAAGCATACAAAGTTTCAAACAATTCCATTTGAAACACCTCCATTTTATAAAAAAGGGCTAGAAGTTTATTTAAAAAATAGTTCTATTAAACTGTCTTAATGATATGTGGACCTCTATATGGGAATAAGCAAGCATGCACAAAGGTTCAAGAAATTATATTTAAAATGGAGGAGTTGCCCATGCAAACTTTCAATAAAATAATCCAATCCGAAAAAGGAAATAACTCCTTTGTCAAATAGCCCAATAAAGCAGCTCTAATAATACCTTCACATTGTAATGACAAATCATTCAGTTGAGAAGAATTCTTATTTAAACTTATAAGGAGATGAACAAACAAACTGTGATGGATGGACAGCACAAAGACAGACAATATAATAAGGTGCATCCAAATACCTCACATACTAATGAACAGGACAGATATTAAAAACAGGCCTCACAAAGATTTTCATTTCAATTTCAAGGACTTTTCAAGAACTTTCCAAGGTATTTTTGATCATTTTCAAGGTCCTTAAATGGATGGATAAAAGTTTCTTTAAACAAAATAAAATATTTTTTCAAAATACTTTAATTTGAATGGCTCAAGTGACTTCACAAGTTCTAATAGATGCAACCTGATTCAAAGCTTAGTTGGAGATGATATACATATAAATGTCTGCTATCCAATCCAACTCATTTCCTTGAATAAAATATGTTTCAACTGAAGCTTAGTTGCAAATTCGTGTCATGCCCCTATAAAAGTAATAAAGCTGAGACAGCAAAACTTTGTAATACCCTTAAGCGGGGTGTAAATTTTGGCGTATTTTGGCCGTCAAACAGAAATCGCCAAAATTAAAACCACTAAAATTCATGATTTTAGAAACTCTGGTAAAATGTTTTGTAGACGATCCTTATTGTTAAATTAATCAATAACATGGTGATTTGTCAAATATTGGTATCTTGTGTTTTAGACACAGTCCGACACTTTAACTATAGATGTATTTTTAGACACTTTGACCTTGATTTCGTATCATATGTCATTAAATAATAAAGAATGTAGTTTTACTATCGATCTGCATATTGATATCTACAATATTCAAAACCTACTGTGACAAGCGTAACTAAGTCACTGTCTTAGTACATGAAATATAGCCTGTTTCCTTCCCTTCCTATGTGGTCCCCCTTGTTTACTTATGTTCCAATTGGAAAATACACAAACACATGTCATCCGGGAGTGCTAGACTGCCGCTAGACTGCCAAATGTTTTTCTATGGTTTTGCCTATCAGCCAAAATTAAAACCAGCAAATTTTTTGCAATACATTTTGACCTAAAAACCGCCAAATTTTACACCCGCTAAAAAAACAGCTATACTGTATAATATATGAAGAGACTTGGTCTTGAAGTAAAGGTACCCTTCATAATATCATGTGTGTTTTATTTACTATGACATAGCTAAACATATTAATATACTTGTTTGCTGATATGTTGTGTTCTGTTGATTTTGTACTGAGGTCTATTGGTGGTATGGCATCTGTACTTGGTTCTGGTGTCAACATTTGTCCATTTTGTCTCTGGTCATCATACTGTTCTGTGTGTTCTTTAAATGAATGCTTTCTATGAGGACTAAAACCAAACAGCTTTGGACGATTGCTGTTGTTATTGCAAACACCAAAATCATTTTCAAGACTCTCTCCATTATGATTTTGCTCCATCATAAAAACTCTTGGTGACTAAAAAATAAACACAATTTGACCAATTTAGATATCTTATTAGTCAGTGAAGTACTAGTATATAAGATTGTTGTATTTGTGAAGTATACAGAACAATTTATTATAATAGGATTAGGATAAATCATACAGTTTAAAATTGGTGTAAAAATATTAAAACTGAGCACAGCTATCATTCAACAATATTACAAATTTTAAAGAGAACTAATTCATTAAGTTTTTCATTCACTTTAACTCTGTGACACTGAGTCGACAAGATTTAGGGTACTAAAACTCAAACCTGAGATGATGTATCCTAATGTAAACTTATTCTGCTGTTTTGCTTACATGCTGTCTATTAGCACAAATAAAACAAGCTTTGCCAAAGGGAAGTCAATTTATCTAAAATTAAGAATGTATTTAGTCAAAATCTGAAAAAAATATCGATTGATACAACCTGTGTGATAAAAAACCTTGTATCATCTATATATGTGATACAAGATGTACTTTTGTCGGAACTACTTCTTGACGTCGCAATGCATGATATAACCAATAATTCGTTGAATGACTTTCATTCTATGAATGAAATATGACGTCATAATGCGTGTGACGTTAGGGGCTATATTTTATAAACAAATGCTTCGTTGAATGCTAAATTTTAAATTGTATACATTCAGTTTTATTCTGCCCTTTTTATACTTCTTAATTTTAGATAAACTTATTACATACATTTAAGTGTAGGTACAACTACCTGTATCACGTCTCGACAGTTGCATACATTCCGCATCACAACTCGACGCTGCGCGTCTCGTAGTGATACGAATGTACACAACTGTCTCGACGTGATACAAGTAGTTGTACCTACACATAATGTATGTAATGTGTATTTATCCTGGAAATTCCTGTTCCATTGATTTTAACTGTCTAACTAAATGGGGTCTACATGATGTGCAGAAGGCTTTCTTTGGGGGGGGGCATGTATCTTGATAGCAAATGGCAATTTGTACCAAGTTCAAATCATGATCATAAAAGACTAGAGATTTAAACATTAGTTTGATTTTGATTAATGATAAGAAAGAATCAATTATCTCATTTCCCTGTATTGCTGCTCCAAAGGTCACAAACAAAAATCCAAGTTTCATTCCCAGGCAGCTTTGATACCCATTGTAAATATTTTGCCATTTTGGAAACACAGTAAAGAAAAGTTTGTCAAAGTCAAAATTGTTACTAGACTAAAAGTATGCCCCCAGCTGAGAATTAAAGGTTGATATGTTAGTGGCACTGCTGAGAATTAAAGGTTGATATGTTAGTGGCACTGCTGAGAATTAAAGGTTGATATGTTAGTGGCACTGCTGAGAATTAAAGGTTGATATGTTAGTGGCACTGCTGAGAATTAAAGGTTGATATGTTAGTGGCACTGCTTTTTTTAAGGAAGCAGAGTGTGTCTGAAAGACACAAATGATGCCCTGTCTGAAAAGCAACATGACGTGTATTGCAATAGTGAAATTTTTTAGGAAAATTAAATGAAAATCCCAATCATTTGGTCCTGCACACTTTCATGAAGAGTACAATATAACTGCTGTAGCTCTAAAATGAAAGAAGATGATATCTACCCTTATATGCCCAATTTGAATACAGTCAAACCTGTAAAAACCGACCCCTCACTAAACCGGAATCCTGTTTATACCGATCAAAAAGTTCGGTCCCAAAGTTTTGTTTTCAATTTCTTCAGTAAAAATACCTTACTATACCGGCCCACTGTGTATTCCGAACACCGGAGTAAAAGTTAATCCCCAATATACAATTTGTTACTATAAAAACCCTCATAAAAGCGGCTTAATTAAAAATCGATAATCTTGAACGCAAAGCCATGTGTCTTTGTTTACACAACTATTTAACAATAATTGTTTGAACTTGGGTTGCCTGAAGGGCAATTAATTGCACACTTACATCGATTTAACCTACGTATAAATAATAGGGTGAACTGTTTTGATTGATAAAATTAAATTAGAGTTTTCCAGTTTTGTTAAATGGGATCGTTAAATCCTGGAATGAAACTTCAGACTACATTATTCAAAAGTGTTTTCTCTAGGTAAGATTTTCCTTGCTGGACCCCGCACAGATAACGAATGAGGATGAAGATGATCCGGATGACGACATTCCGCTTGCGCAGTTGAGCGTTAGCTCAGGGTCATGATTAGTCGGAAGTGAACTTTGAGAATTTTGATAAAATTGAAAAATCGTTGCCGACCGTTCGGAGCTGATATGACAAGCGGATATTTTGAAAACGCTGGATCAAATAATAACTTTTGCAAACGCTAAGGACTGTCGTTCTTAAAATAAATTACAAGAACTGAAAAATATGACCGAGGACACCATCATCAGGAGACGAAGAAACACACAACTATTGGCGCTTTTTATAAATGAATAGTGTAACTAAAACTGTTCCTAAATAAAAACTTTGTTTACAAAACAAAGCAACAAAGTAGACGTCTTAACTAAAATTAAAAGTCAGTGTTCAGAATCTACCAGGTATTATCCATTAATGCATTATTTGTTGAATGAAACCCTGACCCAATTAAATTTTTCAAACACCTTAATAAACCGATTCACTGCCCAAACCGACCATTTTTTCTGGTCCCGATGATGGTCGGTTTTGACAGGTTTCACTGTATTTGTTTATTTTAAATAATTAAGTTTCCTAGGTTAAAACAGGATCATTAGGTTAAGAGAAATGGGAAAAATATGAAAAAGTTAACACATGGATGGACTTTAAAGTAATGGCAAAAGTTCACATTGATTTTACAGTCAGAAGAGTAAAAAAAGATAACCATACCACTGAATCTCTCCTAGCAGGACTACTTGGCCTGTGCTTCCTGAACCATGATGTCTTCCATATGTCAAGCTTTTTACCTTTGTACATAACCTTAAACAACACCAAAAACGCTAGCAAATATAAAAACTCTGCTGATGTGTTGACATCTTTACCCATGGCATATTACACATATGACACAAAAATTCATTGATGTTATGTCAATAACAATGCAACAATGTTACAATAAACTTATTTCATATTGGTGATAGTAAATAAAGAAGTAAAAATGATAGAAAAGTAAGTAAAGAGAAGTAAGTAAGTAAATAAATAAATAAATAAATAAATAAATAAATAAATAAATAAATAAATAAATAAATAAATAAATAAATAAATAAATAAATAAATAAATAAATAAATAAATAAATAAATAATTGTTGATTTCAACATATAATTTTTTTTTGGATCTACAAAAGGAGCATTAGCTCTACCATATACAGTAAGCAAATTTTATGCCAGACAAAAAACACCTCCCCAAAATATGGTGACTTTTAGTATAGTCAGAACAAGGACAGGGAGGAACATTTGGGAAATTTAACATCTAGCTTATGAATGTATATCACAATCATTTTAAAATCTTACCTTTTTCTTTGAAATTATGTTGTGAAGGTAAGATTCACTATCTTATTCACATAAAATGAACTACTGTAAGAATGTAAGTATTATCAATGATCAAGCTGCAAATAAGTCCAAAACAATGTACTGGTTTTAAACATAATGTTTAACAGTATCATTCTCACAGTAGCATAAAACTTGATTAAGTGATAAGCATTATACACTTGTAGCTTTATTTTTAACAACTTACAGAATTCCACCCACATCCTGACTTTTTATTTGGGTTGACCTGACGTTTGCAATGTGCAGCCCAGGCACTTGGTGTACCAAACATCTCTTTAGTGGCAGGAGTCATTATTTTACCATTGGGTAACAAGTCAGCTATGAACTTTCTTCCCTAAAATTAAAAACCAAGCTTTACTGCTAATGACAATAATGGAAAAGTTGTATATTCTGACAACTTATAACTGGAAAATTATTTAATATAGGAAAGAAAAATCCACTCACATAACAGCCAGCTCATCTGATGAGGAATCCTAAGGAGTAATGAGTAAGTGGCTGCAGATGTGGGTTTCTGACAATGTTTTTTTTCTTTCTGGTTTGTTCTATAATTTTAGTCTAGTATTCCTTAAAGTGCACTTAACATGCTTAATGAGGGTACTTTTTACCAAATTTTCAACATTGTTATAAATACAGACATAAATACAGAAAATGCCAGAAGTAAAAAATTCCGTCAAGTGATAACAAATAAGCTTCATTACACCAGGAATAAATCATAAATGCTTAGGTCTACTGTCCTTTGAATAAGTCGTTGTGCTAGAAAATATTGGTAATGACATTCATGTAATAAAACATTCTACATGTACATGATGTCTTTGTTTGTCCTACTTATACCAACCAGATATTTCAAGGTCAGCAGACCATTCCCTGGTTCTATAATACTATCATTTATCAACATATGCAAGGTCACACCCCTTCCCGTTATTGCTGTTTGTCCTACTTATACCAACCAGATATTTCAAGGTCAACAGACCATTCCCTGGTTCTATAATACTATACATTTATTGACTTTGATATAGGTTAATACCAGGTTTTATCAACCCCAAAAAAATTATATCCACCTAGCCAACGCCGAGTGTGGATATTATTTTTGAGGGTTGATAAAACCAGGTATTAACCTATATAAAAGTCAATGAATGTTTTATTATATGACTATTTTTACCTTTACACTGGAAGTCTTTAATAAAAAAGGATAACAATAAAAATTTATTTCAACATGACAACAGTATGCTATCACATTTTAAATTGAAATATTTCACATTTTCCAATTAAAATTTATAGTAATATTAGAGCAATTATGAAAAATTGGCAAAAACAGTCAGCCATTTTGAACCAATGTCCACAAAAAGAATGTTTCAAGAGAATGATTTTGATTGGCTGATGTTTTTAATTCAACCAAATAAATTTATGCTTGTTTATCCATTGTTGAATTCTATTTTTAACTACTGAAAAGTGATAAATATTATATTATAAGCTACTCAAAAGTCAAAATTTTTGTATCAGTCTATATTTATCTACTTTGAGGTTAACACACTATCTGCATAATACTTTTAATGATACCCTGGGCCAATCAAAATTAAGATAAATGTTAGTCATATAATAATATCATTTATCAACATATGCCAGGTCACACCCCTTCCCGTTATTGCTGTTTGTCCTACTTATACCAACCAGATATTTCAAGGTCAGCAGACCATTCCCTGGTTCTATAATATTATCATTTATCAACATATGCCAGGTCACACCCCTTCCCATTATTGCTGTTTGTCCTACTTATACCAACCAGATATTTCAAGGTCAACAGACCATTCCCTGGTTCTATAATACTATCATTTATCAACATATGCAAGGTCACACCCCTTCCCGTTATTGCTGTTTTCATATAATTCTCTGATGCTGTATTATCTTCAAAATCTTCATTAAAATCTTCTTCCATTTCTTCTTCTGTCTTTGAATCTATCCAACCATGACAAAAATATACATATAATAAAAATACATTTATTATAGTTAACCATACACATGCAAACATCTTTTTCAGATTGAATAAAAAATTTGCAACACTTCTTTTTGTATTAAAATAACAGTAAACTCTGTATAACACTAAAACAGAGAGTTTAAACATAGATACTAGAACCCAACAAACAGGTTTAAGCACCAGTGTTATCAGAGTGTTAAATCAGATGGTAAAAGATTATTAGATTATTACCATGAATAATAATGAAAAAGAAAGAAAAAACTGAATCTAAGTGTGTTATGGTTTTAAAACACAAGAGAAATAATCCTGGAAATTGATGTAAATAATGAAAAATGTATGTAACTACTGCGAAATTACTTATTTGTACGGTCCCCCTGACTTCTCCCTAGTGTCTCCTGAAGTCTCCCTATCAGGGCCTGACTTCTCCCTGTTTTGCTGCCAGGGAGAAGTCACTTCTCCCTACTTTTTTAGAGTGTGGTGACCCCTGCGTGTTGGCAGTTTTATACTGAATCAAATTAATACTGATATTCATTTCTTAAATCAGGTTGTGTCACACGTTAAAAAACCTTCATTTCTTACATGTAATATTGCTATTAAATATGTAACCCCTGTACTTTTTTAGCAACATTTTTATAGTGGACCACATTCAGCCTTTTCTGAGTATAAATTGGTGTTGGTCAGGGTATTTAAATTTTTGGAAGAGGAACTGTCCCATTGTTTGAATACAATACCTTTTGTTCTCAGAGGAGATAATTCAATAGCAGCTTTAAATTTGTTTAGGAGAAATCAATCACCCATTGATTAATTTTCCTGTTCTAAAAACAAAACTCTTAGAATTATTTAACGATCTGTGGTTATGCTTTCTCTATTATAACTGCACAGTCCCCACCCCTGGAGAGAGCTTCTCATATTTATATAAATGAGGATGCACGAGGCAGCGTAGAAGGTATGTAAGGTCATGTGAACTATCCTATTATCCAGTAAAATTAATTTGAAAAGTGTATGTTATTAATGGAAAACCAATGTTTTTTTTTTAAATATGAGTGCCATCAACGTGTATATGTTTTGAAAGGAAATATTTTTGTTTTTTATTATTTTTTAATTTTTTTGTTTGTTATTTATTTATTAATTTTTTTTCTCTTGTGTTTTTTCGTATTAGATAACTATATGATTTTGGATTAACTTATAAAATCATAATATAGCCAGGACAAAAATATCACATCAGTTCTCTCCTATACACCCTGGCCAGGTGGTGTTGTAGGGAGATTGTAAAATCCTGGCTATATCTGTTTATTGAAATAAAGTATACACCTAAAAAATAATCTATTTAACACAATCAACACTTTTTATGGCACTGTCATAATAAGATTTTCCCCATACTTTTTAGGATGTCACAATCAAATTTGTGTCTAACATGGCTGACAAGTCCTGCAACTCAAGTTTACGTTGTTAAAAAAAAATTTGTGTATTAGAATCGAAATATTTCATTTGGGCAAGAATATATACTGATTTTACCAGGGGTTTGTCCTTTATGCCCACATTTATTTATTTATAAATATTCAACATTTAGGGCCAACCGGTGGTAAAATCAGTATATATTCGTGTCTCAATGAATTATTTCGTAATTTGCAGCTGGTTGTGATGACATCAAATCAACGTAAAATGTATCAGATTACTTCTCCAAAATAATTTGGTGTTTGATCACTCAAATTCACAACATTTTGGCAGATTGTCATTAATTACCGTTTAAAGACATAGAAAACAGGCATTTAGTCCAGAATCTTGCCACTACAGTATTGAAAATGAAAAATTTAGACTCCACACTGCTTGCTCTGTATATCTGTGTTCAGAATTTCATTATTCTTTGGTCCTACTTAAATATGCCTGCATACGCCTGCAGCTAAAAATGTACACTTGCAGTAAAAAAGTGTATGCCTGTTACTAATTGTGACATAGATCACCAAAAATAACTTTAAATAGTAAAACAAATCATTTTGAACCCCAAAATTATTTCATTTAATAGCTTTTTTCAGCGAACACCTATTAAATCTAACTTATATCATGTCCCTATTTACAAGTGTATATACCTGCTTTTATACAATGAACATGATGAATATTCAGCAAATGCTCTTATCAGACACATTTTTATGCAGTCTCACATTTTGATGATTTATTTATTAATTTATTATAAAATAATTTACTTTTCTTGGAATAAAATAACTAGAAAGCCTCTAACTGATGGTTTACAAGAGTTACGAATTCACATCTGTTCATGAGTTATCCCATGTGGTATACAATTAACCATCACACTGAATTCCCCAAATCCTTTATTGAAAACTAAAGAAAAGTAAAACACATTTTGGTTCTTAAACTCTTTTTACAACATATTACACCAAAAAATCCAAATATAATGCATAAATATGATGACAGGAATACATCTTTTTACTGCAGGTGTACATTTAATATGGCAGACATATTTAAGTAATACCCTTATTCTTTTTTAAATTTTATAAAGAAATAATTTGTTGAATAACAAAAGATGAGTATTTTGGCATTTTGATGGTGACTGTGGTGATTTTGATTGCATTCATTATTGCATAACAGGTGTCTCTTTAATTTTAGGTTGCAGCATTATTACATTTGATAAAAATGCTTACAAAACCTTCGCTGACTAAGTAATAGGGTCCAATTAATCTGATTGATGCATGTGTGGTTAACTAATGTATACAGATGAATCACTTAAACTATCAAGATCAAGATCAATAACAAATAAATTTCTAATAAAATAAGAAGAAATTAACCACATAAATGATTTCCAATTTATTAAGACGCTTGAAAAATGTTACTGGTTCAAAAATATTTTTGCAGGTCATGGACCGGAGTTCTAATCCTTTTTTTGTGGACTGTGGAGATAATTTTTGAGCGATTTTGATTTCTAGACGATCCGTCCCCTAGTCGATCCATCCCCAGTAAAACCAAAGGTAGGTAAAATAAAGAAGGCAGTAAAACATAAAAAAATTACATTCATAGTTCGTATTTAAAAGTATGGAATTCACTATTTTGATTGCTGAGTATGCATGCAAATATAGCATGTTTTGGAATATTTTTAAATAATGCAGAAGAAAATTAAAATTACTTTTTCTTTATTTTGATTTTACTTCTTCTACAATGGTATGGTTTTATATGTAAAAGAATTTTTTACATTTTAGTACTTCTTCTTATACGGTATGGTTTCACATGTACATGTAATTGAATTGTAATTGTTATTTAGTATTGATATTTTTGACACCTGTAATTTGTAACCAACAATTAACATCTGTCAGATAATAGTAATAAAACAGTAAAGACAGTTGAAATTATTTTATTACTTTATTATATTTAATAATGATTAAGAATGAACATACATGTTGCAAACCATTTTATACATGTTATATATCCAACAATATTTTTTTCTTTGAGCTTACTGTCTGTTTTCTTCAAAAATCACTCAATGCATAGCCTACAGTTGTTAAGCAAACAATTTAAACATAGTCAAATTTGAATTTCAATAGCCATATATCCACTAATGTATGTAAAAAGGTTTCACAACTATTGAATGTGCTTAAGAGAATTGGTTAATATTTAAGCAAGTTCGGTAAAATAATATACTATTCTTTTATACTTGCAAACTTTAACTATTGCCCTTTAGTATGGCACTTCTGTAATGAAAGCAACACCTGCAAGCTTGAAAAGATCCAAGAAAGAGACTTGCATTTCATATACAATGATAATAAAAGCACATATGAAGAACTTCTGTATAAATCAAAAATGCCATCTTTGAAAATTAGATGCTTGTGCTTTTTAGCAATTTTTGTATATAAGACTTTAAACAAACTTAATCATGTATACTTACATGATATTTTATTTTTTAAAGACAACTCTTACTGTTTTAGATACCAGAATATAGTAAATGTTCCTCGAGTGAACACAACCAGGTTTGGCCTACATTCTGTCAGCTACAGAGCAGCTAATTATATAAACTATGGAACCAACTTCCAAATGAACTAAGAGGGGATATGGGACTCAATAAGTTTAAAAGTTTAATTAGTAAATGGGATGGGGAGGGATGCTCTTGCTCTTTCTGCAGATTGTTCAGTCAACCTTAGCTGATTGTTTGTTTTTATGTTTTTATTTTTGTATGCATGATTTGGTTATTCTGCTTTTTGCTTTTTATTTTAGTGCTTTAAATGTTTTATTGAGTGCTTTATTATGCAGGCTTGCTCAGCATGTCTTATGTGCTTAATTTGCTATGTGATATGTGTATATATTTTATATGTCTTGTGTCATGTGCTATGTATTGTATAAATGTATGTCTTAACTTTATGTATGTCGGTTTAGAAAGCTCTACAGAGCTTATGTTTATTGTTATATGTCTACCGACTTTAAAAAAGGTTTACTTGACCTGACTTGAAAGGGTAATTACCTCTTTGTGCACTGATCAGAACTGTTATTATCATTTAATTAATTAAAAGCAATATTGTTTATTTAATTATTAAACTAATTTTAATTAACTCTTCATCAATTTCCAATTAAAACAATTAAATATAGTAATATACTTAAAATTATTTACTGGGGACGGATCGACCAAGAGATAGGGGACGAATCCACTAGGGGACGGATCGTCTCGGGACGAATCAAACGGGGACGGATCGACTAGGGGACTACCGCGATTTTATGTGCCTTCTCCTAAATTTGGCTGCTTTCCCAAGTTTTTAAGTTTGAAGCCGTGAAAGACTCTCAGCCTCGGCGCCATGCATTATATGTGCGTAAATCTGTGGAAGCTGTTGAGACATAATACTTTTGGGGGGAATATTCTTTGACAGTTCATCGGGCTTACCCATTTTGTTAAGTTTTTAAGGTATAGTGTTTACAAACAAGTGGCCCTTTGTTTACATGTGCTTCCTGTGACCTTTCAGTGTTCAAAGCAAATGTCCGTTCGGACTTTGATTGGAAGAAATTACTTAATATTAAGAAACATCAAAACAAATACTGTATTTTGTAAAAAAAATTAAAGCATTTTTTCTTTTATTTTTTTAATTTGGTTTAATTATCAACTTTAATTATCAATTATGAGCTATCAACCTTCAGTGCGATACTGTTAGATCCGACAATATGGCCACCGAGGATTTTCAGAGGTTGCAAATAGATTTGCAAAACCAAGAGCTTGATGTAATAATCAGCTTCATTAGTTTCAAATAACTTAAACAAGTAGCTAATAACATGTTTCAATAGTTACTTATTTGGAATCCAGCAAAAATGTTGCTGACAATAATTTTCACGTTTTCATTTGTTCACAAATTCACCCAAATTGACGACTTTCCAATTTAAAAAACGCCACCTAGTGTCCATTTCCGGTACTAAAAACTGCGGCTATAGCCGCAGTTTGTCCTGTTGAAACCTTTTGAAATGTACAATTGTCTTTGATAAATTTTCACGCTTCAGTTGAATAACAGTAGGGAGGTCGTCTATGCGTTTATCGTAACGTTATTAATTTTCTCGCGATGGCGAATTTTCGCAATTTACCCCAACTTCAAATAGCTCGAAATTATTTTAAATCTTGTTGTTTGAATAAAAAAAACATATGAATGAGAAGATAAGATCTTCATCTGTCTAATTATATCGATTTTATGACGATGGGAACGACTGAGTGCTGTATTTATGTCTTTGAAGTGGAGACGTTTAGCGAAAAAATGGCCGCCTCGATTTTTATGTGTCAACAAACATACCGATTTCAAAATTAATTCCGCAAGCTATTACTGGGCCGATTTTTATCATTTATGGCTTAAAATTTAGCAAAAGTCTTCTAGTTTTCAGATCCACTTGTGAGAAATGCCCATCTGCCGAGTTTCGATGTAGAAATATTAAAAAATTGAAAAACATTTGCCGAAAAATACGTTTCAGCCTTTCCGTAAGGTTCTCACAATCGGATTTTGATAATTTAATCCTTTCTCTTTCCACAAATAACATTGGTTTCACAAAATTAACAATAGCTGCTTGCGGAATTGATTGGATATTTGGGTGGTATCGGCGTGGTTTTGACCAGAAATGGAGGCGGGAAGGGTTATCGTTCTTGATCGCCGTAACCTTCTCATCCGCCATTACTTTCGCAAGTGTATTACGTTCTCCTCGTCAAATTGGTTTTACTGACGTTTACCTTCATGTATTGACGAACAAACTGACTTACAACGATGGAACTCGGCCATGGAGGCCAATCACTACCGGTAAGTTGCATCTTAACCTTTTAAAGTCGGTGCACACAATCTTGTATTCTTAGGGTCAAACTAGGTTGACCCCGAAATTAAAAAATATATATAGAAATATAAGTTCATTGGTTCTACCGAACAAATGAGAGGCTTTCCACTTATTGCATAAATGACATTGACATTGACTTTGGCTATATGGAAATTGAATCTTCTTTTCAAAATAAACAAAAGAAAGAAAAACCATTCGTATATCTTTTGAAATAAAAAAGGTAAAAAAATAGGACGTTAATTGAGATAAATGACCTTGACTACCAAGTGTTTGATTTTTGCATATTCAATGCTTTAAAAACAAATCATTTATTTGTATTTACCATTTTATATACACGAAAAAGCAGAATTTCCAAAAAATATTATTTGACCTTGACTGCTGTCAATATGACCTTGACCATGCTGAGGGTCAATAAAGGACCAACAGTGAAGATCCTTTGTCAATATGTCTTATAATTATGAAGAAATGCATATTTATCATAAATACCCAAATTTATAAGATGACCTTGACCTTTTACCTTGTTTCTATTTTCAAGGTCAAGGGTCATAATGGTCTTTGGTGAAGTCCCCATGCCTCTACTATCAATAGTTTATAAGTTATCAATGAAAAAGTAAATTTCAATGGTTGTAATGGGAGATAACTCCTATAAGATGAAGTCAAATCCTTTTCCTTTAAATAGAAAAAAGTTGCGCATTTATGAGGCCGACATTTTATCCGTTATAAGTTATAAGCTATCTTTTACCGTTTCAAAGAAATAGCGATGACAAGATAATGTCAAAATTTCAAACGTGACCTTGACCTTTGACCTTGTGTCCATTTTCAAGGTCAAGGTCAATGATGACTAATGATATAAGGTTTCATATAAATATCTGTCATAGTTACTGAGATAACGCTATATACACTATATTTAATTGATCCAGGGGAGATAACTCTTTCAAAAGTCAAATCATTTATAGTGACCTTTCAAGACCTTAATATGATACACATTTTGGTAAAAGATTTATTTCTGTATCTCTTATGGTTCAGGAGGAGAATCGCACACACCACAGTGTCAAAATTTAGAATGTGACCTTGACCTTTGACCTTGTGACCTTTTTCAAGGTCAAGGTCAATGATGACCAACTGTGAAATATCTAGTCACTGTCATCTCTGGTTCATGAGTTACTATGGTACAAAATGTACTTCCAATAAATAAGGGGAAATAACTCCTACAAGGAGTCGTCAAAATACTTTGCGCGATATGTAACAAATTGTCGCGATCAATAGCTGAGCATTTTGCAACAACTTTCATTGCGAAATCTTTTGCGGTTTAAAAGTTTATCTGCACACAAGATTTTTATCACAGGGGAAATAACTCTGTAAAGATAAAGTGTTCGGTGTGACAGGGTTAACTGCGAATGCGTAATGTCTCATACATTCATAGTACAAAATGTCTTTACGACATGTCGCGAAACAAAATTTATAATGGGATAACAAAACTTGGCGGAAGAATAATAAGAATAAATATAGGTTCATTTGTGACTTCGCCACAAATAATCATGGCTTACCACTTCCATCGACATTTTTTACACCGCGGCGTAAAAAAATTTCAGTTTTTTTTTTGTTTTTTCTATATAAAAAACCATAACTGCATAAAATATACGTGAAACGTAGCAGAAAAGCATGCAAAAATCATATGTCCCATCCTAGGCTCGAACCGACGATGTCAGTCTTGCCAGCCCTCGTTGATACCACTGGACCACGGAAGACGATATGCAGAAAGTCAAATTTTGACGTATATATACCTTCAATGTGTTTTCTACATTTAAAATACAAAGACATTTTGTAATGTTTTCGTGTATTTACCAATGAAATAAATAAGAAAGACAGAAAATTCTATGATTTTTATTTATGAAATACAAATAGAACACATTGATTTGACTGGTCGAGACGTCTGATGTCACGTGACAATGCTACATATTATCGTGGACTTATAAAAAAAAAAAAAAAAAAATAGAAAACAGGCGTCATACGTACTGTATACATATGATCGCCGTCAACAATGATGCAATTTTGACAGTTTAATGTTACTTTCAATTCATTGTAAAAGGAAAAACGGATTTTTCTTCGGTGAAATACAGCAATCGTACGTACCAAACGACACTCGATCGAGCGCATTTTATTGTCATTTCAAAATAAATGCAAGTGGAAAAAATGTTTGTTTCAGCTAGAACAACTCACGAAGACACAATTCAGATGTATATTTCAAGGATTTATCAATGCACAAACATTCAACCGCTGAAATCTAAGGGGTCCCGATGGGGTCTCGACATTTGATTTTTTCTGCCGATTTTCGAGTTTGTTGACATTTATGCACATCCGAGATACATGGTTGGGGTAAAATCGACATTCTAAATCGATTGGCACCATTTTCGAAAAGCTAGGATTTATGGTTTTTCTGAAAATTGCGATTTTTGCATAAAAAACCTATCTTCAACTTTCATGACCTGGACATTTTTTTATCGTTCGTCAGAACGATTTCTACTGTAGCGACAATTTAGGGACATCGATCCCCGAACGATTTGGCGTCCATTTTGTTTCACCATTCTCTGTGGTCTAGGATGAAATCTGCACACTACATTCTTATGGGGTCCCCTTAGAAACACCCCCCCCCCCTTTATTTTTGCAGGCTGGCGGAATACCCTAAAATTCCCATGTTTTTGCCCATGCCTGGCACCAAATTGTATTGCGACATGTAGCAAGCTAAAAATACAAAGCGAATCCACAGGTATAAAAATTCACATGTCGCTGTACTGAAACACAGGTGACCTTGACCTTTGACCTTGTGACCTTGCGCAAGGTCAAGGTGAAAGTTGACATTTTACCTATTACAAGTTATTGCCTATCTTTTACCGTTTCAAGGGAATAGCGATGGCGAGACAATGTCAAAATTTCAAACGTGACCTTGACCTTTGACCTTGTGTCCATTTTCAAGGTCAAGGTCAATGATGACCAATGATATAAGGTTTCATGTATATATCTGTTATAGTTACTGAGATATAGTGATCTAATGTAACTCACAATGCATATTATTGGTCTAAGGGGAGACAACTCTTATAAAATGTCAAATAAAAAAAGTGACGATTCAAGATCTTAATATGATACACATTTTGGTAAAGGGTTCAGTTCTCTATCTATTATAGTAAAGGAGGAGATCTGCACACAACAAAGGGTCAAAAATTAGAACATGACCTTGACCTTTGACCTTGTGACCTTTTTCAAGGTCAGGGGCAATGATGACCAACTGTGAAATATCTAGTCTTTATCACATCTGGTTCATGAGTTACTATGGTCAAAAATGTACTTGCAATAAATAAGGGGAAATAACTCCATAAGAAGGTGAAAAATTCTTCACTGCGATATGTTATAAAGTGTCGCAATCTTTCGCTGAACATTTTGGAACAACTTTCATTGCGACATCTTTTGCGGTTTCAAAGTTTATCTGCACACAAGCTTTTTTATGACAGGGGAAATAACTCCGTAAAGAAAAAGTGTTCGGTCTGCCAGGGTTAAATGCGAATGCGTAATGTCTCATACATTCATAGTACAAAATGTCTTTACGACATGTCGCGAAACAAAATTTATAATGGGATAACAAAACTTGGCGGAAAAAAAATAAGAATAATAAGAAACAGACTAATAACAGTAAGGCATTCCACTCGGAAGTGGAAAGCCTTAATAATATAGGTTCATTTGTGACTTCGCCACAAATAATCATGGCTTACCACTTCCATCGACATTTTTTACACCGCGGCGTAAAAAAATTTCAGTTTTTTTTTTTGTTTTTTCTATATCAAAAACCATAACTGCATAAAATATACGTGAAACGTAGCAGAAAAGCATGCAAAAATCATATGTCCCATCCTAGGCTCGAACCGACGATGTCAGTCTTGCCAGCCCTCGTTGATACCACTGGACCACGGAAGACGATATGCAGAAAGTCAAATTTTGACGTATATATACCTTCAATGTGTTTTCTACATTTAAAATACAAAGACATTTTGTAATGTTTTCGTGTATTTACCAATGAAATAAATAAGAAAGACAGAAAATTCTATGATTTTTATTTATGAAATACAAATAGAACACATTGATTTGACTGGTCGAGACGTCTGATGTCACGTGACAATGCTACATATTATCGTGGACTTATAAAAAAAAAAAAAAAAAAATAGAAAACAGGCGTCATACGTACTGTATACATATGATCGCCGTCAACAATGATGCAATTTTGACAGTTTAATGTTACTTTCAATTCATTGTAAAAGGAAAAACGGATTTTTCTTCGGTGAAATACAGCAATCGTACGTACCAAACGACACTCGATCGAGCGCATTTTATTGTCATTTCAAAATAAATGCAAGTGGAAAAAATGTTTGTTTCAGCTAGAACAACTCACGAAGACACAATTCAGATGTATATTTCAAGGATTTATCAATGCACAAACATTCAACCGCTGAAATCTAAGGGGTCCCGATGGGGTCTCGACATTTGATTTTTTCTGCCGATTTTCGAGTTTGTTGACATTTATGCACATCCGAGATACATGGTTGGGGTAAAATCGACATTCTAAATCGATTGGCACCATTTTCGAAAAGCTAGGATTTATGGTTTTTCTGAAAATTGCGATTTTTGCATAAAAAACCTATCTTCAACTTTCATGACCTGGACATTTTTTTATCGTTCGTCAGAACGATTTCTACTGTAGCGACAATTTAGGGACATCGATCCCCGAACGATTTGGCGTCCATTTTGTTTCACCATTCTCTGTGGTCTAGGATGAAATCTGCACACTACATTCTTATGGGGTCCCCTTAGAAACACCCCCCCCCCCCCTTTATTTTTGCAGGCTGGCGGAATACCCTAAAATTCCCATGTTTTTGCCCATGCCTGGCACCAAATTGTATTGCGACATGTAGCAAGCTAAAAATACAAAGCGAATCCACAGGTATAAAAATTCACATGTCGCTGTACTGAAACACAGGTGACCTTGACCTTTGACCTTGTGACCTTGCGCAAGGTCAAGGTGAAAGTTGACATTTTACCTATTACAAGTTATTGCCTATCTTTTACCGTTTCAAGGGAATAGCGATGGCGAGACAATGTCAAAATTTCAAACGTGACCTTGACCTTTGACCTTGTGTCCATTTTCAAGGTCAAGGTCAATGATGACCAATGATATAAGGTTTCATGTATATATCTGTTATAGTTACTGAGATATAGTGATCTAATGTAACTCACAATGCATATTATTGGTCTAAGGGGAGACAACTCTTATAAAATGTCAAATAAAAAAAGTGACGATTCAAGATCTTAATATGATACACATTTTGGTAAAGGGTTCAGTTCTCTATCTATTATAGTAAAGGAGGAGATCTGCACACAACAAAGGGTCAAAAATTAGAACATGACCTTGACCTTTGACCTTGTGACCTTTTTCAAGGTCAGGGGCAATGATGACCAACTGTGAAATATCTAGTCTTTATCACATCTGGTTCATGAGTTACTATGGTCAAAAATGTACTTGCAATAAATAAGGGGAAATAACTCCTATAAGAAGGTGAAAAATTCTTCACTGCGATATGTTATAAAGTGTCGCAATCTTTCGCTGAACATTTTGGAACAACTTTCATTGCGACATCTTTTGCGGTTTCAAAGTTTATCTGCACACAAGCTTTTTTATGACAGGGGAAATAACTCCGTAAAGAAAAAGTGTTCGGTCTGCCAGGGTTAAATGCGAATGCGTAATGTCTCATACATTCATAGTACAAAATGTCTTTACGACATGTCGCGAAACAAAATTTATAATGGGATAACAAAACTTGGCGGAAAAAAAATAAGAATAATAAGAAACAGACTAATAACAGTAAGGCATTCCACTCGGAAGTGGAAAGCCTTAATAATATAGGTTCATTTGTGACTTCGCCACAAATAATCATGGCTTACCACTTCCATCGACATTTTTTACACCGCGGCGTAAAAAAATTTCAGTTTTTTTTTTGTTTTTTCTATATCAAAAACCATAACTGCATAAAATATACGTGAAACGTAGCAGAAAAGCATGCAAAAATCATATGTCCCATCCTAGGCTCGAACCGACGATGTCAGTCTTGCCAGCCCTCGTTGATACCACTGGACCACGGAAGACGATATGCAGAAAGTCAAATTTTGACGTATATATACCTTCAATGTGTTTTCTACATTTAAAATACAAAGACATTTTGTAATGTTTTCGTGTATTTACCAATGAAATAAATAAGAAAGACAGAAAATTCTATGATTTTTATTTATGAAATACAAATAGAACACATTGATTTGACTGGTCGAGACGTCTGATGTCACGTGACAATGCTACATATTATCGTGGACTTATAAAAAAAAAAAAAAAAAAATAGAAAACAGGCGTCATACGTACTGTATACATATGATCGCCGTCAACAATGATGCAATTTTGACAGTTTAATGTTACTTTCAATTCATTGTAAAAGGAAAAACGGATTTTTCTTCGGTGAAATACAGCAATCGTACGTACCAAACGACACTCGATCGAGCGCATTTTATTGTCATTTCAAAATAAATGCAAGTGGAAAAAATGTTTGTTTCAGCTAGAACAACTCACGAAGACACAATTCAGATGTATATTTCAAGGATTTATCAATGCACAAACATTCAACCGCTGAAATCTAAGGGGTCCCGATGGGGTCTCGACATTTGATTTTTTCTGCCGATTTTCGAGTTTGTTGACATTTATGCACATCCGAGATACATGGTTGGGGTAAAATCGACATTCTAAATCGATTGGCACCATTTTCGAAAAGCTAGGATTTATGGTTTTTCTGAAAATTGCGATTTTTGCATAAAAAACCTATCTTCAACTTTCATGACCTGGACATTTTTTTATCGTTCGTCAGAACGATTTCTACTGTAGCGACAATTTAGGGACATCGATCCCCGAACGATTTGGCGTCCATTTTGTTTCACCATTCTCTGTGGTCTAGGATGAAATCTGCACACTACATTCTTATGGGGTCCCCTTAGAAACACCCCCCCCCCCCCTTTATTTTTGCAGGCTGGCGGAATACCCTAAAATTCCCATGTTTTTGCCCATGCCTGGCACCAAATTGTATTGCGACATGTAGCAAGCTAAAAATACAAAGCGAATCCACAGGTATAAAAATTCACATGTCGCTGTACTGAAACACAGGTGACCTTGACCTTTGACCTTGTGACCTTGCGCAAGGTCAAGGTGAAAGTTGACATTTTACCTATTACAAGTTATTGCCTATCTTTTACCGTTTCAAGGGAATAGCGATGGCGAGACAATGTCAAAATTTCAAACGTGACCTTGACCTTTGACCTTGTGTCCATTTTCAAGGTCAAGGTCAATGATGACCAATGATATAAGGTTTCATGTATATATCTGTTATAGTTACTGAGATATAGTGATCTAATGTAACTCACAATGCATATTATTGGTCTAAGGGGAGACAACTCTTATAAAATGTCAAATAAAAAAAGTGACGATTCAAGATCTTAATATGATACACATTTTGGTAAAGGGTTCAGTTCTCTATCTATTATAGTAAAGGAGGAGATCTGCACACAACAAAGGGTCAAAAATTAGAACATGACCTTGACCTTTGACCTTGTGACCTTTTTCAAGGTCAGGGGCAATGATGACCAACTGTGAAATATCTAGTCTTTATCACATCTGGTTCATGAGTTACTATGGTCAAAAATGTACTTGCAATAAATAAGGGGAAATAACTCCTATAAGAAGGTGAAAAATTCTTCACTGCGATATGTTATAAAGTGTCGCAATCTTTCGCTGAACATTTTGGAACAACTTTCATTGCGACATCTTTTGCGGTTTCAAAGTTTATCTGCACACAAGCTTTTTTATGACAGGGGAAATAACTCCGTAAAGAAAAAGTGTTCGGTCTGCCAGGGTTAAATGCGAATGCGTAATGTCTCATACATTCATAGTACAAAATGTCTTTACGACATGTCGCGAAACAAAATTTATAATGGGATAACAAAACTTGGCGGAAAAAAAATAAGAATAATAAGAAACAGACTAATAACAGTAAGGCATTCCACTCGGAAGTGGAAAGCCTTAATAATATAGGTTCATTTGTGACTTCGCCACAAATAATCATGGCTTACCACTTCCATCGACATTTTTTACACCGCGGCGTAAAAAAATTTCAGTTTTTTTTTTGTTTTTTCTATATAAAAAACCATAACTGCATAAAATATACGTGAAACGTAGCAGAAAAGCATGCAAAAATCATATGTCCCATCCTAGGCTCGAACCGACGATGTCAGTCTTGCCAGCCCTCGTTGATACCACTGGACCACGGAAGACGATATGCAGAAAGTCAAATTTTGACGTATATATACCTTCAATGTGTTTTCTACATTTAAAATACAAAGACATTTTGTAATGTTTTCGTGTATTTACCAATGAAATAAATAAGAAAGACAGAAAATTCTATGATTTTTATTTATGAAATACAAATAGAACACATTGATTTGACTGGTCGAGACGTCTGATGTCACGTGACAATGCTACATATTATCGTGGACTTATAAAAAAAAAAAAAAAAAAATATAAAACAGGCGTCATACGTACTGTATACATATGATCGCCGTCAACAATGATGCAATTTTGACAGTTTAATGTTACTTTCAATTCATTGTAAAAGGAAAAACGGATTTTTCTTCGGTGAAATACAGCAATCGTACGTACCAAACGACACTCGATCGAGCGCATTTTATTGTCATTTCAAAATAAATGCAAGTGGAAAAAATGTTTGTTTCAGCTAGAACAACTCACGAAGACACAATTCAGATGTATATTTCAAGGATTTATCAATGCACAAACATTCAACCGCTGAAATCTAAGGGGTCCCGATGGGGTCTCGACATTTGATTTTTTCTGCCGATTTTCGAGTTTGTTGACATTTATGCACATCCGAGATACATGGTTGGGGTAAAATCGACATTCTAAATCGATTGGCACCATTTTCGAAAAGCTAGGATTTATGGTTTTTCTGAAAATTGCGATTTTTGCATAAAAAACCTATCTTCAACTTTCATGACCTGGACATTTTTTTATCGTTCGTCAGAACGATTTCTACTGTAGCGACAATTTAGGGACATCGATCCCCGAACGATTTGGCGTCCATTTTGTTTCACCATTCTCTGTGGTCTAGGATGAAATCTGCACACTACATTCTTATGGGGTCCCTTAGAAACACCCCCCCTTTATATTTTTGCAAGCTGGCGGGATACCCTCAAATTCCCCATGTTTTTGCCCATGCCTAGCACCAAATTTTATTGCGACATGTAGCAAGCTAAAAAAACAAAGCGAATCCAAAGGTACAAAAATTCACATGTCGCTGTACTGAAACCCAGGTGACCTTGACCTTTGACCTTGTGACCTTGGGCAAGGTCAAGGTGAAAGTTGACATTTTACCTATTACAAGTTATTGCCTATCTTTTACCGTTTCAAGGGAATAGCGATGGCGAGACAATGTCAAAATTTCAAACGTGACCTTGACCTTTGACCTTGTGTCCATTTTCAAGGTCAAGGTCAATGATGACCAATGATATAAGGTTTCATGTATATATTTGTTATAGTTACTGAGATATAGTGATCTAATGTAACTCACAATGCATATTATTGGTCTAAGGGGAGACAACTCTTATAAAATGTCAAATAAAAAAAATGACGATTCAAGATCTTAATATGATACACATTTTGGTAAAGGTTTCAGTTCTCTATCTATTATAGTAAAGGAGGAGATCTGCACACAACAAAGGGTCAAAAATTAGAACATGACCTTGACCTTGTGACCTTTTTCAAGGTCAAGGTCAATGATGACCAACTGTGAAATATCTAGTCTATATCACCTCTGGTTCATGAGTTACAATGGTACAAATTTTACTTTCAATAAATAAGGGGAAATAACTCCTACAAGGAGTCGTCAAAATACTTTGCGCGATATGTAACAAATTGTCGCAATCCATAGCTGACCATTTTGCAACAACTTTTATTGCGAAATCTTTTACGGTTTCATAGTTTATCTGCACACAATCTTTTCTGTAACAGGGTAGATAACTCCGTAAAGAACAAGTGTTCGGTGTGACAGGGTCAACTGCGAAAGCGTAATGTCTGATACATCCATAGTACAAAATGTCTTTACGACATGTCGCGAAACAAAATTTATAATGGGAAAAGAAAACTTGGCGGAAAAAAATAAGAATAATAATAATAATAAATATAGGTTCAATCGTTCTAAAGAACGATTAATAGGCTTTCCACTTCAAAAGAAGACCTTAAATAAATGACCTTGAAACCAAAAAGCTAAGAAACATACGTAATTTGTCTATAGCAATTAATAAGAACAAAAATTATTAAAAAACTATTTAGATATCTTAAAAAATAAGAAAGGTCATTAAATAGGACGTAAGAAAACTTGAATCACCTTGACAACTGATCTTTTAATCTGCGTAAGTATTACTTATAGGCAATAGCATTAAAAGAAGAAGCCATTCAAAATACATAGTACCATGAAAAACATTTATAAAGGACTTTGACCTTGACTTTTACAGCATGACCTTGACCATGCTGAAGGTCAACAGTGATCAACATTGAAGATTTTATGCCAATATCACTTAAAGTCATTAAGATATGACTACTTATAATATATACAAAAAATTTGAAAATGACCTTGACCTTTGACCTTGTATTTGTTTTCAAGGTCAAGGGTCCTAATGATCCATAGTGAAGACCCCATGCCTCTACTATCAATAGTTGATAAGTAATTAATGAAAAACTAATTATCAATGGTTGTAATGGGGGATAACTCCTATAAGATGAAGCCGGATCCTTTCCCTTTAAATAGAAAAAAGTTGCGCCTTTATGAGACCAACATTTTATCCATTATAACTTATAGCCTATCTTTTACCGTTTCAAAGTAATAGCGATGACAAGACAATGCCAAAATTTCAAACGTGACCTTGACCTTTGACCTTGTGTCCATTTTCAAGGTCAAGGTCAATGATGACCAATGATATAAGGTTTCATATATATATCTGTTATAGTTACTGAGATATAGTGATATAATGCAATTCACAATACATTTTATTGGTCTAGGGGAGATAACTCTTATAAAAATGTCAAATAAAAAAAGTGACGATTCAAGATCTCAATATGATACACATTTTGGTAAAGGTTTCAGTTCTCTATCTATTATAGTAAAGGAGGAGATCTGCACACAACCAAGGGTCAAAAATTAGAACATGACCTTGACCTTTGACCTTGTGACCTTTTTCAAGGTCAAGGTCAATGATGACCAACTGTGAAATATCTAGTCTATATCACCTCTGGTTCATGAGTTACAATGGTACAAATTGTACTTCCAATAAATAAGGGGAAATAACTCCTACAAGGAGTCGTCAAAATATTTTGCGCGATATGTAACAAATTGTCGCAATCCATAGCTGACCATTTTGCAACAACTTTTATTGCGAAATCTTTTACGGTTTCATAGTTTATCTGCACACAAGCTTTTCTGTAACAGGGGAGATAACTCCGTAAAGAACAAGTGTTCGGTGTGCCAGGGTTAACTGCGAAAGCGTAATGTCTAATACATTCATAGTACAAAATGTCTTTACGACATGTCGCGAAACAAAATTTATAATGGGAAAAAAAAGTTGGCGGAAAAACAATAAGAATAATAATAATAATAATAATAAGAAACAGACTAATAACAATAAGTCTTTCCACTGGAAAGTGGAAAGCCTTAATAATAATAAGAAACAGAAGAATAACAGTAAGGCTTCCCACTCGGAAGTGGAAAGCCTTAATAATAATAATAAGAAACAGACAAAATGCAATAAGTCTTTCCACTGGAAAGTGGAAAGCCTTAAATATCTGGACGTTTTATATACACATAAAATATGTTTATTTTGCACCTTTTTTGTAAAAGACATTTATGTTCTTCCACGATTTATTTATTTTATTAACGAGTGAGTTTAACAATACTCATGAATATTAATTAGGTAAATTCTCCCAACCGGACAACAAGACAAACCAATCAGATATTTGTATGACGCAATTAAATTCATTTGGAATTACTCTGGTCTTATTGATTCTCTATATTGTGTTCTTTCGAGGTACTCGTGTGTTTTCATTATTTACACGTTGAACTTCGATTCAACATTGCTAAAGAATATTTTTCAGTTTTCTTCTTTTTTTAGGGATTTATTTGGAAAATGTAAAAAGGAGAGTAAAGTTATATAAAAAATTCAAATTAATGTATAATTAAGCAAAATTAAAATCTTGAAATAATGTAACAAACAACATTAAGTTTACATTTTCCCAACTTTTTAACAAAAATTTTGATAAAATTAATACTGCAGTGACACCATCAAAACAATTCCTATATGAATGGATATAAAATGTAGAACACATATTTTAACGGAACTATTTTTAACATACATTTTAATTATATAATAATTATATTAGTTTTAATTGTATCAGTTTCATGTAACTAAAACCCATTGTTCATGTTATTTTGGAATTTATTACATATAATAAATAATAACTTTGATAATGTTTAATCAACATTTTACATTATCATTTTATTGTCTATGATTTTTTCAAATATATGTTCTTTTTAAGTAAGTAGACTATGCTTTAAAGAGACTTTTTAAATATACTTGTACCATACTGTACTGGAACATCCTTTTTTACTTTCTTGTTGATAACATGATGAAAAAAACCAAATGTATTAAAGCGCATACACGTCTTAATTAATGGCAATGACTTCACTTAATCCTAGAGGTGTATGTTCAGTTTACAGTAAATATTGCTAGCAAATAGCTTCTTTCTGCATAAACTGTTAAAAGTCCTTCCATGTTGTTTATAGCAACTTAGTCTCATAGTACTGCAGTACATGTATGTGATATTTGTCGTAACCAATGATCTGTTGGTCAGTACCAGTCATTTTGAAAAAAAAGGAAAAAATAAGACTTTCTTGAAATCAAATTAACTTGGTAGAGGGCTGATTTTCAAGAATGAAGTTATTTTTATTGTCTTTATTAAGTAAATATTTTACATTTTATATAAAGGGTACATCTTTGTCATCAAAATGATACCACACACATGAACATTTGATCTCTATCCTTAAGCCAACTTTTAAAATCAATGAACTTTCAGGATTTCTTTTTGAATTTTAAAAACATAGAAAAAACTTTTTTTTTTAAAGATATTGTAGCAGTTATTAGAAATATTAGAAAAAAAACAAGTTTTTTGTTTTAAAATTGTGTATTTGTGCAATTGAAGCAATGTTTTATTGCTCAATAAAATATTTTTAAGGATAATGGGCAAATAATTTGAGTTTTTTTTAACTTTAAATAATTGGTGGAGGGCTGATAAACAGGAGTGCAGGTCTTACCAGTGACTTGATAAAGTAAGTATTGTATGTTTCTTTGATAGGCTACAGCTCAGTAATAAAAATGATACCAAAAACTTGAACATACCACTTTCCATTATTCTTTGACAGGTAAAATGATGGAATTTTCAGGATTTTTCACGATTTTTGAAAAAGTTCTAAAAAAACACATTTTGCACAGATCTTTCAGTAATTATTTGACAGACTGATGCAAGAAAATAATTTTTGTATACACATAATTAATATATATAATTTTAACAACAGTTTTATAAGAAAAATATTAGGTAAAGCCCTACCATTCACCTTTTTTCTCTAATGGCACCCCATGAATTATTATATATTAACATGCACATAAATAAAAATATTTTTCATAAAAAAATTTTTATTCATAAAATGACAAGTATATCTGTTAAACAAATAGTTTTTCTGTAATAATCAATCATTAAAAAAATTTTAGAATTTTTTTTCCAATTTTTATAAACAAAAATGTGATTTTTTTTCAAAAAATTGACGCTATTAATTTGAAAAGTTAAATAATGAAAATTAATTAAATATAATTTTAAAAATAATGATTTTATATTGATTATTAGTAGTATTTCCTATAAAATGGACTTATTTTAGCCAGCATCCAAGTTTTCAGTCTGTCTGGTTCAATACTTTGTGAGAGTTTTGCTCTAGAACATGCTAGTCCAGACATGGCGGTTGTTGACACACAACTGAAAAAAACTAAGTCCAAAGTCATTTTTCACAGTTTTCGGCAGCTCATAATTTTCATTCAATATGACTTACATGCACAAGTTACCACTCATTTGAAAGCTAAAATAGAGCACAACAGAAATAAATAAATTAACAATATTTCTTTTGTAATGCAACAAAAAAATTTGACTCCAAATATTGACAAAATTTGGTACTTAAGGCAAAAATCGGAAAATGGTCATTTTTCAGCCCCTTAAAATGGTCATAACTTTTGAACCGCTCAACCGATTTTCAAAATTTTTTCAGCTAAATTCCTCATTTTTTAAGGTCTTTAAAGTTAACAAAACAAGACAAATATTCCATGATGTTCATTTTTTGACTGACCTCCCTAATAACAGGTGTCAATATCTGAGTGAGAAAGGTTATTAAAACCGCCTGCTGTGTAAACATGATCGTTAATTTATTAATCTATGTTCATTATCCTATTTACCTGATGTTAATTGGAGGTAGAACCCCAGCTGTTTTATAGCTTAAATAAACAAGGTTATCAGTGACATCCGTGTTGTATTCAAACTCACCTGTTGCCTATGGCTATAGTAACATCTACTTATAAGGTTAATTAGATGAAAAATTTAATTGGCATAGACAAACAATATTTAAACAATCCAAAATCTTTATTTCAATATCATAGTCTTTTAGTAATGATAGCCGTAGTTTTTTTAACAGGAAGTAAAAGGGGAGATAAATCATGTAAAACTGGAAATGGGTCAATTAAGCATAGGCACTTGTTTCAGAAAAAAAATACCCCTATTCTCTAATATAACACCAGGTTCTTAACTTTTGAAACCAAAATTTTCATCCAGCTCTTGAATTTCAAGAATTTATTTATCGGGCGTCGGCGTTTCGGATTAGGAACCACACAGTCTTAATATACTGTACTAGTACTGCCAACCCCCTTGGGAAAAAATTGTTTGCTACCATTTTTTCATTATTCTATTTTTTACCTTGTTATTACCAAAATTTAGTAGAAAAAATGTAGATACGATAACCTGTCCATGTTTTTAAAGTATGCTTCTGTTGTTAAGCTGTTACAAATCGTCCTTGACCTTTGGCTTTGCTATGGAAATTTCACATAATAAGTCAGCAAATTTTGTTTCTAAAGTGACCTTACGATGTTTACAAATAATCGTCTGCTTTTGTGATTTTCAATGGTATTCAGACAAACAGAGAGACTTTTCCCGCCTTAACTGTTTACAACATCACCCGAAGGATTTTGAGTAGACAACAATCGATTGTTCCTAAAGTACACTTCCGTTTTAATTAAGGTCAAATTTTAGTATGGAAAATCGACCGTTCAAAATTAAAAACTGCCATATTTAAAAAAGCTGAATATCTCCGGGAAAAAGTTATTGATTTCCAAAAGTTCCCTTCTTGATCTACAAAAGGAGCTTAAGCTGAACCATACGCGTTAAGCAGTTTTCCTTTTTCACGCACAAAAGCCCTCTACACAATACGTCAACACTTCGTATAATTAAATAGACGACTTTCCAATTTAAAAAACGCCACCTAGTGTCCACTTCCGGTACTAAAAACTGCGACTACAGCCGTGTAGCCGCAGTTTGTTCTGTTGAAAACTTATGTAATGAACAATTACCTTTGATAAATTTTAACGCTTTATGTTAATTATAGGCCTTAGGCTAAAGCAACATATACTAATGAGGTTTATTTGATAATTTAATTGGCATAGATAAACAATACAAAAAACAATGCAAAATCTTTATTTCAATATCATAGTCTTTTAGTGATGATAGCCATAGTTTTTTTAACTGGAAGTAAAAAGGGAGATAAATCATGTAAAACTGGAAATGGGTCAATTACTAATTTTATCTACAAAACCATGTATAACACATCTACCTTAGCTGCCAATCACCAACATCACAGCCAGTTTTTTGTACTGGACGTCAGTCATTACAACATTCTCACAATGAAATGGAAATTTAAACTCCGCACTGAACTTGTAAACAAAATAAAGTTTGTGAAAAAAATATGGGAATTATGATGCATCAGTCTGTGTAAAAAGATCTCTGATATTTTGTGTATTTGCTTAAGAATGTGAGTTAGAAAATATGAAAGTTTGAATAATTTTCTATTTATAGAACAAAAAATGTCCAATACTTTCGGTATTCTCTAGACTTTTCTTTCAATCAAATGAAAAATTACCAAAATAACCCTATTCAGTGCGAAGTTCAAATTTCCATTCCATTGTGAGAAATTTGTATGACCGACTTGACGTACAAAAAACTGGATGTGACGTTGGTGAATGACAGCTAAGGTAGGCATGGTAGGTGTGTTATATAATACATGGTTTTGTAGATAAATTACTGTAGTTTAAGGTTGTGTGGTTCCTTAATCCGATACGCTAAAGTCCGATCCAAAACTTCTCGAAATTCAAGGGCTGGTCGACAATTTTTTTTTTAAGTTAAGAACCTTGTGTTATATTAGAGTATAGTGGTAATTTTGAAGTGCATGTGAAATAAAGTCGTCCGCAAAAGCCTGACATTTCGGCCCATGTCAAATTTGACAACTTTCGAATTTAAAAAACGCCACCAAGTGTCCACTTCCGCTACTAAAAACTGCGGCTACAGTTGCAGTTTTGTCCTGTTGAAAAGTTTTGAAACAACAATTGTCTGCGATAAATTTTCACGCTTCAGGTGTAAATATCTGCAATATATAATGAGGTTAATTAGATTAAAATTTAATTGGCATAAACAAACATTACACAAAAAATCCAAATCTTTATTTCTTTGTCATTGTCTTTTCGTGACGACAGTAGTTTTTTTACGGGCTGTAAAAGTGGAAATAAATCATGTAAAACTAGAAATGTGTCAATTAGTCCACGATATATTATTTGATATAAACAACTATGGAAAATTTATATATTAAATATTTGTATTGTTGACTTTGTATCTCTTTTTGTTTTTAAATAAAACACTAATATTTTTTCTCAGTTTTTATTCAGATGAATATCAACAACAAAACCCAATAAGTTGTGAGTTATATTAATAATAACAAAACTGTATCATTATTTTCAAGTTAACACTAGTAAGTAAAATTTCTTCATAGTAAGTGATAATGATTCCATGCCAGATTGCCGATTCCCAAATTGCCGAATAAAACAAATTTATGCTTAAATAATTTTTTTGAGAAATTACTTAAAACTTATTATAAAAAAGTTTTTAATTGACACAGAACTATAGAGGAAAGTTTTGATTTCATTTAAATTTAACTAATAATTTTGAGAGATATTTTAAAATAAATTTGATATTTTGTGTAACTGACAACACAAATTTTTCTAATGAACATTATTGACTATGTTTAATTGTATAATGTTTTTAGTGCTTTTGTGTAAATTAATGAAACAAATTATAGGTCTATCTTTTGGTTTTTTTTTTATTATTTAGATTTCATATATAGAAAACAATACAAAAATCTCCATGAAACTAATTCATTTATTACCTCTTGATTGTCGGCAATTTGGAAATCGGCTAACTGGACTGAGCAATATGGAATTCGGCAATATGGGAATCTGCAATCCGGGATGCTACCGTGATAATAATAAAACATATAACATATATTTCACACCGTATCATTACTTTTAAGAAAGTACAAATTAAATTTTATTTACATTCATCACATTATATACATAAACATTGAAATAATATGAAGCAAATAAGTTTAAGTAGACATAATATAAAGTATTAATTTAGTCACTGATTGGGCCCTATATCTGTCCACACTCTCATAGCAGCTGGGACGCTGAAATCTTATCATCTTTGTAGCGACCCTATACCTCGTGAAGACGACCTTCCAGTTCTTTGTAATTGTTTCACTGGTTGTGTAGAATATGCCCCTCCAACTCCCGACCACACTGTTAATACCACTAAGTAGGCTTAGAGCTGGTACAAGTATGTAGAATGATTCATTTTCTTTGTATACATCAGCATAAATGCTAGGCCAAAGGGTACCATTCTGCACCATCTCTCTATATTCTGTCTGGGTGATGCCTAAAATACAAATAATTTTATATAAGAAGGTTATTTCTGATAATATCTTTAAATAAATGTTATTTAGTATCCAATTTAGTAATAATACAGTCTTTGCGAAATTAGTTCTTGGCTTGTCGGACCTAAACACAAATACTGCCGGACCAATTTAACATTTTATAGCTCACCTGACCCGAAGGGTCATGTGAGCTATTGCCATCACTTGGCGTCCGTCGTCGTCCTCGTTAACTTTTCTTCAAAAATATTCTCCTCCAAAACCACTGAAGGGATTGCTTTGAAACTTTGCACACATCATCAGTAAAATGTCCTCTACCAAGTTTGCCCAAATCATGGCCTCAGACCAACCAACATGGCCGCCATGCCTAAAAATAGAACAGGGGGGTCAAAATACAAATTTTTGCTTATAGTTCAAAAAGTATAAATGATACAGGAAAACCGAACAGACCTTCCTTCTTCAGCATCTAAAGCTCTACAAAACACTCCATTGGGTCAAAGTTGTATGATGACTCCTTGTAGGAGTTATTGCCCTTTAATTGTCAAAATTGATGATTTTTGCCATTTTTGCCTCAAAATCTTGAAAATTATTAGAACTAGAGAAAAAGATAGCATTGCTTAATTGTTCTGCTCTATGAGGGCTACAAAAATGACTGAAGGGTCAAGATTGTTTGATCAATCATTTAAGAGTTATTCCCCTTGAACTGTTTTTTTTAATCAGTTTAAATTGATGTTTTAAAATCTTCTCCTCTGAAACAACTGAAAGTACTGCTTTGAAACTCTGTACACATAATCCATCAAATGTCCTCAACCAATTTTGTACCAACCATGGCTGCAGATTAACCAACATGGCCACCATGGCTTAAAATAGGATGGAGGGCGTGGGGAGGGGGTAAAATACAGTTTTTGGCTTATATTTTAAAAAGTGTAACAGATACAGGAAAACCGAAGAGACATGCCTTCATCTGCATCAAACGCTATACGAAACACTCCATTGGGTTGAAGCTGTATGATGACTCCTTATAGGAGTTATTGCCCTTTAATTGTCCAAATTGATTATTTTTGACATCTTTGCCTCAAAATCTTAAAAATTTTTAGAACTAGAGAAAACGTTAGCATTGCTTAATTGTTCTGCTCTATGAGGGCTACAAAAATGACTTTAGGGTCAAGATTGTCTGATGAAGCGTTTAGGAATTATTCTCCTTGAACATTTTTAGCTCACCTGGACCGAAGGTCCATGTGAGCTATTGCTATCACTTGGCGTCCGTCGTCTGTCGTCCGTCGTCCGTCGTCCGTCGTAAA
Organism: Limnoperna fortunei; assembly: GCA_944474755.1. Lineage (NCBI taxonomy): Eukaryota > Metazoa > Mollusca > Bivalvia > Mytilida > Modiolidae > Limnoperna > Limnoperna fortunei. The sequence continues at coordinate 10,538,479 of OX104125.1, read as the reverse complement.
CTTTTTCAAAAATCTTCTCCTCTGAAACCACTGGGCCAATTTTTTTCAAACTTGGCCACAATCATCCTTAGGGTTCCTAGTTTCAAGTTTGTACCCAGGGTGTTGATCAACAGACAAATATGGCCGCTGTTACTAAAAATAGAACATGGGGGTCAACACAGGTTTTTGATCATTATCTAAAAAACTATAATAGCTATAGAGAAAACCGTTACTTCAAATTGATCAGCACATTAAGGTCTACAATAGTTGCTATTAGTGCGAAGTTGTGTATTGGCTTCTTGTAGGAGTTATTGCCCTTTTTTGACGATTTTTGACAAAATTTTTGGTATTTACAATATAACCTGAAAAATATACGAGGTAGAGTGAAACTGTAAATGGCAAAAATGATCAGCAATAAAAGCCCTACAATTCACTTGATTGGTCTGAAATTGTCAGATGACTCTTTATATGAGTTATTGCCCTTAAATGGTAATTTTTTATGAAATTTTCCGTTTTTGTCCTGTAACTTTAAAACTATAACAGCTAGAGTAAAACTGTAAATAGCAAAAATGATCAACAATACAAGCCCTACAATTCACTGTATTAGTCTGAAATTGTCAGATGACTCCTTATAGGAGTTATTGCCCTTAAATGGCAATTTTTTCTGAAATTTTCCGTTTTTGTCCTGTAACTTGAAAACTATAGCAGCTAGATTGAAACTGTAAATTGCACAAATGATCAGCAATAAAGACCCTACAATTCACTTGATTGGTCTGAAATTGTCAGATGACTCCTTATATGAGTTATTGCCCTTAAATGGTAATTTTTTATGAAATTTTCCGTTATTGTCCTGTAACTTTAAAACTATAACAGCTAGAGTAAAACTGTAAATAGCAAAAATGATCAACAATACAAGCCCTACAATTCACTGTATTAGTCTGAAATTGTCAGATGACTCCTTATAGGAGTTATTGCCCTTAAATGGCAATTTTTTCTGAAATTTTCCGTTTTTGTCCTGTAACTTGAAAACTATAGCAGCTAGATTGAAACTGTAAATTGCACAAATGATCAGCAATAAAGACCCTACAATTCACTTGATTGGTCTGAAATTGTCAGATGACTCCTTATATGAGTTATTGCCCTTAAATGGTAATTTTTTATGAAATTTTCCGTTTTTGTCCTGTAACTTTAAAACTATAACAGCTAGAGTAAAACTGTAAATAGCAAAAATGATCAACAATACAAGCCCTACAATTCACTGTATTAGTCTGAAATTGTCAGATGACTCCTTATAGGAGTTATTGCCCTTAAATGGCAATTTTTTCTGAAATTTTCCGTTTTTGTCCTGTAACTTGAAAACTATAGCAGCTAGATTGAAACTGTAAATTGCACAAATGATCAGCAATAAAGACCCTACAATTCACTTGATTGGTCTGAAATTGTCAGATGACTCCTTATAGGAGTTATTGCCCTTAAATTGCAATTTTTTATGAAATTTTCCGTTTTTGTCCTGTAACTTAAAAACCATAGCAGCTAGAGTGAAATAATAAATTGCAAAAATGATCAGCAAAAAAGCCCTACAATTCATTTAATTGGTCTGAAATTGTCAGATGACTCCTTATAGGGGTTATTGCCCTTAAATGACAATTTTGTTAAGAAATTTTCCATTTTTGTCCTGTAACTTGAAAACTATAGTAGCTAGATTAAAACTGTAAATTGCACAAATGATCAGCAATAGAAGCCCTACAAATGATTGCTTAGTCCAAAAATTGCAAGATGACTCTTTATTTGGACATATGAACAGTTTTTTAATTATAAATTAGTCTATAACACACCTATTAGTAGAGTAAAACTGTAAATTTCTACAGTACCCTAAAGGACAATGCCTAAAAACCATTTAATTTTCAGAAATTGTGGATGGCACCTTATAGGAGTTATTGTATTTAACAAATTTTTTGAAGAAATGTTTAGTTTTTGCATAGTAACTTAAAAGCTATAACAACTAGACTGAAACTGTTAATTTCAAAAATTTTAATATAGTTTAAGTCATTTGGATTCCAGGTGAGCGATTACAGGCTCCTGGGAGCCTCTAGTTTTAATCAATTTTAATTGATTTTAAAAAAATCTTCTCCTCTTTAACCAATGAAAGGACTGCTTTGAAACATTGCACACACCATCTCTACCAAAATTTTGCAAATCATGACACCTGACTACCTACATAGCTACGTTGGCTTAAAATAGAAAAAATGAAAAAAAGGGGGGGGGGGGGGTCGAGAGAGTTTTCGACTGATAGTTAAAAAAGTATAACAGGTACAGCAAATTTGAAGTGAACCTCCCTTCTCCCTCTAAGTATCAAAAGCTCCTCCTTATAGGAGTTATTTCCCTTTAAAGGTCAAAATTAATGATTTTTGCAGAAGTGTTGGGCAATTCCTTATAGCAACTAAAAGCTGGATAAAAAAGGTTTGGTTTCAGGTTCAGGTGAGCAATACAGGCTCCTGGGAGCCTCTAGTTTAATTAAGGCAGCACTTTTAACAAATAAACAGTCGATGATAAAATAGATTAAAGTTTATTCCAAAATGAGCATGGCGAGAACAATTGGTTTTTGATGCAGGAATAAAGTAATTCAAATACTACGAAGTGCAAACTTTTGCAATAATCTGTTTGATAAAAATATATTATTTGCATTCAGTTATCTATTAAAGTTTCAACAGTAGTGGTTATGTCAGCTGTTCAATTACTCTACCCCCTACAGACCTTGTGTATTTTTCTTAAAGAAAAACTAAATAAACTTTCATATCTTATCTTTGCTGTGTTTCCAGAGAAGTCACACTAAATAATTGCCTTCTTTTAAATTCTGGTTAGATACACATGTATGATACTATCAAATTCGTTTTTTCATTAACAGTTATTGAAATCATTTGTCTTAAATATTTATATACACCTAACAAAATAACATTATTTTCATACACCAGATATGCATGTATTATTTTCTAGGTATAAATACGTGCAGAAACTATATAATACAATCTCTCTAAATGCTGGTATTGTTTACTCTTGTTTGCAACATTGTTCGATAAAAGTTTCTTGTCATCAAAAGTGAATGATAAATATGACCCTTGAAAATTGTATTTGACTCCCTAAACTCAGCTGCAGAGGGTCATCATGACCCCCAGATTTGAATAGATTCAAAAACACTGTTATCATATTTAAATTAATATCTTTATTTCAATTTCTTAATAAATATTTAATTTTAATTAATAACAACTCCCAACAACATAAATTTACAAAAAAATGCTTTAATACTAATATTTCTAGCATATAAACTAACCTGTGTTACAGATTATGTGCTGCCACAGGTTACACATGTCACATTGGAGTGCATGTGGTTTAGTCGTTACTTTACTGGTACATTCAATACATCGATCTGGATCCATGGTTAGAATGAGGGACC